>JAAGEH010000190.1:134567-178613 GCA_011751065.1 Lasiurus cinereus | reverse complement strand
GCCAGTAGCCGGCAGAGCAAAATGCATTTGCTACGATGGATGAAGACAAAGGAGAGTCCATCCCTCCTGGGCAGATCAAGGAAGACTTCTCGGAGGAGGCGACATTTAAACCAGGTCCTAAGGGATTCGTAGGGCTTTGAGGGGACTGGAGCAAAGGCCCAGAAGCACATTTAGGGACAGGGTGTAATTCTCGGGGGGGGGGGGGGGGATGCTCAGGTCGGAGAGGTAGGAAGAGGCGAGGTCGCAAAGATCCTTGGGGTAAACTGAGGGGTGCCTGGCTTTGGGTCCCAGCCACAACCCCTGGGTGGGGGGATGCAGAGGCCTCACTAACTCATTACTGGGTGTGGGGAAGGAATAACATCCAGCACATCCAGAGGGAACTGCAGGAGCGTCTCAATCTCTTACCCTGTCAGGTTGCATTGGGGACACGCAGAGGGAAACGGCACGTGCAGCTGAACATACGGATGGACGTGCACCTGGGAGGCCCTCCCACAGAGGGACGGCTGAGTCTGGCTGAGGGACCCCCACCCCCAGCACCCTGCAAGGGCACAGGAAAGGAGATGGCAGTCAGGGCAAGAAGGAGGGAACCTGGGAAGCTGTTATATCACCCATCGCAGGGGCGGGGTAGGTGGTAAAGTCAAAGCCACTGTGCGATCAAGGACTGACCCCCGGCTTTGACAGAAAGCGCTTCCTCCGGAGGGGATCTTTGGGGTGCTGGGAGCTGAGAAGGTGTGAGGAATGACACGGCAGGGACAGGACCAGGGGAGGGGTCTGCAGAGCCCATTTTCCAGACTGAGGTCTCCTGGGAGGTCTGGCCTGAGAGGACTGAGCCATAGAGGGACAGCGTTGTTCAGGGCCATTGGCAGATAGGGAAACTGAGGCCCAGAGAGAAAAGCAGCACCACACAGCAAGCTGGGGGAGGGAGCAGCCAGGGGCGATGGGGGAGCTGGTCCACCCACAATCCTACGAGGCAGCTCCTGAGTCACCGGGTCCCACACATGGACTGGGTGGCTTCCTCGTGAGGCCCATCACGTCCTCATGACTGACAGCCCCGCCACCGAGCAGTTACTCACAGGCTTGTTTCTGAGGCTGAACGGATGGAGGAGCAGTGAAGCAACAGACACTGGCCTTGGCCTTGGCCTCTGGCCAGCTTCCTGCTCCAGCTTCTCCCTTTCCTTGGCCCCTTCTCACCACTGTCTCTTCTCTCCCGGGGCCTCTGAGCCTGCCCATCCAACGGGGGGCTGCTCCAGGGCACCTGTGTCTCCCCATCCCCGGGGACCCCTGGCTCCGGGAGACGGGCCAGCCCTGGGAAACGTATCCTCTCTCTTTGGGGGCTGTTTGGAGGCAGCCCCTCAGAGCCTCACCCTCCGAAGGCCAACGGCTGAGCGTCAACCTCCAGACGCACACTGAGCTGGCCTTGCATCCGGCATCGCTCCTCCCAGCCCGGGACCTGAGGACACTTCCCCGCCTCTCTCTCTCTTCACTAAAACACAGCCATTACCAGCCGCCTGCCTGCGGGGTGGATGAGGAGTAAATGACAATGTTTGTGAAGGGTTTAGTGGGTGAGTGTGCCATAAGTGGGCACCATTAGCATTGCTAGGAAAAGAGTCACAGGAGGTGGCCACGCTCAGAGGTGCCCGGGGCGGCACGGATTACACTTCCGTCCGCGGTCTCGTGGGAACCTCAGTGAGGTGCCGTGGGTGGAGGCCCTCGGCAGAGGCTCCAGAGGTCCGGGCTCCTGGCCTGGGGTCGCCAAGCCCATCCTCCTGGCTCTGACTTTGTCATCCGGACCCACCAGTTGACGGGAATCGGTGCTGCATCTGGGTATTTACACACTGGCACCGGGAGCACATTACTTCGCCTCTCGGGGCCTCAGTTTCCTCATCTGTAAAATGGGGATAATAGCAGTACCTCTCTCAGAGGCTTGTCGTGAAGAGCACGTGATGTTATGGGTGTTCAGCGCATAGAACACCCTCTGGCAAAGTCGGTGCTAACCATTTAAGTGTTGGCCAACGTCATGATTTACTGAGCACCTACTACGTACTTAAAATATCACACTTAACCTTCAGAACAATATTGTTTCAGTTTTACAGGATGAGGGAGCTGGTTTGAGGGTCCTACGTTCAGAGACGCCCCGCTGAGGGGAGCGGTCACCAGATCCTGGATGTGGGCTGGGCCCCCTGGAATGGGACACGGCCTTGGGCAAGGAAGAGCTCCCTTTGGCTGAGGGTAAGTCCCGGAGAGATCAGATCTGAGAGCCGCCAGCCATACTATCCCTCCCAGCTGGAAAATAGGCTTCAGGAAATGTTGGGGTTTTGGTGGAGGGAGTATCTAGTGGCACATGGCTACATCCACCTGAGTTTAATGGCCTGCCAGCTAGACAGGACAAATCCAGAATTTCCAGGCCCTCCTCCGAGCTTCATTCTTCCTCCCGTTTCACTCTGCTTCTCATCAGAGATGGAAGGAAAAAAACACATAGAAATGGAATCAGCAACTTTAGGGCGGGATGCTTCACTGACTGTGAAAGTATAAAAAGGAATACTGCAATCCGCCCCTGCAGAAGCTGCTAGATGCCCATCCCCCAGATCCACTCTCCCCTGCTTTTTTTTTTTATTTTTTTAATATATTTATGTTGATTTCAGAGAGGAAGGAAGAGAGAGAGAGAGAAATGGAAACATCAGCGATGAGAGAAATTACCCATCAGGCGCCTCCTGCACGCCCTCCCACTGGGGGATCCAGCCCACAACCCGGGCACGTGCCCTGACTACGAATCAAACCCTGACCTCCTGGTTCATAGGTCACGATCAACCACTGAGCCACACTGGCTGAGCCACTCCCCCCTTATTTTAATAGTAAAAGTTTTAGCTGGGCACACAGCCACACAGCTTAGGACTCCGTTTCCCAGCATCCCTTGCAAGCTGATGTGAGCATCTGACCAAAATATGTCCAAGTCATACAATAGGAAGTGATCAATGCAACTTTGTGATCGTGCCCTTAAGAAATGAAAGAAAGACATCTACCCTCCTCTTCCCTTTTCTCCTTTCTCACTGGATGGCAAACAGCGGTAATGGAGGGACCTGTGGCAGCCAGGTCAGATCATGAGGGAGCTGGTGTGAGGGTCCTACGTTCAGAGACGCCCCGCTGAGGGGAGGGGTCACCAGATCCTGGATGTGGGCTGGGCCCCCTGGAATGGGACACGGCCTTGGGCAAGGAAGAGCTCCCTCCGGCTGAGGGCAAGTCCCAGAGAGACTCCTCCACGTATGGAGGAGGGCAGAGCAACCAGACAGGAAGAGCCTGGAATCCAACACGTCAGTCACTCTTAGATGATATTCGTCCTGCCTGCTCCTCTCCTCTCTGGTGAAAGCCACTGCTTTTCTGGCCTTTGTTATGGTCGCAAAACCCGTCTGCCAACGGAATACAAACCAGGGAAGCCCCATCCAAAGGGAACCTCTGTTAATATTTGATGTCTCTCCTTCGATATATTCTCCTACGTATATCAATAGATACACGAATGATTGTCTGTTTATACAGGCACATGTATCCAAATACAGGGTGGGGCAAACGTAGGCTTACAGTTGTTCATATGGAAAATAATACAATAATTAGCACTTAATACTACAAGAATAAACTGTTTCAGGTACTCAAACTGTAAACCTACTTTTGCCCTCCCCTGTATGCAGTGGCTGTGGATGTCCCAGGCCACACATTCCAGTGAGCAAGAAATACGACTTCCTTTTTCTGCAACTGAGCGTAGTGTATGTTTCAAACTCCGTGTGTCCTGCTGGTGGACAACTAAACTAGCCAATGGGTAACTTTGGTGACTTCAGATTAACGTCAGCCGATTGAGATTTGTTTGACTTGAGCAAATCAGGGTGAGTGCCATAAATGCGGGGTTCATCCTCCCCATCCGCACCCCTTCCCCCTTTCTCAGTTGCATTTAAGTTTCGGTTAATAACTTAAACATAGCATCGTAATGTCACCGATCAGAGTCAGGCCATCAGCATTCAGGTAAAATCAGAGATGGATGCTGTGCCATGTGGAGTCTGAAGTCTGCAGCCCCGCCTGATTTCCGGTTGTGAGTCCTTGCTTGGCCTAGAGTCAAGGAATCCATGGTGCCACAACACGCCATGGGAAGTTTGGGCTACCCTGCACCCCACGTGAGGTTGGAAAACTCAGGACACGCCTAGAAGCCCTCCCATCATCACTGTTTCTAGGGAAGACAAGGACCAAGGTAAGGAATATGCCCATTTTACAGCTAGAGTAACTGAGGCCAAGAGGAGAGAGGTGACTTGGCCCTAGTGACCCAGAGATACTACACACACACACACACACACACACACACACAGCTGTGTGTAAGCACCCAGATACACGTACACGAAGCAGAACTGGCCTGACCTCCCCATGGCTTCATCCCAGAACAAAAAATCATTACCCGGCACTCACACGCTGCTTCCCTCTCTGGGCAGCACTGCCAGGCTGCCCCGGGGAAAGTGGAACGCAAAGCCAAAGCCGTGATTAACTCTCCACCTCAATTACCTGCGTTAATTTCTGAAGGGCCTGTCCCCTCCTGGAATGAGGAAGAGCAACATCAAACACCAGCTCCTAATGCCCCAGAAGCAAGTCGGGACCATTAGCCAGGAGGTGGTTACCCTGTAGGGGGGGGGAGAGGTGTGGATGGCGGCCAAGGGAGCTGAAGGCCCAAGTTCAAGTCCCAGCTCCACCATCGTGTAGCCTTGGCAATGTCACCGCCTCTCCGTGACTAGCTGGGGAGGCTCCTCTGAGGTTAGTGTTTTTTAAGAATAAAAACAACTTTTTACACTTGGGAAACTCTGGCCCCTTTGTGTCAGGGAAATCACATCTGTCTTGTCCATCATTAAATGCCCATCGTTGGATATTCTAAAGATTCGTATCCCCGCTTTATAGGCGAGGAAACAGCGCAGAGAGCCTGGGACAAGGTTCAAGCTGGTGATAGTAATTTCTCCCTGGCTTTATTCTATCTGGACCTTATTTTATTTTCTCCCTAATTTCCCTTTCATTTGAATGCCACACACTCTCTCTCTCTCTTTCCCTCTCTCTCTTTCACACACACACACACACACAGACGTGTCATGACATCCACAGATACAAACATGCCCATTGCTCTGAAAGAGACCAGGATGATGACTGGAAGGCCATGCCATCGATGCCCCAGCATCCATCCCCCCTTCCTAACGGGGCCAGAATTTGCCAACCTGGCGCTTTGGGATGAATTGACTGCACCCCCAGCTTTAGAGGCTCACACCACTGGCCTTAAGATACTCAACATGTCCTCCTTCTAGCCACAGTTACTGACTGGAAGACGGACAGATGACCCAGGGGTAGACCAACAAATCCCATTCCAGAATTTCTTCGAGCCACCAGGACCGTGAACGTTCTCTCTTCTATTGCATTTGTATCTAGAAACAGGGTCCCCGAAACCTCTTGTGCTGTCTTAGGAACACAAGGGTCAAGATTGATTGAGAATAGAGCTTGTATGGAGGCAATAGCATTGAGCATTAGTGAGCTGCTGGATCAAGCTGTACCTGAAGGCTAACCTGTTTCTGGCTTTTCGGTTTCATGAACCAATAAACCCCCTTTTATTACTTGGGTTGGGTTTTCTACAACTTATAGCTGCTGGAAAGTAGACTAACAGATATAAGCAGTTTCAACAATATCCCCATGATAAGCACAGGGCTCTCCTAACCCCGGATGTTATTGGGGTAGGTTGTAGGAAAGCAAGCAGCAAGGGAACTGTTACTCACCCTCCAGCTCCACCCACACTGCCTCTTCTCTACACAGTTTTTTGCTAAATAATGACCTCCAGGTTCTACCCCCAAATGCAAATCTAGGATGAAGCCCTGGAGGCCGCTGGGTAAGCGGGAAGGCAGTCCTAAAGAGCCCACCGTGGAGAAAACTAGCCAGGACCAGGCCAGTCTTCCCAGTTCCACCTTAAAGGAGCCACCTCTCACAAACAAGTTCCTGTCTCCCAGCAGCCTTGGCAGAAAGACTGGCTTCTGAGGGCAGAAGTGACATTTGAGCAGTCCAACTCCTCCATCCTGCCTACCTACTGAGATGTCTTAGTCCATAAAAAAAAGTTTTATCAATGTAGAAGGTTCCTGAAACCTTTGTGTGAACCTCACCCAGTCAATAGAGGATACAACCAGAGACAGAGGAGCATGGTGAGAGAGGCCCCTGGGATTTGGGGTCTGGGTTCAGGTTCAAGTGCTGGCCCTGCTGCTTCTGGGCTGTGATCTTGGACAGATCACTTACCCCCTCTGTGCCAAGCAAAATGATGGTCCCCAAAGACGTGCATGTCCTGATCTCCACAACCTGGGATCATAACAAAAGGGATTTTGCCGATGTGATTAAGATTAGGGATCTTGCCGAAACCGGTTTGGCTCAGTGGATAGAGCTTCGGTCTGTGGAGTGAAAGGTCCCAGGTTTGATTCCGGTCAAGGGCATGTACCTTGGTTGCAAGACATCCCCAGTAAGGGGCATGCAAGAGGTAGCTGATCTATGTCTCTCTCTCATCAATGTTTCTAACTCTCTATCCCTCTCTCTTCCTCTCTGTAAAAAAAAAAAAAAATCAATAAAATATATTTTTTTAAAAAAGATTAGGGATCTTGAGATAGGGAATCTTCCTAGACTATCCCAGTGAGTCCAATCTAATCACATGAATATTCAAAAGTTCGAATCTGCCGAAACCGATTTGACTCAGTGGATAGAGCGTCCCAGGTTGGATTCCGGTCAAGGGCATGTACCTTGGTCTCGGGCGCATCTTCAGTGGGGAGTGTGCAGGAGGCAGCAGATCGATCTCTCTCTCTCATCGATGTTTCTAGCTCTCTATCCCTCTCCCTTCTGCCCTGTAAAAAATCAATAAAAGATATTTTTTTTAAAAAGTTCAAATCTTCCCCAGCTGTAGTCAGAGGTGACACAGCCACGGGACAAGGGTCAGAGAGATGCAATATTGCCGACTAAAGCCACAGGCTGGAGGCTCTGAGCCAGCAACGGTGGGTGGTCTCTAGAAACCGGAAAAGCCAGGGACACGCATGGACCCAGAACCTCCCGAAGGAATGCAGGCCTGTGGACCCCTAGATTTTTGCCCCGGGAGACTGACTTGGGAATTCTGAAGATAACAAATGCGAATTATTCAGCCTCCCACTTTGTGGCAATTCGTTACAAGAGCCATTGGGAATGACTGTAGACACTGAGCCTCGGCATCCTCAGGTGGCAGCTGACCTGCACAGCATCCTGGGAGAACTAGGAGCTGAGAGGCCAGCCCTGAAACCACCAAGTCCAGGGTTCAAACGCAGATGTACCAGAGAGTCTCAGTCGCCTCCAGCCAGGCCCCCCCCTCCGCCCCCATCCCGGGGGATCAGTCCTCTGCGTGCCCCCTGAAAAGCCTGTCCCCACCTCAGTGAGGCAATTGGCCTCGCACCACCCCGATGCCTTCGGTCCTTTTGATCCTGAGCCGTCTCATCTGACCAGGTCCCCCCAGCAGGGATTAAGGGAGAGGCTGCCAGACACAGAGGCAGGGCCCAGGCCTGGCCCAGGTGCCTGGTGCAGCCCGTGGGTTGGGAGGAGGAAAGAAGCCATCAGCTCCTGATGGATTCCCAATCACCCCACCTGGAAAAGTGGGGGGGGGGGGGGGCGGGGGGGTTGTAAACGTAGCCAGCTCCCACACTCATGCACTGGGACGCACAGATTTCCTCCAGGTGCTAGGCTGGTGGTGGGGTGTGCTGGGGACCACGGACGCCCCATCTGGCTCTAGCTAGTCCCAGGGAGGAGGCGGGGCCTCGGCAAACTTGGAGCCGAGACACCGCCAGCCAATGAGCTTTGGGGTGAGACCCGGCCGAGGATGGAAGGGTGCCCGGGCTGTGGCTCGGACTGCTTAGTCATTAATTCGTTCGCCACCCACCCTAATCCCGGGCTGATGCCTCCCTCAAACCTGGCTGTGGGCTCACTCCCAGGCCAGCAGGGCCGTCACGGGACAGGACAGGTCGGGACCTGCAGGGCATGCCTCTCTGGCCCAGCTCACAACACGCCGTTCACCCCTTCGCACCCTCAGCCTCTCGACAGCAGCAGCCACCCCCCACCCCACCCCATCCCGAGGCCAGAGCCCAAAGGGTCTCCACCCCTCTGGGCCAGGCTGACCTACCTGTCACAGATGGGGAAACTGAGGCCCAGCAGGAACCTGCTCAGGGCCAGCGGAGCTGAGCTTCCTGTGGAAGCCCGGGCCACGGGAGTCTCCATGGCTGATCCTGGGTGCCGGAAACCAAACATTGTTCTCACTAAATGGATGTAAACAGGAGGCCAGAAGGCTGGTCAACCTTAACTGCTCTGAAAGGTCAGAGCTAATCACTCACTGTTTAGATGAAAACATTCTTAGCTGAAGCAGCCTCTACCTGTTTGTTTCATGTTAATTTCTGTTTTGTTATTTCCTGCCTAAAGGATAGGGGTGTGTCCCAAAGCCTTAATAAAAGGGAGAAAAAGGCCAGAGCAAGTGGCAGTCCTTTCCACTAGAGGAAGGCTCCCACCTGGCCCCCCAATATCGCCAAATTAATGTTTTCTAGTCTCTCATTTCGTTTGCGTGCGGCCTCCTTCAGAGCCCGAACCCTGAACCAGGAACCCTGAACCACCCGGGACGTGAAAAGAGGTTCCCACACCTGGGGGCCTGGCATATAGTCAATGTTGGGTGAACAGAGAGAACGATGAACTGGTGGGAAAGACAAGATGGTGCCCTGAAGACCCGTGGCAGGCATGAGAGGACGGAATGTGCTGGAAGGCGTGGAACCAGCCAGCAAAGTGTGCCTTCTTATACAGGAATCTGCTGGAAATATGGGCCCTCGTGCTGTGGAACCAGGAGGTGCCCGTTTTTCTTCTTCTTCTTTTTCTTTTTTCTTTTACTTGGTAAAATGGAAGCTCCTAGTTTCACTGCCAAGCGCTAGGCTGGCAACCTGCTTGCATATCTCATTGCGTCTTTTGAGCTGGAGGTGACATTAGCCTCGCTCTCCCGATGAAGAAATTGAATGGCATCAGACAGGTTCCATCACTTGCCCAAAGGCACACACCTAGCCAGAGGGAGAGCTGAGATTGGAACTCAGGCCTGTGCCTTTTTGCCCAGCTGGATTGAGCTAAAAATCTGCCGAGGCCCTTCCGACTTGGGGTCATACCTCTGCTCTTACATTTAGTATTTTTGACTCGGTCATTTTTGAAAAGGCAAAGTCAGGTCTCCTGCACTCTGGTGCCTGGGTCTGTCCCTGCCCAACCCCCCCCTACCCCCAACAGCCTGCAGCTGCCAGAAGGATGTGTCACTTGTTACTCTGACTCCCCAGCTTCTCCTTTGCAGAGAAGCTCCCTGAAACATGCAAGATTTCATGCACCAAACAGCCACATGCCTGCTTTTATTTCATTTATTTATGTATTTATTTATTTATTTTTACTCCTCACCTGGGGAAATTTTTCCATTGATTTTTGAAGAGAGTGGGAGGGAAAGGGGGAGAAACATCTATGTGAGAGAGAGACACATCGATGGGTTGCCTCCTGCATGCACCCCTGCACGGCCGGGAAACCTGCAACCAAAGTACATGCCCTTGACTGGAACCGAACCCGGGACCTTTTAGCCCACAGGCCAATGCCTCCATCCACTGAGTCCCAATGACGAGGGCCACTTGTCCAGTTTTCATAGAGAGGATGCGACACGAAGACTTGGGAGAACGGGGCTCTTAGTCTCATGCCAGTCAAGTGCATTGACTTTTCCTGACACTGTGTGACAGACGCTGTCCTGGGCCTGAAAATAGGGCACCTCCACTCCCTCCTCCGCAGTCTCCCCGTCTGTAAGATCACCAGGTTACAGATGGCAAGTTGCATAACACGCGGGCCTTTCCCTTCCACCCCGCGCGGCAGACATTGCTCATCGATCACAACACGCTTTCCTGCTGGCACACAGCTCAGCCTCCAAAAAATCACTCCCAGCAGCCACCAAGCACCAAGGATGGGCGTGCCAGGGAAGATGCCATGTTTTTTAAAATATATTTTATTGATTTTTTACAGAGAGGACGGGAGAGGGATAGAGAGTTAGAAACATCGATGAGAAACATCTATCAGCTGCCTCCTGCACGCCTCCTACTGGGGATGTGCCCCGAAACCAAGACACATGTCCCTGACCGGAATCAAACCTGGGACCTTTCAGTCCGCAGGCTGACGCTCTATCCACTGAGCCAAACCGGTTTCGGCGAAGATGCAATATGTTGCCCTCCCTGGACTAAGGTAGCTCAGGTTCTGCCTGGCCCTGCCATTCAGCTCAATATCTTCCAGTTCCCCCAAGGGGCCCCATCCCTGCGGTTTCTCTGCTCCTGGGAAGATGGTCAGCCAGAGAAAAATCCTGTGACCGGTGAGGCTTTGGGGCCCAGCCAGAGAGCCACAGCACGGAGCCTCCTGCTTCTCTCCTTGGTGCAGAGGAAAGAGACTTGGCGAGCCCCTAGAACCTTCTCCCCCAGCCGGGCCTCCTCAGAGGCTCCAGGAGGCTCAGCACCCTACAGTCACACAGGAGGCTCAGCACCCTACAGTCACACACCAATGCCACCCCAGCAAGGCCCCGCTGGCTCAGGCTAACGCTGGGAAGGGAAAGAAGTCACGGAAGTGTGGGCGTCCGCAGAGAAGAGTCCCACGGGATTGTGGTTTCCCCATATCCACCATCTATAGCACCCCTCCAAGCCTTTGGGCCTGCAGTTCCCTCTGACTGCCTGCCCTGACTGCACACCCCTTCCTGTGCGTCCCTCCAACCCCTAGGCAGATACCACCTCCTTCAGGAAGCCGGTCTCGCCCTCCCTCTCGGCAGCCGCCTCTTCTTGGGGCACCATGTCTGTGCTGCACACACTTAGCATTTCTCCTACCCTGTTTCCCCGAAAGTAAGACATCCCCCGAAAATAAGACCTACTCCCAGTTTTGCCTCTCCCTGTAGTATAAGGCATCCCCCAAAAATAAGACCTCCCCGATAATAAGGCCTCCCTCCCCTGAACATAAGACCTCCCCGGAATATAAGGCCCCCGAAGCTACCGTCAGGCGTCTGACTCCTGATTTAAAGAGACCTCACACTGCCTGAACAGCTCAGGCTATGCTGCGGTCAATCAGGGAGCTGGTTTTTGATGACAACTACTACCGTACTGTATACAGGTAATACATTTCCTTTCTTTTTTTTTTTTTTTTTTTTTGTTCAACAATAAATGTGTACCATATTCTTCTTCATGGAAAAATAAGGCATCCCCTGAAAATAAGACCTAGCGCATCTTTGGAAGCAAAAACAATATAAGACACTGTCTTAATTTTGGGGAAGCAGGGTAAGTGCTGAAAGTGATTTGCATGCTTGTCTCTCTCCCTCTCCGGGCTGCAAACTCCGCGAAGGCAGTCTTATTCAATAGGGCTTCGGCAAAGAAAGGGAACTCACTAAAGACTTGTGGACCTGTTGCTCCAACCCCAAAATGCCCCCCCCCCCCCCCGAAAAGTTTACAACACCCTCATGAGCCAGGTGCTCACACCGTGATCTCCACTTTGCAAGTGACGCACTCAGAGCAAGCGACCTGCCAAAAATGCACTGGCTCACGCCACGAGCTAAGTCAGGGCAAGGATCTGTGCATCCTCAGGGGAATGGTCCCTCCCTTGGATTCTGCGTGTGAGTGGGTTAATCCCAAGCGCCCATTAGTATTTTTTCACTGTTTATAGTCAGAGGCTTGAGCAATTAACCCGAGTAGTTAGAGCCAGCCACCTCAGTCAAAGGCTTGCACCATTTGCTTCAGCCAACACCACTTAAGAAACCAAAAGACAAATTAGTAATGTCCTTACATAAACAAAGAGCTCTTACAAATAAGTACGAGTAATAGGTCAGTAATAAAATGGAAAAAAAAGTCACAAAGGAGCAAGTCACATTTAAAATCAATTCAACAATTATTCACTGAGCAGCTACTATACGGCAGGCACTGTTCTAGACATTGGGGGTGCATGGTGAACAAGACCAGATCCCTGCGCTCGTGGGGTGACCTAGGGAAGGGAGACAGGCAATAGCAAAGAAACTGAAGCATCCATCTTATATAAAAACTGCTGTTTGAATTTTTAACCTTGCTATCGGCTTCTGTAAATGTTTGCTTGCTTAAGTAATAAGGAAAATGAGACTATTCTCACTGCAGAGAGGCCATTAAACCTTTCCTGGACAAAATGATCAGTGTTGGCACCAGGCCAGGTCTTTGGTTGAGGTCTCAAGGCCTCAGCACATAGGGGCCCTTTAAGAACTTGCAAAGGGGCGGGAAACATCCCATATTTGGGAGACAAAGAAGGTGAAAACATATAAATAGAGAAAATTTCTGCATGTTGGGGCCCAGAATTTGAGAAACATTTTTCTCTGGACCCACGCGTAGTAAATGTAACTCCAAACTCTCCAAGCATGGTTTGATTATTCCCGTTTTCTGTAACAAAACAGGCAAACATGTACCTCCTACAGAACACAGTGAAAAGTACCATACGGAGAAGTAAAATAGAGTGATAGGAGCAAGGTGACAGAGCTACTGTGGGTGGGGCCGTCAGGAGAGGTCTCTAAAAGGGTTGATGATGTCCCAATGACAAGAACAGGCCTGCCATGAAACTGTCAGAGGAAGGGACCTGTGAGGAAGCACCAGATCTCCACGTAGTAGGCACTTGACTGTTTAAGAAGCCAAGAGAAGGCCAGAGAGACTCAGGCAAGAAAAGGAAGTATCGTGTGTGGAGGGACCAGACCATGCAGGGCTCTGTGAGCCCGGGAGAGAGTTGAGATGTGAGTGAGGTGAAAAGTCATTGGAAGATTTAAAGCAGCAAAATAACATGATCTGGTTACATTTACACTTTTTATTTGTTTATTGAATCTAGAGGGACAGAGGAAAGGAGGGAAGAGACAGAGAGAGTCCCCAGTTGGAGCTCCTTGAAGCCATAAGCTCCCCCTATTTACTTAATGTCTGGATCACCGGGTTCAGCACCCCAGGGGCTTGGGTCTTCTGCCAGCATCCACAAAGGTTGAGTAAGATCCCTGACCCTCACAGGTCCACACAATGGCCAGCACAGTGCCAGCACAGAGGATGCTTGTCTATGTGAGAGAGACACATCAATTGGTTGCCTCCTGCACGCACCCCAACCATGGCCGGGGAACCTGCAGCCAAAGTACATGCCCTTGACTGGAATCAAAGCCACCCCCAGAACTCTTCCTCTCGCAAAACTGAAACTCTGCCCCGTTAAACAGGAACTCCCCATGGCCCCTTCCCCAGCCCCTGGCAACCGCCACTCCGCATCTGTCTCTGCGAATCGGACTGCTCCGGGTGTCTCCTGTACGTGGAATCCGATTTGTCTTTTTGTGACTGATTTCACCTGGTGCTGTGTCCTCAAAGTCCCCCCACGTGTAGCATGGGTCCGCATGTCCTTTCTTTGTAAGGCTGAATAATGTTCCATTGTATGCAAGCTTCCATTTGTTTATCCCTTCATCCATTGACATCAAATGTGGCGCCTTTTTGTTGTTGTTGTTGTTGTTAATCCCCACCCGAGGACATTTTCCCATGGACTTTTAGAGAGAGCAGAGGGAGAGGGAGAGACAGAGAGAAAAACATGGATGTGAGAGAGACGCCTCATTGGTTGCCTCCTGCATGTGCCCCAACCAGGGCTGGGAGTTGAGCTTGCAACCAAGGTACGTGCCCTTGACCAGAATCGAACCTGGTTCCCTTCAGTCCACGGGCGGACACTCTATCCACTGAGCCAAACCAGCTAGGGAAAATGTCACACTTTTAAGGCACAATGGAATGGGTCCCATCTTGTTATCGATTTAGATGGCAACGCGTCAAGCTTATTATGCAATGAGACTGCATCTGTGCTAAGAGAATATAGTACAGTGGTACCTCAAGATACAAGTGCCCTAACATACGAGATTTTTGAGAGCGAGCGATTTCTGCTTTGAAATACGAGCAACATTTGAGATAGGAGTCATCGCAAGGATCGGCCGGCTGCACACGACCCACCAGTTTACCGCGACTCGAGCGTCTCATAGTTTCCCACGCCTCAAGGTTCCGGAACGAATTAAACTCGTATCTCGAGGTACCACTGTACATGTGGGGGGCCACAGCACCTACATATTTACTGCCTGGTGGCCTGTGGAAAAGATGGGCCGATCCCCGACTTTGGTCCATCCTGTCTTCACAGCAGCCAAGGGCCTGGACTGCAAGTCTGACTTCATCGCATGCCGATGTGGGCACGGTTTCCATTCAAATACAAGTTCCAACGCTCAGCCTTTTATCTGCAACTTGGCGTGGGCTCCCCACAAGTGCACTTGACTCTTTCCTCTTCGCTCTGCCAGCACCAGCCCTGCACTTGGCCCAGAGCCACCCCTAGCCCCCGGCCTCCACCCCCAGCCAGCCCGGTCTTTTCTTGCTGAAACAGCCCGTCATTCTGCAAATATTTCCTGATTCCTCTCCGGTACCCAGCCCTCGGGAAGTTGACATTCGAGGAGGGTGGGGGCGATGCTTAAGTTGACATTCGAGGAGGGTGGGGGCGATGCTTAGGCACCAGACCTGTCCCTGCCTTTCCCACCCACACACTCAGCCATCTTCCTGAAATTAATCACAGAATCTGCAAATGACAGGGTGTCAGACCAAAGGCTCCTCGGCGGGTGTGAATTCCAGAACCTCTGAGCTTTAAGCTCTGGGGTTCGTAGAAGCTGAGAATGGAAGAAATGCAGGACATTGTACCATTAAAGTTTAGGGATTAGGAAATCTTGAATTGTTAAAAATGAAAACATTAAGATGTGCAAGTGGTGGACTTGTTTACCCTGGGCATGTAGAACTGCAGGTTCTTTATGACAATGGAATATTGGAGGGTCCTGGCGGAAGAGACCTCTGGGCGGTCAGAACCCACATCCTGCTGGGGGCAGGTGCCCTTCCCGACCCCTGTCTGACTTCGGTCCCAGGGTCTCACTGCCCAGTCGCACTGGGAGCTGCCACCCAGAGCTGTCCATGTCTCCAAGCCATCATCACATGGGCCCCTCTGCCCGCCTCATCCTTCCCCCCTCTCTCACCTCCCTACCTCTCCCTCTTGACAGACTAGCCACCCATCAAGGATCTCCCCAAATGTCACCTTCACCAGGATGTGCCCCTTCGTTTCCCTGGGCAGAGGTCTCAGCCCCCCTCTCTCCTCAGGTTCATCTTAAGACTACAAGTCACTTCCATTCTCAGAGCCACATCTGCAAAATGGCCAGCACGAACGCACCCTCTCCGAAAGGCTGGCTGTGGAGTGAGATGAGAGAACACGGAAAACACGTAGGCCGCACCTAACATTGGCTGAAGCTCCCAGGACACGCTGGCTCCAGAGCCCTCGCTGGTGCTCCGGGCACACCCCTCCAGGAGCAAAGGCAGACTCGATGGCACATGGCATTGAGCCTTAGCCCAGAAAGAAGAGCAGTGAGCACCTGGCAGGGAGGTGCCCGTCCAGGAAGACTTTCTGACGGAGGCCGGGCTGCCCTTGCCAGGAACCATTTAGATGGTGGTGGCAGATGAAGGTCAAGTATGGGGTGAGGCTAGCATGTGATTTCACCCCGGCACTGGATGAGTGACAGGTGAGAGGGCAGGGCAGGGGTAGGAATGGAGGAGTGTTAGGAGCCTCTCCGGCTAGAAACGCCTGGGGGTGCTCAGCTGTCCCCGGGAGCTCCCCACAGACACCTCCCCCTTTCTAAACAAAAGTTATGACTGCATCAGCCCTCTTTTTTTTTCTTTGTTTAAAAAATTTTTTATTGCCGAAACCGGTTTGGCTCAGTGGATAGAGTGTCGGCCTGCAGACCGAAGGGTCCCAGGTTTGATTCCGGTCAAGGGCATGTATCCTGGTTGCGGGCACATCCCCAGTAGGGGGCGTGCAGGAGGCGGCTGATCAATGTCTCTCATCGATGTTTCTAGCTCTCTATCCCTCTCACTTCCTCTCTGTGAAAAATCAATAAAATATATTAAAAAATAAAAATAAAAAATAAAAATTTTTTATTGATTTTAGAGAAAGAGGAAGGGAGAGGGAAGGAGAAAGAGGAAAACATCAGTGTGAGAGAGAAACGTTAATCTGCTGCCTCCTATTCATTCCACAACGGGAGATCAAACACAGGCATGTGCCATGACCAGGAATTGAACCAGCGACCTTCTGAAGCATGGAAGGACATTCAAGCCACACTGACCAGAGCCCTTGTGATTCTTATTACAATGAAAGATGGCCTTCAGCAATGACCATCAGGAAACTGGGGGGTGGAAAGCTTTATTATCTGCAGGGTCTGGAGATTACCCAGCAGGCCTGGCCACACAGCGAGCTCCCGGGTGCAGACAGCGCGCATGGACCAGGGGTCTGCTCACTGCAGGGGAGGTCGGGGTGGAGGCCTAGGACCCACTAGTGGTGAATGTAAAACATACGAGTGCGAGCTCAAAGTGCAGGAAGAGAACGAACAAGCCCAGATGGTCAGTGGTGGAAGATTTCGGAAACAGAGAAGCCTCAACGCCAGAGGCCCTGGCTCTTGACCGAGCCCTGTGGCTGGCCCCCGTGTCACCAGGAGGCGTAGCTGTCGGTGAAGGGCCCACACTCAGAGCTTCAGCCAGCACTTGCTTTACGAAAAGGAGAGAACCCCCAGTCAGGGCTACCCATGGGGTCAGTCATCTAGCCTGGTGGGGTGTTAAGGGTGTTAAGATTTTAGCTCCGACAGAGGTACCACAGCAAGCAAGGTAAGGAACCATGCACGTATTGAGCACTTACTGTATGCCCGGTGCTATGTTAAACATTTGCTGTGGGCTGGTTTGCTCACCATCAGGCCCACCGATCCGATTGAAAGTGTAACAGGAGCCAAAACCAGTTTGGCTCAGTGGACAGAGCGACGGCCTGTGAACTGAAAGGTCCTAGGTTCGATTCTGGTCAAGGGCAGGTATCTTGATTGTGGGCACATCCCCAGTAGGGGGCGTGCAGGAGGCGGCTGATCAATGTCTCTCTCATTGATGTTTCTAACTCTCTATCCCTCTCCTTTCCTCTCTGTAAAAAATCAATAAAATATATATTTTTTTAAAAAAAAGAAAGTGTAACAGGAGAGCTACAAATCCAGCTCTGCTGTGTGACCTTAAGCAGGTCATGCCCCTCTCTGAGCCTCCGTTTCCTTATCTGTAACACAGGAATAAAAATACTAGGCTCAACCAAATAAATGTATCAACCTTTGACAATTTTTGGCCTACAGAAAGGGCAATTTCACTTAGTTCAACCTGAAATCTACCCTGGTAAGTTACTGGGAAGATTAAATGAGTAAATTCATCTCTAATTTCCTTGGCACATAGTCGGTGCTCAGTAAGCAGTAGCTCGTCTTATTTAATTGTTCTCCTTGTTCCCATGACAACCTTGAAGCTCAGAGAGGTCAAGGAACTTGTCCAAGGCCACCCAGCTGGCAGGCAGCGGAGCAGATTCAAACCCAGAAGCAAACTCACTCCCCTCTAGAGCGGGGAGCAGAGGGAGCAATGCCCAGGTCTTCTTTGCACACCGGCCAGCTAGATCCCGGGGCTGGGCCCATGTTACCTGAATCACAACTGGCTGAGGCCGAGAAACAGGTGACAACCCAACCTGGAGGGCACCCTGGAAGGCAGGGGGGCGGGGTGCTAGTTAGGAGAACTCAGCCAGCAGGGATGAAGGGAGAGTGGGGTCAAGGTCAGAGCCGGCTACAAGCTTTTCTAGACTCAGCTTCCTTTCCCGGCACAAAGAGCATGACTATGTATGTGGGAGTCTGGGAGAGTGAGTCCGTGCCTGTGCGCACCCGTGTGTGGGTGTGTGCTGCCTTGTGGAGGGGCCCTGGGTGAGTGGGGCATGAGCACAGGCATGAGCCTGTGCGTGTGAGATGTGCATTTCTTCCGCGTGTTTCTCGTGTGTGTGTGTGTGTGTGTGTGTGTGTGTGTGTGTGTGGTGTAGGGCGTGTGGGGCTATGATGGCAGATCTGAGGCACCGAAGGCCTGAGTCTGAACCCTGATTCTGCCACTTGCCAGCCGTGCGACCTGGGGCAGGTTACTGTCAAGTAAAAACCAACCATCCCAGCCATGGAAGGAGAGAGATGGCTTCAGAAGGATTATCGCCCCCCTGTCCAGGGAAAGGGTTCCACTTTCAGGGACCTGACTTCACAAACACTGAGTGCCTGATCCCCAACCCCAACTACCTTGTGAGGAAGAGGCCCCAAAAGCTAAAGGAAGGCGCTGAGTGAGGTTAGACAGAGACAGAAGTCCTCCCTGATGGCTCAGCATCATGTGGGCTGGCACACGTGTGCGCACAGGCACGGACTCACTCTCCCAGACTCCCACGTCCAGAGTCACGCTCTTGGTGCCGGGAAAGGAAGCCGAGTCTAGAAAAGCTTGTAGCCGGCTCTGACCTTGACCCCACTCTCCCTTCACCCCTGCCCGCTGAGTGCTCTTCCAAGGTGTCCTCAGGTGAGACAACCTCCAGCCTCCTTGCTGCGAAGACGGGTATCTTGCGCCACCTTGTGGCCACCACCTCTTCCATCACCCACCACCTTTTCCTGCCGTATCTTCTTGCTGGGACCCACTGATGCCCTCTGAGAACTCCAGACGAGTTCCAGTCTCTTCCCCAAATATTTATGTCTGATGCCCGGGCAGCACGGATCAACCTGGGAGACACTATTGTGAGCCAGGTGGCCACAGTCCCTGGACCAGCACTTCCGACAGAAATATAACACCAGCCGCACACGCACACCTCAGGTGGACTTTCACATGTTCTAGCAGCCACGTATTTTAATGAAAATAAGCAGGTAGAACTGATTTAGATAAATTTTCATGCAACCCAATAAATCCAAAATGTTATCATTTTAACCCGTAGTCAATATTTTTTCAAGTACCTTTTTTTTTTGCATACTAATTCTTTTTTTTTTAATATATTTTATTGATTTTTCACAGAAAGGAAGGGAGAGGGATAGAATTAGAAACATCGATGAGAGAGAGACTTCGATCAGCTGACTCTGCACACCCCTACTGGGGATGTGTCCGCAACCAAGGTACATGCCCTTGACCGGAATCGAACCTGGGACCCTTCAGTCCAAAGGCCGAAGCTCTATCCACTGAGCCAAACTGGTTCCGGCTTGCTTACTAATTCTTCAAAGTGAGAGTGTTTGGACCAACCACAGTCCGAGTGCTCAGGGGCCTCTGTGGCAGCAGCTATACTGTTGGAGTTCCGCTCTGCACAGACTTTCTCTGGCCTCTTGACAGCCCTTCAGAGACTCGGCCCATCACGTCTTCTTTAAGATCCCGCTGTGCAGCTTGGCTGTGGGCCATGGAGTAGTTACGAACCAACGTTTTGTGCTTCTGCTGAGCTGGCTTTGAACCTCTGTGACCAGGAATAATAAGCGGGGCGAGTCATTTTACTCTGAAATGTCAAATGAGAATAACAGGCGTCCTACCCTCTGGGATTGTAGCAAGAAACGCGGCAGGAAGTAAATGCCCCATAAACGGTGATCTGACCAGCCAGAGCCTGCACCCACTTTTTGGCACTGCGGTGGTTCACTTTATGTATAACCTCATCGAGGCTGCGGCATCCAGTGGCTTAGCCAAACACCAGACTGGATGCTGCTGGGAAGGGGTTTTTTTAGACGTGATTCACATTGGAATCAGCAGACTCTGAGTAAAGCTGATGGGCCTCCAGACCATGGGTGGGCCTTACCCAACCAGTTGAAGGCCTTAAGAGCAAAGACTAAGGTGTCCAGAAGAAATTCTGCCTCGCGGATGCAACATGGAAACCCAGCTTGAGTTTCTAGCCTGCAGATTTCAGACTCAAGACTATAACATCAACTCTTCCTACTTTCCAGATATGGGGAGGGAAGGAGAGAGGAAGGGAGAGAGAGAGGGAAAGAGGGAGGAAGGAAGGGAGGGTAGGAGGGAGGAAGGGAGGAAGGGGAAAAGATCCATTTCTGTAGGGATGGTAGCCATGAAGGCTTTGAAGGGTGAGGACACAGCAGGACGCACCTCTGGTATAACTACATTGCTCACTCTGCATACATGCAACAGGCAGCCCCCACAAACCGTCCCCCCCTCCCCACCCCCACCGCCTGCCACTAAGGAAAAGTGCTGCAGGACAGAGGGCTGAGGCAGGAGTGGAAACCACAAAAACAGACAAACAGAAGAAGCAGAATTAATGCCCCCCTCCCAGAGCCCCTCAGTCTCCAGCTGGCCAGAGACCCCTGGGATCAGAGGGTGGGCTTTGCTGGGAGAAGGGGCTCTGAGGGAACAAGGAAAGGCCTGGGTATGGGCGCTGCTCTGCGGGCAGGCCTGCCAGGGGTCCTGGGACTGCAAAGTCAGGATGTGGGGGGCAGGGGGTTCCTGGGCACAGAACGGCTGCTTAGGGGATGGATGGCCCAGGCCCCCAACACCTCACCAGTCTGTCCTCCTGCCAGAATTCCTGTCAAGGTCAGCTCTACATGGCAGCCAGAGATATGTTCTTAAAGCGCAGGTGGACGCAAAGGTGCCCAGCTCAGGGGAGGCCTGTGACGGAAAGCAAGCACATAGGACGGCCTGAGCATACACATTTCCAGCTAACACCGGGTCATGGCGGAAGTCACACTGAGGCCTTTAGCTCCCTTAACAAAGCTCAGTCTTTGTCTTAATCCAGCCCGTCTGATGCCTTTTTAGCATCTGGGATAACAGGCCTTTGCAATGCCTCAGAGACACAGACCTCCTCATTGTTATCATGTTCCCTGAATGCCCTCTCCAGGTGCTGTCAGAGAAGTATGTGTCTCCCCGTTTCACTGGGGGTCCAGTCCCAGAGATTTCCTCCCTTTGCTTCCTCCGCCCCCTCTGTGGAGCTCCTGTAACCCTCCTTTTTTGATTCTAATGGACAAAATAAGCTGCAAAAATTCATTCTCCGGGGCCTTCTCTCGATCCATTTAGATGGTGCTTCTGAGCAACTGTCAACAGTTTGGCTCAAATAAACTCATAAAAGTTCTCTACGGGTCTGGACGTTTCTTCTATCAGTACAACCATCACATGCGTCATTGCCATGTCTCAAGGTCATTCCGAGGCTTTTATGACTTCCAAGGCACTACGTGACCTGACCGTGGCCAGGCCAGCCTCTCCCCCCCCCCCCCGCCTCATAGCTCTCCCCTCTGCTTCCCTGCCTCTCCCCCACGACCCTTTCCCCTCCCCGCTCCCTGACCAGGTGGAACTGGTCTGGCCCTTGCACGTGCACTTCCCTCTGGAACATTTTCATCTCCCTTCCCCGCACTCAGCCCATCCTCCAGGTCTCACCTTAGACCCCGGCCCCTCCCCTCATTCCACACTGCAGCCCTGCTCCCCTCTTCTGGGTCCCAAGGCTCTGGCCCCTCCAGAACTTCTATATCGGAGGGTGTTAGGCACGACCATGTGCTCGGGTGGCTTTGGGGGGGCTCATGGTGATCACAAGGCACCCCCCTGTGCCCACCCTCCCCGCCCCAAAATGACCACCTCATTACCGAGGCTGCCTGTTTTCACATCTCAGTCCTCCTGGTGCCTGGTCCAGGGGGACTTGAAAACATGGGTCCCCTTCTGCCCTGCTTTTCTTCCTTTGCTGTCGGCCTGGGTGACCTGGCACAGCCCCTTCCCCTTGCCTGGACTTGCAAACTCTGTGAAGTTCTGGACAATAGGAAGAGGATGATGGTGGCACCCTAGGAATGCATGCCCAGAACACATTGTGGAGGTTTTTGAAATATGTTACAAAATAGCATGTACAACCAGAAGCTTATTTTTACAAAAAAAATAAATAACTGTAGATATGTGTAGAAAATAACTGCCATTCATTTGGCACTGAGTCTATGCCAGGCCCTGATACGCTGAGCGTTGTCCTGTGTTAGTCCTCCCCTCCGGGGGGCTGGGTGCTACTATGACGGCAGTCCCCCTTACCTGCAGCGTGGCTTCCCACAGACTGTTACCCAAGGTCAACCATGATCCAAAACATTAAATGAAAAATTCCAGAAATAAACAATTCATACGTTTTAAATTGTGCCCTCTTCTGAGTAGTAAGGGGACCAGTCTGCCAGCCACAGATATGCCTTTTTGAGGATATCTGAGCTGGTTATTTTTGAGAAACAAGAGACTGGGGAAAGACCTTTGACCTTCCCCCGAAATGCCTGAAAGAATCGAGATAGAGGACCTGCTTCAGGGAGGGAGCTGTAACCACAGATAACTAGTTTCAGATGAACTAGATGTGATAGGGAGGAGCCAGGTAAGGTTTGCTTGATCAAAACCCTCCTTGTGTCTCATTATTAAAGACTAGAAGCCCAGTGCATGACATTCATGCACTGGTGTGAGGGGGGGCCTTCAGCCCATCCTGTGCCTTCTCACAGTCAAGGGTGGGCCTAAGCCGGCAAGTGGACATCCCCCAAGGGGTCCTTATTTCTGCCGCCACCACCACTGTACTCGCCAGCTGTGAGCCTGGCTTCTGGCTGAGCATCTTCCCTTGTGGGAGCGCACTGACCACAAGGGGGAAGCTCCTGCATTGAGCGTCTGCCTCCTGGTGGCCAGTGTGCACCATAGTGACCAGTTGTTCTGCCGTTTGGTCGATTTGCATTTTAGCCTTTTATTATATAGGATGGCCCAGCAAACATGTGTGTATCAAACATGTGCTTCTCTCTCTCCTTGGGAATTGCCATCCTGCCCTCTGGAGTTCCAAACCACTGCCCCCACCCCTTTCTCCTTAGATCAAGATGGCATTGAAGCCACAAAAACTGCCCCATTTGTCCTTGGGATGGGAGCTGAATGGAGCAGATTCTTATGGGACCTCCATATGTACATTGTCCCGACCCGCGGGTTAAGTCAACAAGGACCCTAGAGGGGGAGTGGGAATGAAAGGGACAAGAGACACAGGGAATGGAGACAAGACAAAGTTCTGATCAAGTCTCATTTATTCAGGCGGAGTTCGGGGTATTTATAGGGAGGAGAAGGAATGAGGCCTAGCCCTTAAGGTGAAACACCTGACTTACGGGAAAGAGATAGGGTTTGGGGTAATAGAAACCTAGCCCGAGGTTAGTGCTAACATGGCTGGAGCTTACTACAAAATGGCTGTCAAGCACAGCAAGTTTCCCACAGTACATACATGATTAAATGTGGTGATTTTCTCCTGGTGATCTACCTCGTATCAATTTGATGGTCAGACCAGCCGGAAGAACTAAGAGGGGAAATTTTCCCTGCCCCATGGTAGCAAGATGGAATTTCATGGCCTCCCGCTCTGTCCTGCCTGGGATGGGAATCATCCCTTCGTCCATAGCATCTGTGCTACACAGGGTACCTGCCTGTTAGTCCCTCAGTAGCCAGCTCCGTTATCAGATTGACTGTCCCAGTATCACAGTGCTTGTGTTCAAGTAACCCTCATTGTACCTAATCAAATCACATTCACCTAACTTCTATTACAGCTTATCATTGTAACTGTCTGTTGTTCATCTCTTACTGTGTCTGATTTAAAAATTAAACTGTATCGTAAGTATGTATGTAGAGGAAAAAACATAGTATATAGAGCGTTTGGTACTACCCACATTTTCAAGTGTCCCCGGGGGGTCTTGGAACATATCCCCCATAGATAAGCGGGCACTGCTGTACCTCCCACACGAAGGAAAAAGCCAAGGCCCAGAGATGCCCCCCAGCCGGTGAGGGGCAGAGCCGGACTTGCCCCCAGGTTAGCCAAGTCCAAAGGCCAGGCCAGCTTTTTACCACCAGGCTGCTGGTACCTCTGCACAAATTGGGGATAATAATAGCCGCCACCTCATGGGATGGTTGGGGGGATTAAATGAGCTAAGAGGTGTGAAGCCCTGGGATGAGCTCCTGGCACAGCCTCGGGGCTCAGTGGGTGTGGTCCCCACCACCCCCTGGCCCTGGCACTGCCTCTGGGCCCGCAGCCTCTGCGAAGAGGTCATTCTCAAAGAAGGAGGTTGTTCTCAACGGCCTTCGCACTGATCATCGAGGGTCACAGGGAAGGAGCTTGTGTAAATGTTCCCAGTGGGCAGGTATTACTCGTGTATTTCTTTCTTTTTAAATTTTGCTCCTATGATGCCCTCCGTGAGCTATGAGGCTCCTCAAGCCCGGCCCGGGGGATGTCTGGGTCACCTCACAGGTTCCCCCAAGGCCTGGCACAGAAAGACCCCCGTCCAGGGTCTGAAGAGCCCCTCCCAGCCCAGGTTCTCTCTGGTCACAGGCCTGGCAGGAGCCAGAGTGGGGGAGTTTGGGGTGCAGACCAGTGCCAGGAACCTGCCCAAGCTAAGCCTGCCCTTGGCTGGCACTCCCCAAAAGGCACAGTGAGATCATGGGATGCCTCGGGGCTCTTCCGGGCCCCGGGGGAGCTGTGGGAGCAGCCTGAGGCCTGAGACCTCCGGCCCCGAATCCACCAACAGCTGTGGCCACTTCAGCTATTTTAAACCCTTGGGCACCGGGAGGCTCCCATCATCCCAGTGAGCCCCTCGGCCCAACATCAAGGGCCCTGAGCCGGGGCGGAGCCCTGAGTGTGGTCGGCAGGCCCAGGCTGGGTTGTAAAAGAGGAATATTTCTCTTTTTTTTTGAGCTCTCCCTTTTTGCCAGACACTGCACTGGTGTTTCCCATAGATTGTCTCATTTCGTGTCACCTTACATCGATCCGAGAGACCAGCTGTTCACAGATGAGGGAAGTGAGGCTGCGAACGGCAGGGTGAATTGTCAAAGGCCCCACAAAGCCTAGAGCTCTCTCCCCTACCAATCAAGAGATAACATTCCACCTTAACTGGTTGGCTCTGTAGACAGAGCATCAGACTTTGGACTCAAGGGTCCCAGGTTCGATTCCGGTCAAGGGCATGTGCCTTGGTTGTGGGCACATCCCAAGTAGGGGGTGTGCAGGAGGCGGCTGATTAATGTTTCTCTCTCATTGATGTTTCTGGCTCTCTATCCCTCTCCCTTTCTTCCTGTGAAAAATCAATAAAATATATTTTTTTAAAATAAAAAGAGACAACATTCCTCCTCTGTTCTTATGGTGTTGCGCCTCTCTGCTCTCCCTCTCCCTCCCCCCACGTCTGGAAGTTGCTACCCTGGCTGTGCCCCTCTAAGGAGTCTTGAGGCTAAGGGCTAATTCCTTAGCCTTCCTGGGGCTCACTTGCGTGGTCTGTGAAGTGGCAGGTTATCGGGAGGGTGTAATGACCTCATTCCAACACATGAAAAGCGCCCGCACAGTGTGGGGCTCACAGGAAGAATGCAATAAGGCTTGCTTCCCTCCTTCCCTCCTGGCAATGACTGTCAATCACCTGTCAATCACCTGTGACCTGCCAGGGCTAGGCTTCCGTGCGAGTGCCATGTTCCTCCCCGACTGTGGGCCCCACTTTCCCAGGGGGTGAAATAAGGGTGTCAGACTCCCAGGAAAGTGGGAACCCTGGCATCTTCCCGGTACCTGCCACACAGTAGGGGCTCAAAACTCCTGGCAGAGGGGTGCCCAGACAGGAGCTCACCTCAAAGGCCTCAAAGTGAGCTCTGAGCTGCACCTCTGACAGGTGGCCACCAGCTAGCTGCCTCCTTATTGGATGATGCACTCCACAGCGACCAGGAGCCAATCAGAAGTTCCCAGCATCTCCCTGTGTCTGTGTGCCTTTGGGGTGGGGATGGAGGGTGTGGGGGGAGAGAGACAAGTGCCTCCCTACCCTCACTCAGGCTTTCCCCCTTCCCCACCCACATTCCTCCCAAATCCCCCCACCCCCCAGAGCAGCTGGGCTCTTCAGCATCTCCTAACTTGGGGTTCTCGAGGAGGCGGAGGCGGAGGAGGCCTCTGGGGTCAAGGGTGTGTCTAAGCTCTTCACCCTCCAGCCTCCACCCTGCAGGGCAGGCTCCTCCGCCCAGCAGACCTCAAACATTCATCCCCTCCAACCTGCCCCTCCCCTCTCATTCTCACACACACACACACACACACACACACACACACACCGCTCAGCTCAGCCAGCGAGGACTTGCTCATACGACTGAATTATTTGAACAGACTTGGCGTCAGGGCACAATGAGATCATGGGATGCCTGGGGGGTGGGGGCTGGACTGAATGTCCTCCTGCACCTCAGCCTCCACAAGACTCAAAACCGGTGTCTGCAGCGGCACCTCTGGCACCCTCCTTGGCCCAGCGGCCCGGCCAGAACGGCGCCACCTTACTGTCCCTCCACTGGAACACCAATATTTCAGCTCACAAACACTGGCCAGAGCAATCCCCTTCTCTCAGCCCCCATGCAGCCCCAGCGGGGATTTTCATGGACCCTCCCAGGGGTACCACCATGCACCGCAGCCAGAGTGGCCCCCTTTTACTTCCAACCTGACCACTCCTCGCCAACCCAAGGCTCCCATTGCCCACCCACCAATGCACGGGCTTGGCAATGTGGCCCTGTGAGATGCTAGGGTCCCACTCCCCATTCTCCCCCATCTGATTGCTGGCGAGTGTCAGGCTGTATGTGACTTCCCGCCTCTGCTCAGGCTGCTCCCTCGCTTCCCTGCTTTGCAAAGGCCTCCTTTAAAAAGGCTCTGTTCCCGGACCCCAGGCCGGGTTAGAGCACCCCCCTCCTCTGGGCTCCCACCACCTTCTGTCCTCGCCCCTGTGGCAGCCCCGCATTCGTGCTATCTACCCCGCAAGACTTGGGGGGGGCGGGGGCGCCCGAAGGAGGCACTGAGCCTGCATGCCGGCGCCCAGCAGCGTGAGTGTGCGGAATGAATGAAAGTCAGCAGCACCGCACGGGGAAAATTGGTCTCCGCTGCTCTCCTCGCTGCCACCAGGGGGACGCGGAGGGGTTGGGGGCGTGGCCACGGTTGACTGACGGGCCCTCAGCCCAACGGAGAGGAGCCAGCGGGCCGCCCCGCCCCCGCCCCGCCCCCCGGCGGCCGAATAAGGGTGCGCGGAGCGGCGGCCCGGCCGGCGGCGGCGGCGGCTCACCTGTGCAGGTGCTTCGGGCGGCGGCCGGCGAGCACCCCTCGGGGCCGCCTCTGCGGGGAGGATGCTGCGCGAGCGGACGGTGCGGCTGCAGTACGGGAGCCGCGTAGAGGCCGTGTACGTGCTGGGCACGTACCTCTGGACCGACGTCTACAGGTGAGCAGCTCCCGCGTCTGCCCGCCCACCTCGGACCCGGGCCCCGCGGGACATCGCGGCTCCAGGTATCCCGACACCGTCTGGGGACTCGGACCCGGGACCGGCCAGCCTTGCTCCAGCCTGAGTTGCCCTTCATCCCGCGCCCAGAAAACCTAAGAACCTCACCCAGAAACCTGACAGCCCCAAACCTTGTATCAGCCCCCCCGAAATCCTAAAACCCTCCTAGGCGCCCCAGCACAGCGCCAGCGCCCCCACTGCCTCTTTCCCAGGCCTCCTCCTCTGCACCCCAGTCGTCGGCCCTCTCCAGCACCCAGGGCGACCTCAGCACCCTCCCCTTTCACTTCCCCACTCTCCCCTAAAAACTGCCTGCTCCCTTATCCTCCCTTTTCCGTCGGCACCTCCACCTGGGCCCAGCTCCTCACCCCCTCCCGGCTGCGCTGAGCTTCCTCTGGGATTTGCCGGGCGCTGCCCTGGGGCGGACTCTGGCCCTGGGGGGTGCTCAGCTCCGATTTCACCCTGTGGGGGCTGCTGTCCTCGGGCACCGGCTCTGGGCTTCGGGTCCCCAAATGCCTTCCCTCGACTTCACCCTGGGGTCCAGGAGGGAGCCTGTCCCACCCGGCTGAGGGTGCGGAGGTGGGGTCTTTGTCAGAGGAATGCCCCTATTCGGGACCTGTTCCCCCGACCCTTCTGTCCAGCAACTTGGTGGGGTGCAGGTTTTCTGAGACAGCAGAAGGAGGGGTGGGGGGATTGAGGTCAGGGCTCACCCCAACCCCAGCTGTGTGAGGTGGGCTAGGAGGGTGTGCCTGACCAAAATGAAACGGCCGGAAGCCTCTATTCCAAGAATCCCAAATGTCCCCGTGGCAGGGGGGGGCGGGGGGAGGTCTCTGTGCTGAGAGCAGGGGCAGGCAGGGCTGAGGTGGGACCCTATGCTGATACCTTCGGGGTGGGTCCCCTGACATCTCTGAGCTAAGCTGCAGGTGCCCATGTGGCTGATTGCTCCCAAATCACTGTCACCTGGAGCGCCTGCCTCTCTCAGGCGCCCACCAAACCCCATCTCTGTTCTCCCACACCCTCCCCAGCCCGTCTCTCTGTCCCCTTCGGGCCCTGGCACCACTGCCCAGCCAGTCTCCTGCCACCCCAGGAGGCGCTGGCCACAAGGACACCATCAAGCCCCTGCTGAGGCGAAGGGCCTGCTCCCTGCAAACCAGGAGCCTCCCCGCTCAGCTGCCCCGGCCTCAGTGGCCCCACATGTAGATCTCAGGGGGGGTTCTGAGGGTCACGGCACAGCAGTGGTGCACCGGGAGAGCTCCGCTTTTCCCACCCCCCATCCTGGCCTGGGCACTGCCAGGGAGCCGGCGGAGAGCCAGGATGCTCAGGTCTCTAAGCCTCTGCTGTCACCATACCCGCCTGTTTATGCCCTGGATACAGCCTGGAAGGCTGGCAGGGTACCTCCAGTGGGGGGCAGGGAGCAAAGAAGGGGGGAATGGCCTAATTGGGGGGAGAGAGTGTGGGAGGTGTGGACTCATCTTTGTCCTTTCTCAAGAAATCAGCCACAGCAACAGTGACCCACACCCTCCACCCACACTTCACTAAGGCTCTGCACCCTCTCCCCCCACCCCCCGCCGAGAGAGGTGCAGCCGAGCCCAGCACTGCCCAGCAGCGGGAGCCTGCCAGCCACCCACAGAACCTTGGGTCATTCCCCGTTTTCCAGTAGCCACGTTTTTTAGGGTTAAAATAAACAGGTGAAATTAATGTTAGTGATATAGCTGATTGAACCCGATAGGTGCAGAAATAGCAGCATTGCAATTCGTCAGCAAGCTAACAGCTCTGTAGGAGGTCGTTTGCCACCTCTTTTTCACGTGAAGTCTTTGGGGTTCGGTGTGTGTTTTATACGGACATCACATCCCGGGGCGGTAACCGCATCTCAGATGCTGCGTAGCCTCCTGTCGCTGGTGGTCACCCTGCTGAGCAGCACAGGCCTCGGGCAGGGTCTCAGACTTGGCGCTGTTGCATCGTGGGCCGGGAATTTGTCGTTGGAGGGGCCGTCCTGTGCATCGCAGGGTGTGTGGCAGCAGCCCTGGCTCCTGACCCCGAGATGCCAGTCGCACTCCCCCAGTTGTGACGATCAGAAAGGGAGCCCCTTCTGGAACTAGGGAGGCTGGGCTGTCACTCCTCTTGTCATGCCTGTTTCTGTAGCGGGAAGCGCTCCTGTCCGTATGAATAACGGCAGGGGAGAGGAGGGAGCTCTTAGGAACCAGATGCATCACCACGTGCGGGATCAACCCATTTCCTTGATGAGGAGAGTGAGGCTCAAAGACATGAAGCCATTTGCCCAGCCTCCCTTAGGACTCAGGTCCAGCTCTGACTCGAACTCAGACTCAGCCTCCACTCTCTCCGGTGGGACCCTAAAACCAGCAGATGGAACTGGTGACCCTCTCAGCCAGTGTCTCTTCCCCCCGCCCCCTGGGACATGATCCCACTGCCCCCAGAGACCTCACCACCTGCTTTCGATCCTCCCCTTCCAACCGCGCCCTCCCTGACCTAGACCAAGGTCCTGACCCAGACCCCCATATGATACCCCCCCAACCCAGGGTCTCCAAAGAGACACCAAAGGATGAGACCTGGTGGACCCTGGGCCCAGTTACTTGAGGACTGGGATCCTAACTCCTCACTGCTTCCGAGTCACAGATCTGAGGGGACAGGCCTTAGCTCCCACAGCCTTTCCCAGGGGCCCTGACCCCCCTTTCCCGAGTTGCACACACAGCTGGGCTTTGCCTTCCTCGTCCCCAGCAGACCCTACGACCCACCCACCCTCTCCCAGCTAAACTGGCCCCTTGGGGGACAGATGCCCTGACCCGGCCACACTCTGCAAGCTCTGAGCACATGCGCAGAAAGAGGGAAGTGCGAGATGTTCGTTGAGATAGTTGTTGAGGATACTTAGCGTTTCCTTCCCCCGCTCCCACATGCACTATCGCGGTCCGGCGTGTATGCCTTGCCCACCCAATCCCCACACGGTCTCCTTACCCGGCTGTCGCCTCATCCCTGGGACTGGCCTGGGTCCCCTCCGATGGTGACTGGAAGCGGCGAGGGAGCACAAGGGGATGGTGTCCCAGGTCGGTTTCACCACCTCTGGTGAGTGATGCTTTCCTGCGCTGGAGCCAGGGACGCCCGTGGAGCCTGAAGAGAGTGGAGAAAGGGCAGCCGTGGAGTAACGTGACGGCGATCACACACCGCCCGGCTCCCCCGCTGACCCACAAACCACCAGGAGACACCTCCTCCTGTCCTCCCCTCGGCTTCTTACCTCTCATCACATCGCATCGCGTCTCAGTGCGGGAGCCGCATCTCAGATGCTCCATAGCCACCTGTCTCCGGCCATCGTGCTGAGCAGCACAGGCATTGGGTTCCCAGCTGGGCCGCCATCCCCCATCCCCGGTGGGGAGACGCCAGGGTCTGCACCCTGACCCTGCAGGAGCTCCAGGGCAGAGGAGGCGTTAACAGTTGTCTCTTGCCCCTGCGGGCAGTCTTCTGGTTTGGTTACGTTTGACCTCAGGATGAGCCCAGGAGGTAAGAGGCAGGGATCCCTGCCGCCTTCCCCAGGAAACCCCCAGGCACAGGCTGGCCAATCACTTTCTCAGCTGGGCCTTGCCCCTCACTCTCTGGCAGAAGCTGGAAAGAGGGTACCAGGGCAGAAGTTCCTAGATGCTGGGAAAGGTGCGATATGTCTCCCATCCCCAACTTGCTCCCTCGACTCGCTCCCAGACTTCCTCCCTGTGTGTCTTGGTTGGTGTGTTTAGAAAGTTTCCCTAGGACAAAGGCCAGGGGGGTGTGCGATCCGGTCCGAAGCGATGGGGACTTGGGGTGCTGTGGTCTCCCCTCCCCACAGAGTGCCAGGCCCTGCCTCCCTGATTTTTCTCCTGCCGACTCTTCACCACAAACCCCTCCCAGGCCACCTTGGCTCTGAGGCACTGTCAGCCCTGGAGTGCACCAAGCCCACTCCCACCGCAGGGGCTGTTCCCTCTGCCCGGAGCACCATCCCCCAGCCCTCTGCAAGCCTGACATTCACCCGTCAAGTCTCAGCTCAAATGTCACCACCACCAACATGTCATGGTGCCCTTCCCCAAGCCCCAGGCGCTCTGTACCTCGCTCCTGTGTTTTTTTGCTCTGCAGATCTTTTTATTTTCCGGCCAGGCCTAGCTGACATTTAGTTAACGCCTCTTTTGAACCAGGCAGCCTTCTCAGCACCTCGCATATTCATCTTTTCCCTATTTAATAATTTGCATGTGTTTAAGCTTCATAACAGCTTAAGGAGGTAGATGCCATGATTGCCCTCTTTTACAGTCAGGGAAACTGAGGTAAGGCATGGACGCAGCTGGCAAATGGTGGCAGCACAGAGCCCAGGCCCTCGACTGCGCTGCCAGTGGCTGCCTGGGGGGGGCTTGTGCTTTAGGTGTGACCCCCTTCATGCTCGCTGGTTCCCATGCCCCGCCAACCCCCAAAGTCAGTGAAGGGCTTCCTTGGTGAATGAATGAGTGAAGGAAGGAATGATGTGCCGCCTGTGGTGTGTGCGGACTGGATGGCCATTGGGCTGAGCTCTCCGCCCCCGCCTCAGGGGATAGGCACCGCGGGGTGGGCCAGCGGAAGGCCGGGGCATGTGGCCGACCTTGGCCAGAGCAGCACCTGCTCCGGAGAGAGTGATGGGCGGCGGAACGAGGCCAGGTCAGGCGGCCCCATAAATCACAGCAGCACCCAGAGCCCTCAACCCTGAGCGCGAGGCCCTGCCAGGCGCTGCCCGGGCTCGGGTTTCAGGCTGATTCTCAGAGAGCGGCGAGGCTCCCGGGGGGACCAGGCCTGAGGGTCCAACCCACAGCCTCCTGCACAGCTGGGGTCCCCGAGAGCCTTTCCTTCCTGCCCACAGGGCCCTGAGTCATGATGGAGCACAGTCGCAGGGATCACCCAGTGCCCACCCCCCACACCTGCTAAATTTTCCAGCTTCTCCCACACGCTCAGCCCCTCATTCACCCTGCTGTCCCGGCTGCTTGGAAATCCCTGCCCTCCTTCCTCCTCGCTCTGTCCCATTCAATGGTTCTCAAACTCTGGCCCCCAGACCCGCAGCACCAGCATCTCCAGGGAGTTAGTGAGAAATCATCACATCGGACACTTCAAATACAGTTTTCAGAGGCAGCTCTCACCTGCCCAGCCATGCCAGACCCTTTGCCCAGGAATTTTGACTGGTCCAAGCCTCAGTCATTAACCCAAGAGCCCGGGGCAAAAGCCAGCCTTCGCTGGCCCCTTTCTGGGCCTCTGACCCCCACATGAGAAATAAGCAGGGGGCTCTAGGGGCTCCAAAGAGCTTCTCATTTGACCCTCTCCTGAGCCAGGCTTGCCACTTACCCTGCCCCCCACCAGGTGTCCCTTCCTGGGGGACAGTCAGAGAGGACTGTCACCTACAGACCCCCTCTCAGGAAGGGAGCAGCCAGGCCTAGAGCTGACCTCACCTTCTGCCATTACAGGCCCTGAGACCTAAACCAAGAGTTTGCCCTCTGAGGGCCTCAGCATGCTCATCTGTAAAATGGGATGACATTAATACGGGCTTCATGGGGTTAGCGAAAGGATGGACTGATATCATGTGGGCCAAGGGGCTGGAACAGTGCCTGGAACCTAATAAATACTCATCAGTAGTTATCATGAGTTAGTATTGGGTTCGTTGTATATTATTAAATCAAACAATAATAAGATAGGGCCTCCAAGAGTTCATAATGCTCATGCGAGAGAAGTGCTGAACATTTGTTACGTGTTGTTTGAGGCACCAGCAAAGGGAGGGAAAGATGAGTCCTGGCTGATGGGTCAGGGAAGACTTCCTAGAAGAGGTGGCAACCAGGATGAAGCAGGGACAGGTGTTCACAGTGTGACCAGGGCGTGCTTTGCGGAAGCGGAGGTGCCCGGCAGGAGGCGTGAGACACATCGGGGCAGAAAGGGCAGAGTTCAAGTGTCCGGAAGATAAAGCTGGAGAGTCAGTAAGCTCAGACCAGGGCTTTGAATGCCAGGCTCAGGCGAAGGATGTGGTTCTGTAGGCAGTGGGGAGCCCTCCAAGGGTCTGGGGAGACCGTGATCATGGGGTACATTGTTTCTTCCCTAAGGAGAGGACCCGGGGCAGCTGGAGGCACCCGTACCTAGAGAGAGGCTATTGAGGTCACCAAGTGGAGAGGGAGGCTGGCTGGAGGCAGACGTCAGGGTGGCCTCCACCAATCCCTGCCTAGAAGCAGCCACCCCCTTGCCAGTGCCAAGGCCCTGCCCCTCACCTGGAGGGGGCTCACCTGGGGTGGCATGCCAGGCTGGCACCCACCACCCCCTCCGACTCCTGCAAAGAAAGGCCCGAGGACAGAACGTGTCCCAGGCTGCCAGGAGCTGGGGTCACTGTGCAGCTGAGCCCGTTGGTGTTAATGAGGCCCGGGGCAGGTGGACAAGCTGACAGCCAGATGCCAGCGAGGAGCAGGCAGGCCGTGCCCAAGCCTGGGGCCGAGTGCGCTCCCCCCTCCTGCAAGGCCACACTGGTGACCCTGACCACGGACTGGGTGAAGCCACCGAGACTGGTAGCTCCCGGCAGCTGTGAAGCGAGGCCGATGTTAAGTCAGAAAGCCCAGAATTCCCTGGGGTGGGGTTCCGCGACCATCCCTCTTCTACGTCTGACCCTGCTTTCCAGCCTTGCTCACAAATCTGTTGACACCAACCAGCCGGCCATTTATCTCCATTTCCACGGCCACCGCCTGGTCCTGGACAGCTGCAGTCGCCTCGTCGCTGTTCCCCTCTTCCCGGTATTGCTCTCCTGAAATCCACCCCACCCTGCACCCCGGGTCATCTGCCCCTGGCGCAGAAACAGTTGCCACCCCAGCTTTAAAGCGCTCATGCTCTCGGGAGAAAGGCCAGCTCCTCGCCATGACTGGCCCGCTCCTCCCGCCGCTCCCCTCCCCCGGCTCACAAGCTCCAAACTCACAGAGCTCCTTCCAGCTTCTCCCACACGCTCAGCCCCTCATTCACCCTGCTGTCCCGGCTGCTTGGAAATCCCTGCCCTCCTTCCTCCTCGCTCTGTCCCATTCAATGGTTCTCAAACTCTGGCCCCCAGACCCGCAGCACCAGCATCTCCAGGGAGTTAGTGAGAAATCATCACATCGGACACTTCAAATACATACAGTTCTATTTGTCCAGAGTTCCTCGATGAAATTGGAGGAGGAGGGGAAGAAATACAGTTGCTCAGGCCCCAGCCCAACCCAGCTACCTCAGAAGTTCTGGGGATGGCCACCAACCTATATCTTAATAGGTCCCCTGGGGGATGCTGGGACATGCTCAGCTTAAGAAACACCGGTCTATTCATTCTTGTCTGTCTTCAGAGAGGAAAGTGTAGATCTTAGCTCAAAGGCCACTTCTTCCAGGAACTGTTCTTTGACTCCTTCCCCCACACCCCCACCCACACCCCCACACCCCAGGAACAGGGCCTCAGGCACACTGCACGTCTCCTGCATAGCAATTACCACAGCTGTAAAGACACAACTAATTGTGTGATTCATTGAAACGCTTTCTCTTCCACTAGAACCGTGGTCAGCAAACCACAGCTCGCAAGCCACATGCGGCTCTTTGGCCCCTTGAGTGTGGCTCGGCGTTAGAACCACTTCTTCAAAATAGCCTCGCCCGGGCCGAAAACCGACTTCTGCGCATGGGCCACGAAGTTTCCATCGCACTGTACGTGCACGCCTGCACATGGTATTTTGTGGAAGAGCCACACTCAAGGGGCCAAAGAGCCACATGTGGCTCGCAAGCCGCGGTTTGCCGACCACTGCCCTAGAATATATGCTCCATGGGTCTAGGAGCAAATAGTGAGTATGGCCGTGTGCTGGGTGCTGGGATACAGTGGTGGGCAGAGCAGATGTGGTCCGAGGACCTGGCAACCTATCAATCTGCTCCCAGCACCTAGAACTGTACCTGGCACATGTGGAGTGACTGACTAATGGCCTAAGCAAGCCCTCCTCTCCCACCCCTTCCTGCCGCGCATTTTTCTATTAACCGCGTGCCTCCACCTGCCAGGTGCTGAAACAAAAAAAGACGGCCCCCATCTCCAAGGAGCTGACAGCCACACGGGAAAATAAACACGGGGACAGATCAACTAAACTGTGTCTTCCAGTAGGGACAGACAGTGGCCAGGCAGAGAATGCAAGGGAAAGGGATGCAGGTAGAAGGAGCAGCATATGCGAAGTGCGTGGTGAGCTGGAACCGTGCAGGCAGTTGGGAGGAGTTGCAGAAAATGAATCTGGAGAGTCTAGCTGAGACGTAGCAGCGAAATGCCCCTGAGTGAGTCCCAGGCTGAGGAATTTGGATGTTGTTGTATGGATGGGCACTGGGGAGCCACTGCGTAATTTCAAGCAGGCGAGGGACCTGGTATCTTTTTATTTGTTTGTTTGTTTGTTTGTTTGTCACTCCATTTATAGAGTTTAGGAAGCCAAGAAGGGTGGCTTTATTCGTTCATTTATTCCCAAAGTCTGTAGTGAGTATGGCCATGTGCTGGGAGCTGGGATACAGCGGTGGACAGAGTAGATGTAGTTGAGGACCTGGCAGCCTGTCCTTCTGTCCTTCTGTCTTTGTCTTTGTTGCGATCCCATCAGCAGGAGACCACGACCACCTCCAGCACCCCCACTCTCTGGCCCCGGGTACTGTCCTGGCGCCTCCCTGCAGCCTCCGGGGACAGCAGAGGCGCCCACTGCCTCCGGCTCTTGGGTTTCTGGGGGGGAGGGGGTTCTGAGAGGTTCTTCTGGGAAGGGAGGCAGCCAACAGGATCCGCCCCAGACAATGGGCGCCTTTGTTGCTTCTGCCAGGGCCGCTCCAAGAATAGCTGTTTGCTCAGCTCCAAGCAGGGCTGGTACTGGGTAGTCGGAGGGTGTGGGGCCCTGGAGCTGGAGCGTGGGCCGGGCGTTAACCCCCTGAGCCTCTGGGCCTCCTCCAGGAGGAAAGAAGGCAGCAGGAAGCACCACTTTACCCCACTATTGCCCGTCTGGGTCCCAAACCAACATCCTTGCCTGCGAGCTTGTAAAGCATTTTTTTTTTCTAAATAGAATTGTATGCGGAAACCCAATTTATAAAACTGGGTGGCGTAACAATGGCTCTAGTTCAGTGGTTCTCAACATTCCTAAGGCCACGACCCTTGCATACGGTTCCTCATGTGGTGGTGACCCCCAACCATGAAATTTTGCTACTGTTATGCATCGTGATGTAAATATCTGCATTTTCCAATGGTCTTAGGCGACCCCTGTGAAAGGGTCATTCGACCCCCAAAGGGGTCGCAACCCACAGGTTGAGAACTGCTGCTCTAGTTGAAGTGGGGATCCAGCAGAGAGAATCCCAGCTTTTCAGAACCTAGGACCTTGGCCTCAGCCCTGGACCTGGTCCTCTTCACTCAATTAGCAGCTGATGAAACAGAGAAGCGCCTTGCTCCAGGCCATTCAGGAAGCTAGTGGTCACGGCAGGGACTTACGCTCGAGGAATATTTCCCAGGACTGAGCCCACGACTGCCCAAGCTCTGGTGATTTTTACCAAAACCGTATTTCACCTACAGTGCTATTAACAGTGTTCTGTAAACTGACTCACCGTTTTCTTCTAACATTATCTTAAGTGGAACTCTTACATCATTGCCTTACGTAGCAAGCCTTCAGCAATCGCCTTAAAAAGAGAACATATTTAATAAATAATACATCTTTGTAAATGCTCATCCGCGTGCCGCAGGAAAGCATCTTACACGCGCACCCACACCTCCCTTTGGGAAATGCTGCCTGGTGCCTCTGAAAGCCTCACCTCTGTCCTGCTCAGCCCCATATTCACAGCCTCTGAGCGAGCCAGTAGCAGATGGGGCTCAAACCCACATCTTCTGTGCGTGGGTCCCCAGTCCAGGGATTTTTTTTTAATATATTTTATTGATTTTTCACAGAGAGGAAGGGATAGGGATAGAAAGTTAGAAACATCGATGAGAGACATTGATCAGCAGCCTCCTGCACGCCCGCTACTGGGGATGTGCCCGCAACCAAAGTACATGCCCTTGACCGGAATCGAACCTGGGACCTTTCAGTCCGCAGGCCGACGCTCTATCCACTGAGCCAAACCGGTTTCGGCCAGTCCAGGGATTTTGCTTAGACTCTGCTTCTCCTAATGCCGGACATGGACAGAAGGCAGCAGGCCATGGCCAACAGGTGCCAGCCTCACTCAGCCCCAAAAGGCTGGGGGTTTAGAGGGTAGATGGGCAAGAATTTGAGTGGCCTTAGCAATTCCTTTCCCAGCAATGGGTATGAGTGCCAGATCCTTGCCCACTCTCTCCTGCCAATGGACCAATGAATGGACTTTTCCAGGAGCCCCTGTCGTCGGGGCCCCGGGGCACAGAGACCTTGTGTGGTGGCCTCTGCAGATTCGCACTCACCACCGCGGCCCCCCAGGCCTCTACCCACCAGCAGGCACTACCGACCATCCAGCCCAGGGCTTTCCAAACACTAGCCTCTGGGCCAGCAGCCCCAGCCGTTGCTGAAAACACGGTGCAAGTGCACATCTCAGGCCCCAGCCCAGACTGGCTGAATCCGAAACTCAGAGGAGGGGCCTTGCAGTCAGTAGCTGCTGCTGCCGCTGTTGAACTTCAAGAACCATTGGCCTAAACCTCATCAACCCTGGCCACTGTTCACACCTTCGGCCGCCCCGGCCGCACCCCCGTCCTGCCAGCCAGACTCCCTGGGGAGGGGATCCATAAGTCTGTAGCCTTAAAATAAACCCTGAGGATTTCAACAGCACCCCTGATGATTCTGCTGCCCGGCCTTGAGTGGAGAACTATTCTGGTACCCAGGAGCACCAGGCCCTCAAAATAGCAGCTGTGCCCTTGAGGCAGACAGGGGTATCTATGCCTTCGTCCCAAATCCCATGAGAATCCCACCTAAATCCCTCTGAGCCCTCTTTGACCTTTGGGAACCCGCAGGCCATAAACTGGATTTAGCAAAACCATCAGCCGTGGGCACCTTTCTCGCCTTAAGCTAGCATCTTAGGCAGCTTGAGCTGCTCTAACAAAATACTGTGGCCGAATGGCCTAAACGCGGAAATTTATATTCTCCCAGTTCTGGGGCCGGAAGTCTGGGGCTGGGGTACCAGCAGGTTCTGGTGAGGACTCTCTTCCTGGCTTGCAGCCAGCCACCTTCTCGCTGTGTGCTGACATGGCCCTCCTCCTGCAGGAGGAGAAATCTCTCCCGCGTCCTCTTAAAAGGAGACCATTCCTTATAAGCAGAACCTCCCTCTCATGACCTCTCTTAACCCTAAGTATGTTCTAAGCGTCCTGTCTTCAAATACAATCACCTTGGGGGTTAGGGCTTCGATATGTGAATTTGGGGGGAATTTGGCAACTGGACCAAACCTGTTTGTTCGTTTCCTGCCCCGAAATCTTGATGGCTTTTCAAGAAATGCCAAGTATTTCCCTCTCAGTAGAAAACCACTGTGGAACCCCAAGGGATGACTCAGAGGAGGAGACTCCGAGCAGTGGAAGCTGTGGGGTGAAGGAGGGGTGTCTGTGGCAGGGCCTGCCCCTGGAGGACCCACGTTCCCGGCTCCATCCCTGTGCAGACTCAGCGCTGGGATGACCGCCTCCTGGTTCCACCTGAGTCCTCCTGGCCTCCAGCTCACATGCCAGATGAGGGTGGGAGACAGGGTCTGAGCTTACTGCTGCCTTGGACGCGAATTCACGCCTCACCTGAGCCTCAGTCATACACCCTTACAGTACCACAGAGCCCCCCAGCTGGCTGCCCCTCAGAAGCATCGGGAAACTTGCTGAGCATTCATATTCCCAGGCCCCGCGCCCTCGAACAGTCTGACTTGGGTACAAGGTTGGCCTGGGAACCTGTACTTTAACAAGTGCCTTCTCCACCACAGGTGATGGCAGTGGAGCTGGGTCCTTTGTGGAGTCCCTCAGGCCAGACAACCTCCCCGAGTCTCCTCCTGAATCTTCTTGACCCACCTGCCCTCGGGATCCCCCTAACAACCTATGTTCCTCTCTCCCTGCAGCGCAGCCCCAGCGGGGGCCCAGACCTTCAGCCTGAAGCGCTCGGAGCATGTGCGCGTGGAGGTGGTGTGTGACGGGCAGGTGGAGGAGGTGACCACCAACGGCAAGCAGCGCTGGCCTCTCTCGCCCAGCACCACGCTCCGGCTCAGCATGAGCCAGGCCAGCACCGAGGCCAGCAGCGACAAGGTACCTCGGCTGGGGGAGTCCACCCCGCGGGTCCAAGGAGCCAGGGGCTGCACTGGAATTGAGACGGGCTAGGCCAGAGCTGTCCCGTAGGAACAGAATGCAAGCCACACGTGTCGCTTTCCTTTTCCTAAGAGCCACCTTAAAGGAGCAAAAGAAACGGGGACTTAATTTTAATAATATATTTTATTATTATTTTATTATTTATTATCATCGTGGCATGGTATCGACATAGAAAACATTAATGAGGTAGTTTACACTCTTCTTTATACCAAGTCTAGATCTGGTGAACGTTTCACGCGTACAGCACATCTCAGTCCAGACTTAACACGTTTCAAATGCTCAATAGCCACCTGTGGCTAGTGGCTACTGTAGGAGACGGCTCTGTGTTGACCAGGGAAAGGTTAAAATTGCATCGTGGAAGGTTAAAATTGCGGGCCGTTGAACGATGGCATATTAGAATCATTGGGAGTTACAGCCACAGCTGTCCCTGTTTTGATCATGAATAAAATGGGCTGCTGGGTGCCCGTGCCACAAAGCGATCTGCCCAGGTGGTAAGGCCAAGACCAGACTCTCCTCACGGGGTTCTCTGATTATGAACTTCGTGTGCCCCCCAGGGCAGTGATGGGGCTGGGCCTTACCAAGGGAAACAGCCTCAGCCCTGCTCCCTGGTTGCAAATGTGGGGACCCCACAGGCAGCAGGATAGACCAAGGGGCACAGGTGGGCAGTCAGCACCCTGGATGCACTTTGAGAGGATGGGAATTCCCTATTTGGTTTGATCATCTGGGAGAAGCAGCCCACCAACCCAGGAGTGCTTCCTGGAGGAGAGGGTTCAGATGTTTGGGAAAAGCCGGCTTGATGGGCTGTGAGGTGAAAGGCGGGGGAGGTGGTCACTGTAGAGTTTCCTGCCTGTGCTAAGTGATCTCTGCTCTTCTCTCCCTCCCCCTGCACGCTCTCCCTGCCAAGATCACCGTCAACTACTATGAGCAGGAGGGAAACAGCCCCATCGACCAGGCTGGGCTCTTCCTTACCGCGATCGGTGAGTGGACAAGGCTCTGGCCTGGGTGCCCATCCCAGGGCCTGGCATGCCGCCCTTCTCAGCGGCACTTGGGCTGTTTTCAGTGCTGCAGAGCTGGCACGCGGAGCTCCCTCTGAATAATGCAGGACCTTCTCTCCAATAGAATGTCGGAGGTGTTCTACTAGGGAGGAGGTATGCCCTGTCTGCCCGCAACTCACCCCAAGGTCAGGGTCCCCGTCCCAGGCGTTCTGGATCACGGGGAAGAGAAGCCTGCTCCTCCCGCCTCTCCCCTGCATCCTGGAGAAGAACTTGCCTCTCATAGTGAGGGCGATGGCCTGCCCACAGTTCTTGACCATCTAGCTACTCCTTTACCCTCCCTGGACCCAGAGATGCAGCCTGGGTCCTTCACTCACCTCCTTCAAGCCCTCCATTTAACTCGAGAGGGCAGTGAGGCCCAGAGAGGTTAGGGGGCTCGTTCAGAGTCACACAGCAGCTCGGCGGCAGGTTGAGTTCAGAACTCAGGATTATTCCCGCCCAGGTTTCTCCCGTTGCACAGCGATCCCCTGTCCTGGGTGGAGCCCCACCTGGCTCAGCAAGGCCCAGAGATGTGGTCTTCTGAGCCTTCCGTCATTCAACTCTTCTGCAGTTGGGATGTTAATTATATGTGTTTTTAAATGTTTTCATCATAGAATGGGATTATATTTCAGAGGATGATTTGCCCATCCAGCCTTAGTTTAACATTGACAGTTGCTATGGGAGGCCAGGGAAGGGGGTTGACTCGGAGTGGGGCAGAGGAAGGACTACCAGCTACTGAGTGTTGACTATGTGCTGAGTATTTTAAGAGTGATACCGGTGTCTTCCATTTATTGGACACCTACTCTGTGTTCAGGACCGTGCTGGGCGCTTTGAGGAAGAGGAGGAGGAGAAACACCTGACATTTATCAAGCACCTACAGTGTGCCAGGCTCTCATACTTGATGTCTTACTGCCATGATCTTAGTCTAGTCTTACCACTGTTCCAAGGGTAGACACTACTGTTGTGCCCATTTTACAGATGAGAAAACCAAGGCTCTTAAAAAGTATAACAAACAAAAACTTGCCTGAGGCCACACACCTGGGAAGTGGTTTGTGAGAGCAAGTCTTTTCCATTATCTCATATTCTCTGGGGATCTTGGAACTCCCCCCTCACACTTTCTCCCCTTCCCCCCCAATAAAACAGCTAGTTCCCAGGCCAGCCCCTCCTTCTCCAGCCTGTGCTTTTAGCTGCCAAAATAGGCTCAACGGCAGTGCTCTTCCTCTTCTCAGCTTATTCCCAAAGGGCTTGGGTGCCGGCCACTCTGTCCCCCCTTCACCGAGGGGGTGCCCAGCCTGGGGCGGGTTCCTCAGGACAACCTCAGGGTCCTAGAGAGATGGAAACTAGAGCTTGCCCAGCTGCAGCTGAGGGCTGGCACGGGGTGCACCTCACATGCACACAGAGCCCCCAGGTTGTCTCGGATGACCGTCCCCGAGGAAACCTGATCCCACAGAGATGGACACCTGAGGACGAGAGCAGGAAGGGCAGCGGCCAAAGTGAGGTGACCCCACAGGCCGGCTGCAGCATTCCCCGAAGGAAGGCAGACGGGGATAGATGGCAGATAATGCACTGCGCGGGGGCAGGACTGGGCTCCCCTCGCCCCTAAAGACTGTGAAGCCCCTTCTGACGCCCCGGGAGGTACTAAACGCACCCCGGGCAGATGGCCAGGCTCGTCCTTCTGACATCCTGAGACTGTGGTTTCACGGAGCAATTCTTTCTGTTGTTAATGTTACTTTTCACCCAAGGATATTTTTCTACTGATTTTTTTTAGAGTGTAAGGGAGGGGGAGAGACAGAGAGAGAAACATCGATGTGAGAGAGACACATTGGTTGCCTCCCACACTTGCCCTGGCGAGGGCCAGGAATGGAGCCTGCAACAGAGATGCGTGCCCTTGATCAGAATCGAACCCAGGACCCTTTAGTTCGCAGGCCGACACTCTAACCACTGAGCCAACCCAGCCAGGGCACTGAGTGATTACTTATTTAACTACCACAAGGTCCAGATATTTAGGTTCCACGGGCCAGTGAAATGCCCCACACACCAAAAATAAGTCTGGCATCTTTGATGCTGGGCCAAAAAAAAAGACATTAATAATTTGTCATCAATAATCACCATCATTTCAAACATAGGGAAGCATAATCTCAGCACAAAAGAGTCATGAGCATCGCAGCAATAGAGCTTTATGAAAAACTCACCCCCCTGAACTATTTCCTGTTCCTCCAGAGACCCTGGCGAGAATTTGGGCTTTCTGCCTTTCTAGGTCTTGTCTTGTAGGGGTGCTTGAGCCCTACATCCTGAGGAATCACTCGGGGACAGCACCTCAGAGGCAGGAACAATCCCAAGTGGTGGGGTTGTCTCCCAAGGCCATATCTGAGTCTGTCTCACCCCAGTTCTGTCCTGAGCAGAAAGAATGCCGGACCAGAGGAGACAGAACTAAGTCTAAGTACTGGCTCTGTCCCCTCCAGTCCATTGTGACCATCGCCCCTCTGGGCCTCAGTTTCCTCATCTGCAAAATGGGCTCGCAGTGCCGTCTTGCACATTGCTTGCAAGGATTCAGTGGGATGAGCGTGCAGAGCTCCTGGCCTGGGGTAGGTGCTCAGGCAATGCTCTCTTCCTCTGGGGGTGGCTACGCCTTCTCTCTGCCTGGGTGAAGCTGAAGAACCTTACTGCCCTCAGTCTTGCTCTTGGAATGTGGGTGTAAGTCCGCAGTGCCTTTGGCCAAATCAGGTTCTAGGTCTTGGTCTCAGGCCTGCCAAGGACTGGCTGTGTGACCTTGACAAGTTGCCCACCTCCTCTAGACCTCACATGTTTCAAGCTATAAAATGAGGGGTTGGAGCCTGGCCGGTGTGGCTCAGTTGGTTGGAGCATCGTCCCATAACCAAAAGGTTAAAGGTTTGATTCCTGGTCAGGCACATACCTAAGTTGTGGGTTTGATCCCTGGTCCTCTGAGAGGCAACCAATTGATGTTTCTCTCTCTCTCACACTCTCTCTCTCTCAAATCAATGAACATATCCCTGGTGAAAGTTTTCTTTAAAAAACAGGGGTGTGAGCTCATTGATCCCTGAGGCCCTTGAGACTCCAGTTAGGACTGATTTGCAAAACTCTCCTCTTAAGGGAGAAGGTGGAGGTGGGAGGAGAGAGGTCAGAGTCTCACCCTCTTTGCTATGGCCCTGGCAACGGGAGCCGTACCCCAACATGAGCCTTGACCATTTTTAACATCCCCCTGAGGACCTCATTCCTTGCGCCCCCTTCCCAGAGCCTCTGATGGCTGTGGAGGACAGAGACCTCCTTCCCCACCACACCCCAGGCTGCCCGTTCGGGCAAGAAAGCCAGGCGCCCTGCCACTGTCCCTGGGGCTGGCAGCCCCCCAAAATGCTTGTGGCTCTATGTCAGAGCGAAGGCTTCAGTGTCTAGATTCTCACTCGGGCAGACGGCCTAAAAGCCAATTTGGCATTTTCCGTTAATCTGCCCCACACCCCGGGCGCCACCTGACACCTTGGGGCTATTCCCAGGAGCTGAGGTAGGACTCGGAGCCTCTGGGGAATGTCTCGAGCCCCGAGCCCCGAGACCCTCAGCCAGATGTCCTCGCCCTC
>JAAGEH010000190.1:77496-134557 GCA_011751065.1 Lasiurus cinereus | reverse complement strand
TTAAAAAGCTAACGGAACACCCCATGAGGACGCTGGGGATTAGCTGTTGGCCCCAGATTCCCTGCTTGCTGGTGGTGGGGGGGGGGCCCTCAAGCCTATTGGGGAACCCCTTCTCCCAGGCTCCTCAGTGGGGCTCTGCCCTGGTCCTGCCTTCCCCAGGCAGCCGAGGCCACCTCACTCCCTCAGTCTCTGTGTCGGTGGCCAAGAGGTGACACTAGACTCCCCGGAGGCCTCGGAGGCCTCCAGCCTGGCCCGAGGGCAGCAGCCTCAGAGAAGGCACGCAGTCCCTGTGGACTGCAGGCTTTCTCCGAGAGGGCCAGTGCCGTCTCATGTTTCATCTATCCTTTCAGAAATATTTGTTGAGCATAGTTTATATTCCAGGGCTGGGTCAGGCCCTGGGGACAGAGCTCCTGCCCTCAGGGAGCCCACAGGCCAGGGGACGGGGTGAGGGAGACCCCCGTTAAGTAAAGAATGTCTCGGTGGCTGTTGCATCACAGCTGTCCTAAATCCGCCCCCAGAAGAGCAGGTGCAGTGTCGTAAGTGTAAACCCAGGGAGGCTGTTCTGGATGGAGCATCCCAAAGGCTTTCCGGGAAGTGGGACTGTTTTGCTGGGACTGGGAGAGAGTGGCGTTGGCCAGGTGAAGGGAGACGGGACAACGTTCCAGGCAGAGGGACCAGTGTGGCGAAGGCTGAGAGCTTGGCATCTTTCGGGAGCAGAAAGGCAGCCAGTATCAGGGAGCAGAACAGCAGCCAGTGTGGGGGGCAGTGGGCGAGGAGGAAGGTGAGGAGGTCACAGTGACTTGCAGGCCACAGTGACTTTATCCTGAGTCAACAGGGAGCGCCCGACCCGGGTGGAAGCAGGAAAGCAACCTGATCTGGGTGGAGTGCCTTCTAAGCCACCCTGGCTGCCGGGTAGAAAGGGATCGCCTCGCGGGTCCCATGGGGGCGCTTAGAGCGTGTCTGGAAGCACTGGGCGTCTGTCCATCCCCTGAGCCCCCTGAGCACTTCCGAGCCTGTCGCAGAAGGCCTGCCTGCCCCCCTCTCTGGCTGCCCTCCATCCCCCTGCCTCCACCCCTCTCCCGGCCAGGCACAGGCACAGGCACACCCGATGTGAGGCTCGGGAGTCTCCGTCTTTCTCTCTCACCATCCAGCCACCTCCTGGACTTCCCGTCGGTGCTTACACGGACATCTCTGGGCATCAGACGTGGGATTCCAGTTTGCCAGGTCACGGTTGGCTGCTCTTTATTCTCCTCCCGGCTGTCTCTCTGCAGTCCTGTGAGGTCGGGGCTGGGACTGTCTACCACAGTGATTCTCAACCTTCCTAAGGCCGCGACCCTTGCATACAGTTCCTCATGTGGTGGTGACCCCCAACCATGAAATTGTGCTACTGTTATGCATCGTGATGTAAATATCTGCATTTTTCCAATGGTCTTAGGCGACCCTTGTGAAAGGGTCGTTCGACCCCCAAAGGGGTCGCGACCCACAGGTTGAGAACCGCTGGTCTACCAGAAGGTACAGAAGAGAGAACTGACCTCTCCCCCTGCCACTCACTGCAGGCGTCCTGGACCTGGGGCCCCGAGGGCCAGGGAGCCATCCTGCTGGTGAACTGTGACCGGGAGATTCCCTGGTTGTCCAAGGAGGACTGCAAGGACAACAAAGTCTACAGCAAGAACGGTACCAGCAGGAGCCACACGTGAGGGTGGGGGTGGGGGTGGGAGCAGGGAGGAGCAATGGAAGCAGTCCTGCGAAGTCCTGGGCTGGGCTGAGGGGGAGGCAGGGGGGACCTGGGGTCTCCTGGGGATGGAGGACTCAGACAGCCACTCTTGCTAAAAACAGAAGGCCAAACTATTAATATAGTCCAACTGGAACCATATTTTTTAAAGAAGATACGCGTACAGAGAAAAAAAAAAGACTGGAAGGAAATTCCCCAGAGGTTACCGGTTGTCGGTGGAATTAGCGATGACAGCCGGGTTTTAGGCCTTTCCGTGGCTTCCATCCTACACACGTGTGGGGTTTGCTCCGTCCTGGTTGTAAAAGTAGCCACAGCCCTTTGCCAGCCAGCATGGCAGCCCCACGTGGCTTCGTTCTAACCTCCTCGCCTGTCCACCCGTCAGACCTCAAGGACATGTCGCAGATGATCCTGCGGACCAAAGGCCCCGACCGCCTCCCCGCGGGGTACGAGCTCGTGCTCTACATCTCCATCGCGGACTCGGACAAAGTGGGCGTGTTCTACGTGGAGAGTGAGTGACCCCCGGCCCGGGCCCCGCGGTCCCGAGCCACTCAGCACTCACCGAGCTGCCCCCGCTGGGACCCAGCTCTGCCCTCTAAGGCTCCCAGGCCTCGCCTACAAGACGGTGCCCCACCACCACAGGGGCAGGTGCTGCAGAGAGCCCCCCGCCCCCCGGCTTCTCAGTCAGCACCTGGCCGCTTAGGGACAGAAACGATTACGAAGTCACGTTACCAGTAGTGGTCGTCTCTGTCCCAGGAGGTCAGGAGGCCCCTGGGCCGGATCTCCCCGCTCTCAAAGGAGGGGGTCGTGCCACAGGTGTAGGTAGAACCAGAGGCCCTTGTCCCCATGCACCAAGGGAGGGAGGCCTTTGGAGGTCCCTTTCCGGGATCCTGTCACCTTCATGATACCTGAAGCAGGTACCTATCCTGGGTGTGCTTTGCCCATCTCGGATTTCCTGGAGCTGAGCATTACCTCCTAACTTTTATATTTATATATATATATATTTTTTTAATTGCTTTCAGAGAAGTAAGGAGCAGGAGAGAGAGATGGAAACATCAGTGATGAAAGAGAATCATTGACCGGCTGCCTCCTGCACAGCCCACAACTGGGAACGTGCCCTGACCAGGAATTGAACCATGACCTCCTGGTTCCCAGATCAACGCTCCACCACTGAGCCACCCCCGCCGGGCATGCCTCCGACTTTTAAAGAGCCCCTGGCGCTGCTGTGGGCACCCTGAGCGGCTGACCCCCTTGCTCCTCTTGTCTGTGACGGACACCCTGGTCCCCCCTGCGTAGGGAATGTGCTTCCACCACAGAGCGGCCTGCTCTGACCCATTCTTTCTCAGTGCCAGGTGCTATCCCAGCCCTGGGCTCCCCACCGTGAACTCTGCAGGCACCCACTGCCCCGGGGAGGTGACCGTCCAGGGAGGGAGACACAGGAACTAGCATGACTGGAGGAGATGACACAGACCACGTGGTAGAGAGTGTGCGGGGTAAGGTAAGGAACTGCTAGCCTGAGCAGGTGACGGCGCTGAGACCCACAGCAATAATGAGAAGGAACCAGCCCTTTATGGGCGGAGGGAAGAGTGTTCCAAGCACAGGGAACAGCACAGACAAGGCACAGAGGAGGGAACCAGCCTGGAGGAGCAGAAGGAAGACCAGAGCGAGGAGATGTGTTGAGATCAAGGTCAGCGAACTGGGCAGGAGCCAGGCCATGCAGAGAAGGCTCAGCCTTGCCTCTGCGGCCAGTGGAAAGCCATTGGAGGCTTTTAAGCAGGGGACTGTCAGGAGCTGATTTATGTGTTAAAATGCTCTCTAAGCAAATAGTTAGCATTGCATTTTGCCATGGGTGCGGGGCGGGCCCAGCTGCCCGGCTCTCTGGCCCAGCTCCGGGGCCCACCTCGGGGCCAGCCCACTGCGGCCAGGGCGGTCACCTGGAGGAGCTGGTCCCAGGGTTCTCTGGACCCTCACCTCAGGGAGCGATCTGGCCAGGACAGCCATGGACAGCTGCCACCTGAAGCCAGCCCTCCTCCTGATCCACCCTGGGCTCGGGCAATGACCTCATCCAGGCTGGAATGTGCCCAGAGTCAGGCCGGCTCTGCAGCCCCAGGGGGCCAGGCGTGTTGATGTTTACCCCCGGCCAGGCCAGGGTTGCCACGGGGGTGGGGCTGCGGGCAGGGGCTGCAGGGGTACAGGCAGGTCCTTCCCTTGGACTTCTCGACTATGACATTGAATGGTGCCGCCTGGATGTTATCCAGAGGGCTCTTTTTACTGATGGGAGTGGATTGAGATCTGGCCCTGTAACCACATCCCTCCCCCTCCCTCGCCACTCTGATGGGTCTTAAGTAGACCAGACGAAGAGGAACCACTACGCAAGCGCTTTGGGATGCTTTGGACAGCGGTCCCCGGTCTGTGTTATCTGGGCTGGCATCCTGCAGAGGGGGTGGCGTTACAGAGACAGACAGCGATGATCCCAGAATAGTCCGTTTCCCACAAAATGCTCCATCCCGGATGGCTGCTCGGGGCCACAGGAAAGAACAGGGTGGAAAATGGTCAATCTGGCAGTTTCCTGTTCTCCTTTCTCTTCTCTTGGGGTGGCGGCAAGACCCAGGTATACCTGTGGGGGAGAGGGTGTTGTGTTACAGGAATGTCGTGTGTCACCCACTACCTGTCACTACCAGAACCAGGAAGTAGAGAGAAGGGAGCTTTATAGGAGCTTTATTCAGACGGACAGTGATCTGAGAAGAGGGTGGGTTACGTACCCTAAAAACATCTCATCTCAAGGCGACCCTTTTTATAAGGAGGAAAAAAGTGTAGGTAAAGCGTTTGAAATTCAGGGAGAAAAAGGTTAATCAGATAGTGATTCTTTTCGATAAATAGGTAGATAGGTAGGCAGATAGATAGATAGATAGATAGATAGATAGATAGATAGATATTATTGATTTCAGAGAGGAAGGGAGAGGGAGAGAGAGAGAAACATCTACGATGAGAGATAATCATTGATCAGCTGCCTCCTACACGCCCCCTACTGGGGATCAGGCCTGCAACCTGAGCATGTGCCATGACCAGAATTGAACCATGACCTCCTAGTTCATAGGTTGGCACTTAACCTCTGAGTCACATCAGCCGGGCTATATGGTGACTCTTCATCTGCGTCCTGGGCAGGCACACTCTCCCTGGAGCACACTGGCTCACATACCCGCTTGGTCGCTTGCAGCCCTCCTGGGGAACAGGGTTGGGTTGCTTGCGGGTCTCCTTGCAGGTCCTGTCATACATCCAGGCCCCAGAACAATGGCTTCTACATGCACCAGTCACCAAGCCCAGTAACCATATAACTAAAACTAAAAATATTTAACTTCTTGAGTTGCCATCAGGCAGGGGGCTGGACTGGAGGCTAGGGACCCCAAGATCTAAGCAAGTCTAACCTTTCCAGACCTCGTGTTTCTCATTTGTGATATGATTTGGGGACAGCAAGAGGCCTGGCTGAGCCACTGGTATTGGGGACTCAAGAGGAGTGGGTGTCAGGTATTCAGCACAGTAGATGGTCCATGGAGCGCTCTCTCTAGATGGCACTTGTTGCTTATGTTGGAATTATGATGATGATGATGATGATTAATAATCATTAGAAGTTTCGAGTGCCGTTAGGAAGATCCAGCCTCAGTTTCGACCCCAGGGGTTCAGAATTGAGGCCTGACCTCTTCCTACCAAGGATACAGAGACCAGCGTGTCCGTTTGCCCAGGACCTTCCTAGGTGTAGCCCTGAAAATCCATCACCCCGGGAATCCCCTCAGTCCCGGGCCCAGCAGGGCAGTGACTCACACTGTCACACCGAGGAGTCTCCTTGGGAGGTGGAATAGCTCCAAAGTGACCAGGAGGCCTGGGCCAAATCATACCGCACGCCCGGGTGGGGCCAAGGCCTGGAGCTAAGGAGAGGTGAGGGTGGCCGGTGGACATGGCTCCAGGCATGTGGCCGCTCCATAAAGGGGCATTGTTGGTTCCTGGAGGGAGAGCCAGCCATGCCCAGGCGGGCCTGCCCCCAGCTGGGGACGGGGGACAAGGGAAGGAGGCTCCTCAGAACAAGGGCTGGATTGTACCCACCGAGGAACTGATCTGCCTAGAGCTGGCCCCATCCGCCAAAAGAGAGACACCTATAGATGGCCAGCTGGGAGAGGGAGAAAACTGCATGTGGATGGTCAAGAGCATGTCCCTCCACCTGACCCAGCTCCCTCGGCCAGGCCCCTGCTCTCCCCAGGCCCTGGTGAGCACCCCCACCCTTACCCCTGCCCCCTCAACAGCTTTGGAGCTTTCTGCAAAGACAAGTGGCCTCCGAGGCCTGAGATCTCTCCCGCTGAGCATCTATGGGTTCAAGTGCAGCCTGGGTGTGTGGGCGGTTCAGGTGCGGTCTGATGTGTGGGTGTGGGCGAGCTGGAGTGCCGAGGGGGGAAAGTTTTTAGTTATGCAGATGGGGACACAGGGCACAAGCTGTCCCTGCTGAATGAGGAGGACTTCGCCTTCTGCGTAGGGCTGTGGTGCGTTCCTTGGAACATTCAGTGCCTGCATCTATACGCTTCATGTCTTGGGCCCATCCACGGAGAGGTGGTGTGAGATATTATCTCTTTGGCTTCTGTTGTTCATGAGCCGTTTGATGAAAAGGTCATAATTTTTTTTTTTCTTCAGGGAGGAAGGGAGAAGGGGAGAGAGATAGAAACATGGGAGAGAGGAAACAACATGCAACCTGGTTTGGCTCAGTGGATAGAGCGTCGGCCTGTGGACTGAAGGGTCCCAGGTTCGATTCCAAACAAGGGTACATGCCTGGGTGGCAGGCTTGATCCCAATCAATGATTCTCTCTCATCATGGCTGTTTCTAATGTTTCTATCTCTCTCTCCCTCTCCCTTTCTCTCTGAAATCAATAAAAATATTTTTTAAAAGAAACATCAATGATAAGAGAGAATCACTGACCGGCTGCCTCCTGCACGCCCCCTACCGGAGATCAAACCCACAACCCAGGCATGTGACCTGACCAGGAATGGAGGAACCATCTCCTCCTGATTTATAGGTCAATGCTCAACCAGCCAGGGGAAAAGGTCATGAGTTTTGCAGTGAGGGGTGTGCTGACTCATTCCCGGTTCTCGTAGTAGTGATAGCAGCTGGTCCAGCTGTGTTAGCGGTGGTTACCCATGGTACTAAGTATACTGAAGCTACTGATGCTGCAATGACCCGATGGCATAGGTGGTGTTAACATCCATTTAACAGATGAGTAAACTGAGGGGAGGGGAGGGGAAGTGAAATCCCTGAGGTTTCACAGCTTAGAAAGCCAGAGTGGCCTTTGAACCCAGGTCTCTCTGACTGTGGAAGCCATAACCACTCACTCAGGTGACAACCCTCCGTGAGGTATACAGGCTGGGGAAAGTGGGTCTGCAGTTGTGAATACTCGAAGCACCGAGTTTATTCTTGTACAGTGGTACCTCGAGATACGAGTTTAATTCGTTCCGTAACCTTGAGGCGTGGGAAACTATGAGACGCTCGAGTCGCGGTAAACTGGTGGGTCATGTGCAGCCGGCCAATCCGCGCGATGACTCCTATCTCAAATGTTGCTCGTATTTCAAAGCAAAAATCGCTGGCGCGACGGCTTGTATCTCAAAAATCTCGTATGTTAGGGCACTCGTATCTCGAGGTACCACTGTATTATTATTTGTGAATTAATGTATTACTTTCCACATGAACCATTGTAAAGCTACGTCCGCCCCGCCCTGTATGACCAGGGTCCAGAGGCGCACACTGTCCTCTGTGAGAGCCATTCCAAGCCTGACTGCAGTGGTTCTTTCGTTCGTTTTGTACCTTTTAATCAACCACCCTATTCGTGCCAGGACTGTTCTGGTTACACGTTCTAACCCTTGGGCGACCGGTCACTAACCATCGCCGTTGTGGGTGACCAGAGCGCTAAGCTGAGTCTGATTCTGCCCTTCCAGCTCTGCGGGGCACAAAGAAACTCCTTCAGGAACTGCATAGGGTCCTACGCCCGTGGCTTTGCCAATGCAAGTACCCCTCTCTTATCCCCCCACCTCTGCCACCCCCGAGGACATCTCAAAGCCTGCCCTCCTTTGCTCAGGGGCTTCTTCCCATCCTGCCTCCTCCCCCTGTCCTCCCCATCCCAGTCACCCCATGGGCTCGCTCCCCCACAGCTCCGTTCTAACACTCGGCTCTGTCTTACCATCAGCTGAGCGCTGCTCTTCCAGAGATTCCGGGCCTCTCTCCCCCAAACCCCTGCCCGTGCTGGCCACCGAGTAACGAGTCGATACATGCGCTCTGAACTGGCCTAAAAATTCTCCTACGGGGAGCAGTATGGCAGCCAGAGGGTCAGTGGACATTTGTTAAACCCTGAGCCAGACCGGCTGGACCCATCTCTGCACCCACAAAGTGACAGCCTCTCGGGCCAACCGTGACCACCGCGGTCATCACCATTCAGAAAGGTGGGATGGGGAAGGACGGGGGCTGTGGAGGCTCCAAACAGAGCCCCTGGCTTGGTCTCTGAGGGACCCGGGCACAATTCTCAGAAGTGACACAAATTTAAAAAAAAAAAGTGACACCAATCAAGGCCTGAAAGGAGGAGATGGCTGTTCCAGGCAGAGGAGCAGCACTGGACCGACCTGCCTGTCCTCACAGCCACCAAGATGTACAGCCAGGGACCCACGCCTGGGTCTTCAGGCAGAAAGTTCCCCTCCCACAATTACCCGGAGGGGAATGTGGGTGCCAATAGGCACACTGTGTTTTATTCTGTAACGGGGAAGGGAGCTTGAGGTTCGGGATCGGACGTGACTTTGAGTCCCAGCTCAGCCCCTTACTGGCTATGTGACCTCGAACCAGCCATTTCTCCTTCCTGCGACTCGGTTTCCTCGTCGTAAAATGGGAAGAAGGGTCGCTGTCTCAGCGGTACTAGCTGCTCAGCGGTCCTCTGCCGTCATCCTGCCAGCACCATTCCTGGGAAAGTTGGCTCCTTTTATTTATTTTTTATTTTTTTGTAATATCCTTTTTGTTGATTTCAGAGAGGAAGAGAGAGGGAGATAGAAACATCAGTGATGAGAGAGAATCAGGGGTCGGCTGCCTCCTGTATGCCCCCACAGTGGGATGGAGCCCACAACCCCTGTAGCCTGACCGGGCATCGAACCATGATCAGCGTTTGCTCCTCTACAGACAAGGAAGCCGGAAGCCAGGGAGGTTGTCTGGTTCGGGGCCACGCGGCCAGCACAGGTAGCGCCGGGACAGGGACCAGACCCCTCTGGTGGCGTGGCTGCTTGTGCTTCTTCTCTTCATCTGGAGGACAAGTTCCACTGCCCTCTCGTCCCCCGCCGGTGACCCCGCCTGGCTGACCTCTTCCTGGCGGAGCGGGGGTCCCACAGCGGTCCTTCTCCCTCCAGACCCCTTCTTCGGCCAGCGGTACATCCACATCCTGGGCCGGCAGAAGCTCTTCCACGTGGTCAAGTACACGGGCGGCTCGGCCGAGCTGCTGTTCTTCGTGGAAGGCCTGCGCTTCCCCGATGAGGGCTTCCCGGGCCTGGTGTCCATCCACGTCAGCCTGCTGGAGTTTATGAGCGAGGTGAGGGCGCCGGCCCCCCATGCAGGCCTGCCCCCGGGCGCCAGGCGGGACGCTTCCAGAGAGCCAAGCCCAGAATCCCCTGCTCCCCACTTCCCTCTCCCCACTATGCTCCACGCACCTCAAAGCACCCAGAGAGAGTCCAGGCCTGGAGACCTCGATGCCCCCACCATTCACATCCCGATGAGGCGGGGTCCAGCTTCCATGGACCAGAACAGGCTCCTGAGTCAGACTGCCCAAGTTCAGGCCCATCGGCCACCGGGCAGGTGAACGGAGTCCCTGGGCCTTGGTTTCTGGCCAAAGCTGCTACTTCCTGGGGTGGCCTGGAGCATCCGAACTTGTCAGAACTCACACACAGAGCACCCTCAGGTCCCTGGGGAAAGGGAAGGCAGAAAAGGCACAGCTAACAGCCCGGGTGCGGAGGGGGCCTGGCCGCTGGGGTCTCAGACTGGCCCCTCCAGTGGGCACCGCAGAGACTCAAAGGGCAGCCTGGGCGGGACCGTGTGGGCTGACTTCAGGAAGAGAACTTTGGGGGGCAAGATCAGAAAGTGGTAAGGAGTGTGCACTCAACCTGGCTTTAAATCCAGCCTCTACCACTTATTAACCATGTGCCCTGGGGCAACTACATAAGAGGTCTGTGACTCAGTCTCCCCACCATAAAACAAGGGATATAGTGTATCTACCTCCTGGGTAAGGCAGAAATGAGTCGGTGCCTGGAAAACCACCACAGGGCCTGGCACACAGTAGGTGCTCAATAAATGTACTCTGGGTATCCACATCCCCCACTTGGGAAGGCAGGAGTGACAAACACCCTGATGAGATTTCTGGATCCCCTCCCCTTCTCTCCCACGCCAGGAGATCCCGCTGACACCCATCTTCACGGACACCGTGGTGTTCCGGATTGCTCCGTGGATCATGACCCCCAACATCCTGCCTCCCGTGTCTGTGTATGTGTGCTGGTAAGCGGCGGCCATGGTCCAGATGGGCAGGGTGGCAGAGTGGCTATCGCTGAGGCTGCAGGGCAGACAGACCCGGGCTCAGATATGTGACCTTGCAGAACTCACTGGGCCTCTATGAGCCTCCGTTTCTCTGAAATGCTAATGTCACAGAATCTCTGTGAGAATTAAATGAGATGAAGTAGGCACAGTATCCATCCAAGGTCCTGGCACAGAGTTTTCGCTCTAAAAATAATAGTTACCATTTCTTTTCTTACTCTTGGCCCAAGCTGTGAAGTTGGGAACCTCCTGTGCAATCGATATTCATCTCATTCATTCAGCAGGTGCTTTTTTATTTTTTATTGAGCACCTACTATGTGCTAGACAGCCGTAGCAAGATGAGAAGCAGGGGAAAGAAGTGCCTGCAGGTGGGTGCTGAGCACACCCCCTCCTCATTTTATTTGTTCGTGACCTTGGCAAACACTATGTGTGGGTGAACTTACTTGGCCCTTGAGTCCAGTGGCCTTTGCAAAGGTGACTGAACACAGGTGTGGCCTCACCTGCCTGGCACAGCTTCCAGGTACCAGCTGCTCTTGCCACCTCAATGGCCCGGCCCTCGTCCCTCCTCACCCTTTCTCCCGGCCTCCCCCTCTCCCCAAACTCCTCAGCATGAAGGACAATTACCTGTTCCTGAAAGAGGTGAAGAACCTGGTGGAGAAGACCAACTGCGAGCTGAAGGTCTGCTTCCAGTACATAAACCGAGGAGACCGCTGGATCCAGGTGAGGCGCCGGCTGGAAGGACGTGGCCCAGGGCTCAGGCAGGAAGAGTTGGCTGGAAGCAGCAACGCTGCAGATTGCTTGTTGTATAAAGAAAGACAAAAACTTCTTTTTAATATATTTTATTGATTTTTTATAGAGAGGAAGGGAGAGGGATAGAGAGTTAGAAACATCAAGGAAAGAGAGACATCGATCAGCTGCCTCCTGTACACCCCCCACTGGGGATGTGTCCGCAACCCACATACATGCCCTTGCTGGAATCAAACCTGGGACCTTTCAGACCGCAGGCCGACGCTCTATCCACTAAGCCAAACTGGTTTTGGCGAAAGACAAAGATGTTTAAATGAAACTTTCTGTAGCCTGAAAATTATTCTGGAAGGAAATAGAGAGGATTTCTTCAAACATCTTAAGAAATATAATTAAAAGCCAATATGTTTGCCTTCTAAAACAAAAGTAAGTAATTTATTACCTCCCTGACAAAGTTTATATTAGATTAAAAGACTAATTACAAAAATTAATGTCATTCATCGTCCATAACCTAGGACAAGTAAAAGTTAAAACATAACCCTTCTTTCAGATTGATTTAATTTGGCTAATTAAAATAAGTGAATATTTGAGAAAAAGTTGTACTGGACAAAAACCTGTTCCTGAAGTATTAAATAAAATTTTTTTTAAAAAAGAGGGAGAGTTGGCTTAATGTCAACATCCTGGCACCACACAGCGCCATGAATGGGAATTCTGCCGCCAGCTCACACATGCACGTGTGTTCAGAGACATACACGTATAAGGCAGTTCACTGCAGCCCAGGCCGCAGAAGCCTGTAAAACAACCCAAATGTCCCTCCAGAGGGGACAGGGGGCACACATATGATAGGGCAGCCTTCCCGTAGAGGAGTCTACAGCAGCTAGGACAGTGGTCGGCAAACTGCGGCTCGTGAGCCGCATGCCATGGTTTGCCACTCTGTTGACTAATGAGTTTGCGACCACTGGGATAGGGGCTTAATCACAAGGAACGACAACAGCCTGTAATTATTGGAATCGAGACTCTAGGTCAGTGGTCGGCAAACTCATTAGTCAACAGAGCAGCAAACTGCAGCTCTCCAGCTGCCTGTGGCTCAGGAGCCACAGTTTGCCGACCACTGAGCTAGGAAGAAGCCAACTGTAAATACAGAACGAGCTCCAAGGGAAGGTGTTTCTTGCAGGAAGATGTTACCAGTGGTGCTTTATAAAGCAGGGCTGACAGGAACACACACACGCTTGGCATGTGCAGAGCCCGTCCGTGGAAGGATTCGCAGGAGCAGAACCAGAGCCACCAGGGAGAGAACTGGGGATGTAGCTGGTACTCACTGGTGATGCTCCAACTCATCTGATGGCTCCCCTTGGTGTCCCCACAGGATGAAATTGAGTTTGGCTACATTGAGGCCCCCCACAAAGGCTTCCCCGTGGTGCTGGACTCCCCCCGAGACGGAAACCTGAAGGAGTTCCCCGTGAAGCAGCTTCTGGTGAGATGCTGAGGGCCACCCTGGGACGGGGTGGGGCGCAGTCCTGGGGACTCCTACAGGACGGGTGTGGTCAGGAGACCTTGGGCACCCTTGACAAATGAGTCTGTTGCCCAGAGCCTCTATTTTCCCACCTGTGAAATGGGTCCGTTGGAATAGTGATCTCTAAGGACCTTTCCTGCTCTGATAACTAATGCATTTCCAACACATGGAGAGTTTTGTGTGCGTTTTTTAAATATATTTTATTTATTTTTTACAGAGAGGAAGGGAGAGGGATAGAGAGTTAGAAACCTCGATGAGAGAGAAACATCGATCAGCTGCCTCCTGCACGCCCCCAATTGGGGACGTGCCTGCAACCAAGGTTCGTGCCCTTGACTGGAATCGAACTGGGAACCTTTCAGTCCGCAGGCCGACGCTCTATCCACTGCGCCAAACCGGTTTCGGCCACATGGAGAGTTTTCTGTTAGATGAGAAATAGGAACTGTGTGTCACAAAGGCAGGTCAGGTCCCTGACTTCTGCCACTGCCCCACCCCCAACTTGCAATGAAATAAGTTTCTAAGAGGAAAACTATAGTTAAACAATTGTCAAAAATCATGATTACAGCTTCACAGCTCATTAAAATGGTGGTTTTTCAGTTATGTGTTTTATTTTTTTAATGTTTTCTTTGATTTTTCAGAGAGAGGAAGGGAGAGGAATAGAAAAATAGAAACATCAATGAGAGCAACATCATTGATCAGCTGCCTCCTGCATACCCCTCACTGGGGATCAAGCCCACAACCCGGGCATGTGCCCTGACCGGGAATGGAACTCTTGGTTCATGGGTCAGCGCTCAACCACTGAGCCACACCGGTCGGGCTGCATTTGTTATTTTTTATGCAATCTGATGCCCCCCCCCATTTCCACTCCCCTTTAATGCCCTCCCCAAGACATTAGGGCTACACAGAGGCGACCCCTTGCAGGTTCACACCTGCTTCTTGTGAACCTTCACGCGCCTATCCCCCCCTCACAGGAGATGGGGAACCCCTTGGGATGAGTGCAAAGCTCTAGAATGTCAGGCAGACCTGGTCTTGAGTCCCGGTTCTAACCTCTTAGCAGCAGCATGGCCTTGGGGATGCCACTCACGCTCTTTAGAGTGGCCTCAAGCCTCAGCTTGCTCATCTGTAAAATGGGGGTGGAAACTATCCGTCTCACAGGACAGTGGTGAAGATCAAAGGCATTCTCTCAGGCATCCGTGCTGCACCTGAGACACTGCCCATCACTAGCTGTCATTATGTTTGTCTTTCCACAGCCCTGGATACTGTCCTCAGTGAGGACTGTCCCTTCCCTCTAACACGGGGAGGGGCAGTCAGACTGGCTCGCCGCAGGCATGAGAACTGAGGCTTCCCAGACCCTCCTCCTCTCACGGTCCCTGGGTCACCACCTGCCTTCAGTGCTAGCTGCCTGCTTGCAAAGCCACGGGCTGCATTGTTCCCAAAGGCCTGTGCCAAGCCCGGCTCTGTGCCGAGTCCCTGCCCGCCTGCGTGATGCTGTAAAGCCCCAGCTGCCCCAGCCTCCGGCAAACCGCACCTTGCCATCTGGGCTCCCAGGCGAGAAAGCGCTAAGCTTCAGCCAGCCATCCCACCCGCTCAGCTGTCCCTGGGGCCTCTCAGCTGGGCCAGGATCAGCTACACATCTTCCCGCTTCACTTTTCTTTTTTTAATGCATTTTATTGATTTTTTTACAGAGGAAGGGAGAGGGATAGAGAGTTAGAAACATCGATGAGAGAGACATCCATCAGCTGCCTCCTGCACACCCTCTAATGGAGATGTGCCCACAACCAAGGTACATGCCCTTGACTGGAATCGAACCGGGGACCTTTCAGTCAGCAGGCCGACGTTCTATCTACTGAGCCAGACCGGCCTCGGCTTCACTTTTCTTATTACAAGGATTTTTATCAGACAAGCTTAATTCCATCCCCAAGGCAAGTTCCCAAGCAAAACCCCTACTTTTTTTTTTTACCAAAATATCTTAAAAGGAACCGTAAAACTCAGATGGTCACCAAGGTTATATCAACTGGGGACCCCTGGGGTTATGCTAGCTCCAGAGCTCGGTGCCAAGAAGGATTCTGAGGCTGCATCTGTGCTCAGTGAACAAATACGTTTGCTTGGGGATAGGTTGGAATGTCATATGTCGCCTACCTGTCATTCCTGCATGTATCAGTCAGCTTTCACTAGGTGAGGCTGCAGTAACAAACAACCCCCAAATCTCAAAGCTTGACCACAGCAAAGGTCCACTTCCTGCTTACACTCGGGCTGGCTGCTGGTTGGTTGTCTGCAGCTCTGCTGTCTGTTCCTTCCTCTTTCTGGAGCCCAGGCCGCAGGAGCAGCTCAGGTCTGAGTAATGCCATTCTCCCAGCGTGAGGATGGGAGAGCGCTCACAGGCATTCGCAGGGGATCGTATGGCTTTGGCTCTGAACCCACATGTGGCACTTGTGCTCCCATGTCATTGGCCAAAACCAGTCATATGACCAAGTCTGACACTGGGCAGGGAAGTCTATTCGTTCTACTGGGAGAAACCAGAAGTCACACAGCTCAGGATGCAAAATCCTCTTACCACGACGGGGGGAGCAATAATGCAATCTACCATCTTGCGCACGCAGGTCACCTGATCCAACACCTCTTTGACAGCTGGGGAAACTGAGGGTCAGAGAACTGAAGAGATGAGCAGAGACATCCATAGCACAAAACGAGGACTAAGCCTGAAATCACTGATGTACCTTCGTGTTTGGGAAATAGAGGCACGTGCAGAAACTCAGATTCATACGTGCACATACACACACACACACACACACACACACACACACACACTTACATGCTCACACCAACATGCTCACAAACTCAACCTCCCCCTGCCAGGCTCTACTCTTTGGCAGGAGTAAGAAGACCATGGATGACCCCCGCCCAGAGGCTACGTGCCCACAATGCCAGGCCTCAGGTGGTCAAGGCGTGATCATCAGAAGGTGACTACGCTGGGGTAAGGACGCTGCGTGGCTGCAGGACACTAACGATGGGTGTGTGCCCCCTGCCTAGGGCCCAGATTTCGGCTACGTGTCCCGGGAGCCCCTCTTTGAGCCTGTCACCAGCCTCGATTCCTTTGGGAACCTGGAGGTCAGTCCCCCAGTGACTGTGAACGGCAAGACATACCCCCTGGGCCGGATCCTCATCGGGAGCAGCTTTCCTCTGTAAGAAAAGCCAGGGGGGGGAGCCAGGGAGGGAGGTTGGGGGGCAAGGGTGGAGGTTACTCCGTCTCTTTAGGGGTGGCTTGGGCTGCTCAGACACGGAGCAAATGACTGAGAGAACAACCCCTGTCTTGACTCTCTGATGAGATACAGACACTTATGGAAAGAAAACCAAGTTAGCCAGCACATCTCAGCCTAAATTGGCGTTAAATATAAAACGAAATAAATGCTGAAACCGGTTTGGCTCAGTGGATAGAGTGTCGGTCTGTGGACTGAGGGGTCCCGGGTTCGATTCCGGTCAAGGGCATATATCTTGGTTGTGGGCACATCCCCAGTAGGGAGCGTGCGAGAGGTAAAAAAATCAATAACATATATTTAAAAAAAAAAAAAACACGAAATAAAAAGCTATCTTCCTGAAAGGGGAGGCTCTGTTTTTAGATTACAGGCCACAGGGGGAAGGGATGAAGGCGTCTGGAGAAGGAATACTGAAAGGGAGGAGTGGGAGCACACCAACCAATTCTTGAGGGGACGTACACAAACGAGTCCTAAGACGGCATGGCCCTGCCCCAAAGCCTGCGTGCTGGCTCCATGGCTTGTCCACAACACCCTCCTTCCACTCCAGATGCCCACCACCCGCCCCCCCCATCACCACCACCACCAAGTCAAGGAAAAGGCAGACTTTCCCTTGGTCAGGGCAGTTGCTGGGGAGATAGTGAGAACTGTGGGTCCTCACTTCACAAAAGGGCTGCCAGGAACCTGCGCGTAGGGGACCCGCCAGGATTTGGGCACCAAGTCCCTCAGCCACATGGGATGCCCTGCCTTTTTTTTTTTTTAATATATTTTATTGATTTTTTACAGAGAGGAAGAGAGAGAGATAGAAAGTCAGAAACATCGATGAGAGAGAGACATCGATCAGCCGCCTCCTGCACGCCCCACAGTGGAGATGTACCCGCAAGCAAGGTACATGCCCACAACCGGAATCGAACCTGGGACCTTTCAGTCCGCAGGCCGACGCTCTATCACTGAGCCAAACTGGTCTTGGCTGCCCTGTCTTCTTGGTGGAGGCCACCGGCACGTCAGTGACCATTGGCCCACCTTTCTGTCCTGCTCCCTCCACTCAGTAGCCTCACCCATTCAACAGGCATTTCCCAAGCGCCAGCCAGGTGCCAAGCCCTGTGTCAACCACGAGGCTCCAAAGAGGAAGCCCAGCCCTTGCCTTCAAGGAGCTGGTGATGGAACAGACATGAAACAAGGGGGTGTACAGTGATATAAGGGATGTGAGGGAGCCCAAGGAACCCAAGGAGGGGGTCTCTGACCCCCATGGGGAGTTCAGAGAGGGCTAATAGAGATAAATATTTATTGAGAGCCTTCTCGGTGACCGGGCATTATTCTAGGCTCTGGGGACACAGCAGTGAGCCAAACAGACAAAAATCCCAGCTTTCGGGGAGTTTTTATTAGGGTGAGGGGGCAGTACAGGGAATAAACATGGAAGCAAGAAAATAAATAAGATACCTCTGGATGCTAATAAGTAGAAGATAAAATAAGGTTATATGATAAAGGGTGATGGGGCAAGGGTACTTGAGCGTTGGTGCATTTGAGAAAGTAACTTGAAAATGAGGGCTGGAGGATGAAAAAGAGGCAGCCGTGGGGAGATCAGAGGGAAAGAACATTCCAAAGAGAAGGAGCAGCGGGGCCAGCTGGAGAAAGCAGAACAGGGAGGAAAAGGGGACATGAGGAAGGAGAATCAGACAGGGGCCGGATCAGAGAGGAATTTGTGGTCCACCATAAGGACCTTCTGTTATATTCTAAGGATACTGGGGAGATTGAAGACCTCAAAGGGTCTGGAAATCAGGAAGGGCTTCCTGAAGGAGGTGTCGCTTGAATCGATTAAAAATGAATTAAGTAGAAGTTACTGTAGCAAAGAGGCACAAAGGCTTGGGCAGATTTTGGAACCAGACCCTGCAGCAGTCCAGGCGGCACAGAAGCTGGGGTGAAGGCTGGGATCCAGGCCCTTTGCACTGGTTCTCCCTGCAGCGAATGCTTCCTTCTGTCCCCGTTCGCTCAAACACCTCCCTGCCTGTGCCAGGTTCTCTCAGCCCTGCAGCGCAGGCTCCTTCCTATGACTGCCCTGCTGATGCCACCCTGGGTTCAGGCTGGGTTCCAGAGGGTTCATGCAGGCCTCCTGGTGAGGCAGGCCTGGTGGGCAACCTTCTAGAACGCTGCCTCCTCCCAACCCTGCCCCAGGTCCGGCGGCCGGAGGATGACCAAGATCGTGAGGGAATTCCTGCAGGCCCAGCAGGTGCAGGCGCCCGTGGAGCTGTACTCAGACTGGCTGACCGTGGGCCACGTGGACGAGTTCATGACCTTCGTCCCCATCCCGGGCACCAAGGTGAGCCGGCTCCGGAGGCTGGAGTGAGGAGGAGAGTGGAGCACCCATGTACTGGTCAGCAGAGGGTGAGATCTAAAGGAAGTGGAAGGAGGAATGAGGCCGAAGGTGGTTTGTATATTGTAGGTGTAGCAGCTACATTTTTTCAAACATCTTTTTATTGATTTCAGAGAGGACGGGACAGGGAGAGAGAGACAGAAACATCAATGATAATCATTGATCCGCTGCCTCCTGCATGTCCCCTACAGAGGATCGAGCCTGCAACCTAGGCATGTACCCTGGCCAGGAATGGAACGGTGACTTCCTGGTTCACAGGTCGATGCTCAGCCACTGAACCACACTGGCTGAGCTAAATTTTTAACCCAATATTTCCAAAATAGTAGCCTTTCCACATGTTACCAATGACAGATTTTTGCATGCTTTTTTTGCATAAGTTTTTCAAACCTGCTGTGTGTTTTCCTCTTAACATCTCAGTTCAGACTTGGCACAGTTCAGATGTCCAATAGGCACACAGGCTAGTGGCTACTGCATTGGCCGTAACACCCCGAGAGGATGCGTATGGGCCTGGGGCTCGGAAAGAGGTTCTCTCACGCTCTGAAGTAAAAGGAATGGCTGCACCTTCATACCCCGGGAATCGTGTGCAAATGGCCTGGCCTCTTGGCCACTGGAAGAAGCGCTTCCCTAGGTCCAAGGCTACCGTGACTCTGAGCTTTGACTCCCTGAGGGATTGCTACAGCAGCAAGAGTGGGAAATACTCCTCTGACATAAGAAAACCCCGCCCGGCCGAGACCGGTTTGGCTCAGTTAGAGCATCAGCTTGCGGACTGAAGGGTCCCAGGTTCGATTCCGGTCGGGGGCATGTACCTTGCTTGCGGGCACATCTCCACTGTGGGGCGTGCAGGAGGCGGCTGATCGATGTCTCTCTCTCATCGATGTTTCTGACTTTCTATCTCTCTCTCTCTCTAAAAAATCAATAAAATATATTTTTAAAAAAGAAAACTCCACCTGGCAGCCTTTGCCACGCAGCGGCCACTGGGCACGGGGGCGGCCGGAGACAGGCTCTGGGCCCTCAGGGTAGGGCTCCCTCACGCTCCTCAGCCACTTCCCCTCGGCTGACACTGTCCCTCTTGCAGGAATTTCGGATGCTCATGGCCAGCACCTCGGCCTGCTACAAGCTCTTCCGAGAGAAGCAGAAGGAAGGCCATGGCGAGGCCATCATGTTTAAAGGTGAGAGTGCCCACGGGGCCCATGGGCAGGGAGCAGGGGGCTGAACCCCCAGAGAGGCCCTGGGGCGGAGGGGGCTGGTGACCAAGTTATACTTGAAGGGTAATGGAGTAGATTTCACCTGGGGTTGCTCTCCTGTCCCTGAGCCTCCAGCTCCATGGGCATCTGGCCGCCCCAGGCTGTCACATGGTGGGAAGCATCCTGGACATGAGCTGCCCCCGGCTCCTCGGGGTCTCAGCAGCAGCGCCAAGGGCTCCTCCGGGACCTGGAGTCAGCTTTACATGGCCCCACGCCCCGAGGAGACCGAGGCGGCTCAAAACCGAAGGACAGTCTGCCTTCAAGGGGCTCGTGTTTAGAAAGGGGAAGAGAGAAACACCTCCTGCTTTGGAGGGGCAGGAAGAAAAGGGGGAGTCGGCGGGCCTGCTTTGCAACCACCGCGGTCAGTTCCTTACCTGCGTCCTTGAGACAGTCAGCCAGAGCCGGGACAGACAGACGGGGTGAGGTTTGCTCTTAAATTAATCATGGACAGCGGGTCACGTGGGAAGAGAGAGCCAGGTCAGACAGCCATGACAGGTTCTGACACTTTCCTTCGATTACTTTCGTTCACTTGCAGGATGGTTTCTCCAGCCCACCTCCTTCCAGAAGGCTCCTCCCTTAGGCGGGCTGATACTCACTCACATGGAAAGGCAGAGTTCCTGACAGGGACTGCTGGCTAGGCCAGGCAGGACCAGTGTAAGGACAGCCAGAACCAGTGTAAGGACAGGCAGGACAGTGTAAGGACAGGCAGGACCAGTGTAAGGACAGCCAGGACAGTGTAAGGACAGGCAGGACAGGCAGGACCAGTGTAAGGACAGCCAGGACCAGTATAAGGACAGGCAGGACGATGTAAGGACAGCCAGGACCAGTGTAAGGACAGGCAGGATAGTATAAGGACAGGCAGGACAGCGTAAGGACAGGCAGGACCCGTGTAAGGACAGCCAGGGCCAGTGTAAGGACAGCCAGGGCCAGTGTAAGGACAGATAGGACCAGTGTAAGGACAGCCAGGATCAGTGTAGGGACAGCCAGGATCAGTGTAGGGACAGCCAGGACCCATTAAGGCCACTGTCCTTTTTAATCCTTCACTGATGGCACTTTCTTTTCTGGGGTTGGCAGGCATGAGTCTTGACTTTCTGGAGGCTTCGTTCTCTATTAAACATGCCTCCAAAGCTACGCATACGATCTAAAAACCACTATCTTTGTACAAATACAGCTCGGGTATGTAGGGCGAGAGCCCCAGTCTGTCTGCACTGACAAGCTGTAGGCTGGGATGTCCGATGTATCAAAGGCTCTTCCCAGGATGGGCCACTAACTTTGAGGCCTTGGCCAAGTCCTAGAACTTTCTCTGTGCCTCAGTTTCCTCATCTTTCATTCTAGCTCATAGAAATGTGGGAAGATTACTGAGTTAATCCATGCAACACCTCTGGAGGCATGCCTGCACACAGTAGGTGCTCAATGAGCACCAGGTGTTACTCATCAGGGAAGAAACCACACGGGCCACGCGGTGGGAGAGGAGGCAGATGGCGGCACAGGGCAGGGCAGGGGCCGAGCGGGAGGCAGGTCTGGAAAACAGCAGGCTGGCACCTCTGGGCGCCTTGCTGCTGCCGTCCTCTCCCTGGAGGGCTGCTCGTCCTCAGAAGCAGGCTCCAGGTGGAAGACTCAGGTGGCGCCCTGTGCCACCCCACCTTCTGGGCAGAGAGGGAGCAAGGCAGCTGCCACCCACTCGCTGGCCTAGGGGGACATGCCCTCCCCTCCACCCCCTTATCCCCGAGGCAGAAGGGGCCTCATTTCTCCCAGGATTGCCCTCCTGTGCCCCATCCTGTTCCCAGCCCCATCTCCCTCGCCCTCGCTGTCGGCCCAGAAGCTGGCAGACCTGAGGCTAAACTGTCCCCTGTCCTCTGATCCCCACAGGCTTGGGCGGGATGAGCAGCAAGCGGATCACCATCAACAAGATCCTGTCCAATGAGAGCATGCTGCAGGAGAACCAGTACTTCCAGGTGCGGCAGGGCCCAGCTGCTGCTGGGTGGGGTGGGGTGGGACAGAGCGCCCCTGGGACCGCGCCTGATGTCGTCTCCCACATCCTCAGGGCTTCCGGAGGGAATGGCCCAGGGCTCAGGGCACAGGAGAGACGGAAAAGCTGCAGGAAGCATTGGGTTCAGCCTCCCTGCCTGACCCCAGTGTTAAAGCCGGGAGCTAACGGGTGACAAAGACAGGACGTGCATCTGCAGAGGCTAGACGCAGACAAGGGACCTGGGAAGGTCGGCAAACCAGGCAGCACTAAAGAGCCAGACTCTGTAAGGCTAGAGAGCCCATAACGTTTGGGGGAGATACACCCCTTTTCTCCAGAAAAATGCATATATGAATATATGTCCTAGATTTAGCAGGATGAACTGGGTCCCTGGGTGAGGAACAAATAGTCACAAGTACTAGTATGTGACATGCTACCGGGGATGGGAATCACTGCTTTACATGCGTGACCAGGTCAGGACTGCAGCTGTCCCGGGAACCAGCACTTGGTGGGAGGCAGGGGAGGGGTGCTCGTTTATGTCAGAACGAACATCAGTTACGATCCATCTCTACGGGGGGAGGGGCGGGGGAAGGGTGCAGCAAGCAATCTTCGCTCTGGCCTGAGTCCAGCAGCAGTTACATCATGGAACAGTCTCTCCTCCACAAGTGCCAAGTTTACAAAAATAAAAATAAAAAAACTCAGAAAACAACCCGATTTAAACAAAGACATGTGATGGGCTCATCTACGTGGGCAGTCCCGTGGAGTGCATTTCAGGCACAGCTTGATCAGGCCTCCAGCTCCATTGACCTGCACTTCTTGGGTCTGCAGATGCCCTTATGGGGGGGAAGCATAGCTGCAACCGTTCTCACATCCACCCAGAACACCACCCACAAAGACAGAGGTCTTCTATGCCCCCAACAAGGAAACAAAAAGCCTTCAACCTGATCTACTGTCCATCCCTGAACCCGTCCCCGGGGCAAGGCGGTGGGGGTGAGCGTCCACTGATTACTCTCACCAGAAAGTGCGGGTGTGGGCCATTCAAGGCAGCCTTGCAGGGGAAGGGGTGGAGTGGAGGCTGGAGAAGATAAATCCACAAAACCCAAGCCAAGTCCACAAAACGCCTCCGTGGCTGTCTGAAAGCTGACTTTATTGTACTATCTGCTCTCTGGTCATTTTTTGGCACCTGATAGATCTGAGGCGAATCTGGGGTGCCTTATGAGGTGAAATCATGCCCCTCCCCACTTTTGGCAGTACGACCTGGGGGGGCCTCACTAAGAACTCCATGTCTTCAGTCCCCTCAATTGGGTTCACCTCCCTCAGGGTTCCAGGTGGCAACCCCAAGTATTCACCCATCCCCTCAGCTTTCTCCCTGCAGAGCAGACACCTTGGCTGGCCTCCCCATCCCCCGAGAGTCCAAAATGCCTCAGAACCTCCCCTGGAGGCAGATTCTATCAGAGTACCTTCTCCATTTCCAGAGGCCCTGCCTCACCTTTCTCCAGGACACGGGCCTCCCAGATGCTTGGGGCTTCTCCCCAGACAGGCCTCCTTGTGGCCAGAGAGGTCAGCGTGTCCAAGGCCCTGGGTCAGCCACCCACCCCTCTTGCCTGCTTCTCCATTCTAGGGCCACCCTTATTCTCATCTCCTGGGGTGGCCTGAAGAATCCACGAGAGACTGTGTGGCCAGCACTTAGCACTGGGTCTGGCTCAGTTACTGAGCACTTCCTGGCAGGATTGCTGTGATCTCCCGCTCTCTTACTGCTGTGCCTGACCCTGGAAGGGGCACTGGAGGGGGCAGGGGCGCCACGTGAGCTGGAAGGCTCCCGGAAGTGCCGGGCCTTGGGTCTGATGCCGCAGACAAGTGTGGAGGTGACAAAGGTGGGGCAGCCCGAAAAGCCAGCGCTCCTGACCTGTCACTACAGAACCCATCAGCAGACAGGGATTGAGCCTTTAGGGGGCCGTTACCCACCTAGCTGGCGATCTGAGAAGATGGCGAGTTTTGTACCCTAAAGACCATCTCCCATCTCCTCTCCAGCCAGCCCGTTTTATAAGGAGAAGGAAAGTGGAGGGGAAGGGGTTTGGAATTCAGGGGGAAAGTACATCCGGTAAAAGCTGCAGTCTAGTGATCTTCTGAGCATCCCCTGAGCATCTTCTCAGGACCGGTGACTCTTCATCTGCGTCCTGGTTGGGGCCTCTCTCCCTGGAGCACACGGGCTCAGATACAGGCTTGGGCGCTTGCAGCCCTCCTGGGGCACGAAGGTTGGGTTGCTTGCGGATCCCTGAAGTGAGGGCAGGTCCTGTCATACACTCCAGGCGCCGGAACAATAGCTCCTACATGCAGAGTCACCAAGCCCAGTAGCCATTACCTACGGCGACATACAGTTCCGATCAGTGGCAGGGCTGTCCTCTCACTGCCTGCCCTCCCTCCCCCTCCAGCGTTGCCTGGACTGGAACCGTGACATCCTCAAGAAGGAGCTGGGGCTGACGGAACAGGACATCATTGACCTGCCGGCTCTCTTCAAGATGGACGAGGACCGCCAGGCCATAGCCTTCTTCCCAAACATGGTGAGGCACTCGGGGCCCCGAACCCCACCCAGGCCAGTCAGGGGGCAGCCAGGCCCAGCAGGACCCCTGGGCTGAGGCCGTCCATCGGGAGGCCCAGGCCCCAGTCCTGGCTGAGCTGCTGTGCGGCCTTGGCCCCCACCCCAGGCCCTGGGCCTCTCTGGGCTCCTTCCTTCTGAAGGGAGACAGGCTCGTCCTGGCTGCCTCACTGGCTCCCAGAAACCCTTTACCTTAAACAGATAGGAAAGGGCTGTGTACGTTTAAAAAAAAAAAAAAAGGGCCTTTATGGAGCCCTAGATGGTGTGGCTCAGTGGATAGAGCATCGGCCTGTAGACCAAAGGGTCCCGGATTCAATTCCGACCAAGGGCACATACCTTGGATGCAGGCTCCTGGTGCAGGAGGCAACCAATTGATGTATTTCTCTCACATCGATGTTTCTCTTTGTCTTTCCCTCTCTCTTCCACTCTCTAAAAATCAATGGGAAAATATCCTCGGGTGAAGATTTAAAAAAAAAAAAATACCCTTATGGACAGGGGATGGACAGGGGAATTCTTGTTATCATAGAGGAGAGTCTTCTATGAGATAGAAAGAGGTTCAAACACACAGACATAGATACATGTACACATTTACACGCATGCAAATACATGTGTGCATTTACATGCACGTGCTAATGCATATGTGTGTAGCTATGTGTATAGGCATATACATGTACCTACATGCAGAAGAAAACCTGATTTTCCACTTCAGCTCTGCCATGTATGAGTTGCTTAGCCCCTCTGTGCCTCAGTTTCCTCATCTGTAAAGTGGGGACAAATCATAGAGTTGTCGGGAGGGTCCAGAAAGTTTAGAACAGGGCCGGGTGCATAGTAGGTGCTCACTAAACAGGAGTGCCGGCCTGTCCTCCATCACAGGTGAACATGATTGTGCTTGACAAGGACCTGGGCATCCCCAAGCCGTTCGGGCCGCAGATCGAGGAGGTGTGCCTGCTGGAGACGCACGTGCGCTCGCTGCTGGAGCCCCTGGGCCTCTGCTGCACCTTCGTGGACGACATCTCCGCCTACCACAAGTTCATGGGAGAGATCCACTGTGGCACCAACGTCCGCAGGAAGCCCTTCGCCTTCAAGTGGTGGCACATGGTGCCCTGACCTGCCGCGGGCGCTGGGTGCCGGTCTCGGCCCACCGGGAAGCCGTGTCGTGGCCAGACCCGCCCTGTGGTTCTTCTGAGGGCAAGAAGCCCCTCCCCCATAAGCATCAAGAAACTTTGAAAAAAAACAAAACAAAAAAGTCTATTACTTACAGGACCTAGGAATTACACAGCACATCTGGGGCCACACGGCAAGGTGGCACGGGCCTGGGGTTCTGCTTTTACTGGGGTCGAGAGTGGGGGGCCCGGGGTTTCCCCCCAGGGTTTCACTCTTCATTGGCACATTTAAAACCTAAGAGTGGGATGCTAAAGCCAGCTGCCCAGATGGTCAGCTACCAAAGCCAACCAAGATCTCTGAGAGAAAGGAGCCCAGGGCAGTGGCCGGGTGGGGCTGCCAGAGAGCCGTCATCAAAGTGGTTGCCTCGGCAATCAGCTTCAGCCAGGCCCCTGCATGGCCACCCAGAGGAAACCCCCAGTCAGGCCACACTGCCAGGGCTCAGCACATCCCTCCCCGCCCCAGTTCTCCCCCAGAGTTCCCCCAGAATTCCCCCTGCCCGACCAGACCTTCTGGGAGACCTGCAGGAATTGGGGAGTGATTTGGGATGCCTGTGCCTTGCCCTCCCTCAGACAGCCCTCAGCATCCACTGATGTCACCCCCAGGGAGCCTCCACTCTGTCCTTCCTGAAAAACGGCCGGGCGCTTGGCCAGTATCGGTCCAGCCCTGATGTGGAAACAGCAAAGCCGCAGCCACCAGATCCTTCCCAGAGAAGCCTCAGTCTCTTCTCCAACACTGCGTGCAGGCGAAGGGAGGAGGGTCAGGGCTCCCCAGTCCTCCTGGTAGCCATGCCCTGAAGTCAAGGTCGATGGCGTGGAAAGGGACCCAGGACCCCTATGTACCTTAAGCTGCTAATCATCATTTCAAATTCAGCTGCCTCCGGGTTTCAGGTGGCGACCCCAAGTATTCATTCCTTACCAGCCTCTCCCACACCCCCTTGGCGTTCTCCCTGCCGAGCAGACACCTTGGCTGGCCTCCCTATCCCCCGAGGGTCCAAAATGCCGTCAGAGCCTCCCCTGGAGGCAGATTCTATCAGAGCACCTTCTCCTGTTCCCAGAGGCCCTGCCTCACCTTTCTCCGGGACATGGGCCTCCCAGATGCTTGGGGCTTTTTCCCAGACAGACAACCTTGTGGCCGGAGAGGTCAGCGTGTCCAAGGCCCTGGGTCAGCCACACCCACCTCCTCCTGCCTGCTTCTCCATTCTAGGGCCAGTCCCTGACCCCGCTCCTCTCACAGGTGCCTCTACTTATTCGGGCCTTCCCCGGGGGTATAAATAAACCCCACCCCCCCCCCCCCCCCCAGACATCAGGCCCAACACGTAGAGACCCTGGCCCAGCCTCCAGCCAGAAGAGCCAGTTCTGGGCCAGCTGCTGGCCTTGGGGACGATCGATGCTCCCATTGAAGTTCACCAGAGTATGTGCTGCAGACCCTCTTGTGCGGACATAACCGGGTTAGTTCTCTGGCTCCTCCTGACATGATCAGCTGCAAATAAAAAGTTTCTTCAGCGCCAGCTGCTGTCAGGAGAACACATGAATTACATTACAGTTCCACATGGAGGGTTAAAGCGAACCAATTTATAAGCGATGAAAAGATGATAAATTTGTATTCTGGGGAGACAAGGATTTTCTTCCTGGGTTATTTCCTTCTTTAATCATCCAATAAACATTTGTTGTGTGCCTACTAAGTGCCAGGCACAGTGCTGGGTCCTGAGGCTCACAGGGGTTAGTAGCAAACTGAACGTGGCCCCTTCCTTATGGAGCCATCAGTGCCCAGCGTGGCACACCCATCTTTAAAAAGCCAGCGTTTGCCCCAAATGCCGGGCTGCTATATTCAGAACATGCACCGGGCACACAGCTTCCTGCCAGTCACTGTCTCAGAGAAATAAAAGGCGGGGGAAGCGGGGGAGTGTCTTCATGACACAGACCTCCTTCCTGTCCAGCTGGGCCAGGACCCCCTGAAATATCAGACCCCAGAGCCTTCAGAAGCAGATGTTTCCCTGTGGGGACGGGACGGTGGCCCCTGTCTTTGGGGAACAAAGCCCCAGATTTTCTCTCCAGCCCCAGAGCTGAAGACACCAAGTGCCTATTGGAGGGTGTTTTTCTGGAGACTTAGAGTGTGTTGTGTGCGTGTGTTGGGTTAATGTGGGTTTTGAGGCTCGCTTTCATTTTTTTTCTAGTCTATCTTCAGGGGAAGTAAGTGCTTCCCATGTAGAGACAGTGTGTGTTTGTAAGTTTTTCTAACGCTCTCCCCCATCGATAAGCCAGCAATTCCTGATGATTCTGGAACTCTCAGGACTCAGGCACCTGTTCCCATCTTGCTTGCCCACCTGGGTGGGGACACTCCCTCTCCCCCCGCCCCATGGATTCATTGCTCTTTCCCACCCCCACTTGCTATAAATTGTAGGCCTAGAATACACTTCCGTGTTGCAAAACTCAGCCGAGTTCCTGTTTCCATCCTTATTTTGAAATACGTTGTGTAAGAGGGCAGCGTGTTATCAAGATGGCACAGGGTCAACTTTCTGGACAAGAGGCCGTGATGGAGATCAAAAGTTGTGGGGAAAGAGCCTGATGAAACAGCAATAAAATAAACGGTGAGAGGGCAAGTCACGTGGCTGTTGGTGTGATGTTCATTGCTGCCTCCTGGACACAACCTGGAGGGGCGCAGACCACATGGCCCCTCTTCTGGTCCTCCAGCCCCTGCTCCCTGGACACCCCGCTTTTCTGGGCACAGAGTCGGGGCCTCTCAGCAAGGGTATCTTAAGAGTTTGGAATCCTCCATCTACTCAGTGGATGTGTATGACATGGCCACCACCCAAGGTCAAGACCAATACCACCCATAAAGTCTGACTGTGTTTTTCTGATGGGGTTCCCCAGAAAAACTCTGAGATGAGCATTCGAGAACCAGGGCTTTATTAAGGAAGTGCCTCTGGGAGAAGCCAGGAAGGGAATAAAGAGAACAGGACAGAAAAGGAGAAGAATCCAAACCAGAGTGTGGTTGCGGGTTCAGCCTCCGCCTGCTCCCTGGGGAGCTATGGAGTCTGTGTGGTGTCTCAGAGTCCCTGCATCTGCAAATGGCGTATTGTGCACCTGCCCCAGTCAATCAGGAGGACAGTGGCTCTCTGAATGGGTGTGAGGGCACTAGTAACCCGTGGGTAATCATCTAAAGAGGATCATAGCTGTGGTTTTAGCAGCAAAGTCACAGGAACTGGGGATGAGCTCCCAGAACCAGAAAAGGATCTGGGCAGGGCACCCTCAGTGTCCACTGCTCTGGGTAGTACCATGTTCTCACAATATGGAATTGTTACATATAGATACCTGTGATTTAACCCCTGGTATAAAAATCCATGCAGCGTAGCCATGGTCTAACAGGGTCTTTGAGGCTCTAAAGTTGCTTGCTGAGCCTAGAAGCCACTTCCAAACTCTTTGGGGTGCATCTGGGGGCATCTTACCCTTTAGTCCCAACTTGGGCTTCTGGATTGATGTTTTGGTGCAGCATTTTAAGGGGCCACTGCAAAACAAAAATCGCTAGTTCTCTTACTTTCAGACTTAACTCATAGGTCCAGTCCTCTGAGGTCACTCGTCTCTTTTATACCCAACTCATGTGGCCCAAGCCACAGCAAGGCCAATCTTCAATGGGTTTTCCTGACCTACTTGTTTCTGAGTTTCCCCAGGGGATGCCAGTGTGCTAAACCCATCCTGATGGTGTTTTCACATTTAGCCACTCACTCGCCTCAGAACAGGTGAAAAGACATCCAAAGTCTTCTAGAAGAGTCCTTCCTGATAGAAATATAATGCAAGCCACATAAGTCATTTTACATTTCCTAGTAGCCACGGTGCTCAAAGTAAAAAAAACTGGTGATATTCATTTTAATAATATGTTTTATTTAACCAATCATTTCCAGATGATTGTCATGTCAACATGTTATAAAACTTTATAAATACTAATGAAATAGTTTACATCCTTTTTGGATAGAAAGTCTTTCAAAGCTGATGTATACTTTACACTTACTAGTCAGACGAGTCAGATTTTGAGTGTTTGGTGGCCACAATCGCTATCATACTGTAAGGCGTAGTTCTGGAAGTCTCTCTGCCAGGCTGTAGAAATAGACACATTTCTTAAATCCCCAGAGTCCAGCGAGTCTGGCTGACATGCCTGACAAAGTTTTAGCATTGTAATACTGAAAAGAGAAGTCTAAAACAAGCACGGGTCCTCTCTGCCCTGGTGTGCAGAGCCTCAGACACACACACACACACACACACACACACACACACACACACACGGAGGGTCCTCCCGCCTGAACCATGGCTGCCGCTTTGTAACCGGTTCTGGCTTGCTTTTCAGCCAGGGGCGTGCCCTTGGCCAGGTCAACATGGGAACCCTAGCAGCCCCATGGAAAGGAAAAGCATAGCTCCCTCACCTCTAGCCGCCTTCCCCTCACCATTCCCTGGGACGCTACTTGATCCTGCACGTTCATGTAAGATGTTGTCATGGGGTCGCAGGTGAAGGAAGTTGAGTCCTCATTATCCCAGCCCCTTCCTTCCAGCTCTGAGCCATACTATGACACAGCCTGTGGAAGTGGGGTTCACCCCTCTCCCCCGCCCCAACAAAGGAGCATCCAGGGATGAATTTTGCCTTCCAGCAGGACTTATCCAGATCCTCACCCAAGTGGCATTAGGTCCCAGGGGCTGCTGGCAATATTATTTGTACCTAAATATAGTAAGTGACACCAATGGACGGCTTATGGACGCTCTTTTCCAGGTGGACAAGCAGAAAAGGGCATGCTCAGGCAGAAAGCTCAGCCGGGCAGCCTTGTCCCCTGCCTGGCTGAAGGGAGAAGCCAGCCCCTGGCCATCTGGCCCGTTTTCTGAGAAAGCACAGGGCTGGTCTTCACTAGCTGGTCACAAAGCGAACCGTCAGGTTCAAGTCAACTTGCTTTGCCTCAGCCCCTCGTGCTCTGCAAGCAGAGGCCTGCTTTCTCACAGGCATGAGCCTACCCCCAGCTGACTCTCTAAGAAGTCCCTGACCAGCACGCCAATCCGTATTCACAGGCGACTGTGCTACTGAATGTGTAGAAGAGATACATCCCTTAAGAGGAGTGTCTTGTGTCCTTCCTGATGGCAATTCCTTGCACATCGTCGGTGCTCAGCAAGTATGTTTTGGATGAAAGCATGAAACGTCTGTTCAGCCAAGCAACAGAAGCAGAAATAGCAACCCAACCAGATGTGAAGTAATCATAGCCACTATTTTTATTTTTTTTTTAACGCTGACTACATGCCAGAAACCTGCCAGGTTGAAGTATATGAAATTATATACTTCAAAATGGTCACCCCGAGTGGTTCAACCTAATATTTTACACTCACCATCTCATCTAGTTCTCACAACAAAGCTATGAGGTTAGCACACCACTTTACAGATAAGGAAACTGAGGCTCAGAGAGAAAGTGATTTACTGAAGGTTACACAGCAGGAAGTATGGGATGGCTCCACTTGCCAAACCCTTGCTCTTGATGACCTCATCTTGGAAATAATTTTCTAACCGAAGTTCAATGCCATCATTCTTTTACTCATAAATGTTGCCTTTGCGCCAGTCTTTTTTTTAACATACTAGATGGTCCTATTAGAATCTTACAACTAGAAAACCCTGTTACCTATAAACAAGATGTCTAGAGATTGGAGGGTTCCTATAAACCCCCCAAAGGCAATACAGCCAAGAGAGAAATGACCTCTACATAGCGCAGTATATGCTTTCAAGGCTTTAACTCAGAGTAAGATGGCATCACTAAATCATGAAAACCAAATAATATTCATTTACCCATTCATTCTGGTGTGTGTGTTTTTTTCCATTGACGTTCACTGTAAGCATCTATTGTCAGGAAAACTAGAAAGATTGTGTAAGTTTTCTTCCAAACCACAGTGAAAGAGGGCACTACAAATAATTCCACCAGGATAGCCGGTGAAAACCAGAACCAGGCTGGGCAAACCGGGATGTCTGTTCTTCCTGGAATGAGACAGGATCTCAGTCCCCAAGAAACTGACAGCTGGGTCAGGTGATACAGACAGGAGAGAGCAAGGAGGCAGACTGCTGGAACAGGCACTTGGTAACTATTTGCCAAATCCTATAAAATAAAGGCTAATATGCAAATAGACGGAACAGAGAACAACCGGAACAACTGAACAACCGAATTGCAGTCACTATGGTGTGCACTGACCAAGGGGAATATGCAAAACATGGCAGGCATTGGCTGTGGCGGGATAGTGGAGCAGGTGAGCAGGGACGCCAGACCAAGGCAGGGCACCGGTCACTGTCACTGGGACAAGCCTCCAGTGGTTACTGAAAATTCTTTGCTCCCACCTGGTGCTCGCACCCACAGGCAGTTCCAGAGCCACCGCTTGCACCTGCTGCCAGTGCCTGGTGCTGATCCCCATCATTCGGCACCATCAGTGGGTGTGAGCAGCAGCTGCTGGTCTTTATCATCCCTGAGGGCTTCTCCATCACCCCCTGCTCCTGAGGGGCTATTGGGGCAGCAGCTGCTGCTGCACCCACTAACAGCACCAGCTTGCTCACACCCACTGCTGGTGCCAACCTCAATCGCTCCGTGCAATCAGTGGGTGGAAGTGGTGGTGGCGGAAGTGGGACTGCAGGCAGAAAGGGGACCAGGGGCCACAGCAGGAGTGGCTGACTGGGCGTGCAGAGGATGGGCCAAGACCCACCCCTGTGCCTACCACAGCCTTGCAGCCCACAGTTCCTTTCAATGTGCATGAATTTGTGCACTGGGACCCTAGTGGAGGAATAAATAAGGTACAAAAGGCTGTGGATTCACACACACACACACACACACACACACACACACACACACACCACAATTATTTCCAGCTGGGAGAGGGTGTTCATTTGGGCTAGGATGAGTGACTGGGGAATGAATGGAGACAGGGATGAATGACTGGAGAGAGCAGGGAGAAAGAGATACCACGCTGAGGAGAGATACAGAGAGGCATGTGTGACGGCTTGGGAAATGGTGATCAGAGAGTGGCTAAGATAGAAACTGAAGTCATACTGGAGACACTAGGGTTTGAGCAATGGGACCCCCTGTTTGGAGTAGCTGGAGCCACATGACCCATCTTGTATTTTAGAAAGAGGACAGTGACATGTGTTTCTGAATTGCTATTAAACCACTAGGAAAAACATTTTTTTAATATATTTTATTGATTTTTTACAGAGAGGAATTGACAGAGATAGAAAGTCAGAAACATCGATGAGAGAGAGACATCGATCAGCCGCCTCCTGCACACAACACAGTGGAGATGTGCCCGCAAGCAAGGCACATGCCCCCGACTGGAATCGAACCTGGGACCCTTCAGTCCGCAAGCCGATGCTCTATCCACTGAGCCAAACCAGTCTCAGCGGGAAAAACATTTTTTAAAAACTACTGAGGAATGATCAAACCGTGGTACATGTTGGCACCACATAACATGAAATAGATCTGTGTGTACGGACACGGGAAGAATTCCAAGACAGAGAACTTACTGTTGGCATTTTTTTTTTCTTTTTTAATCTAGCAAAGCCATGGATTTCTGTAGCAACATCCATATGCTTATACACGCAAAGAAAAAGATATGGAAGTAATCCCGGGAAACCAACAATAGCAATCACCGCTGGGAACGGAAGAGTGGTTGAGGGGGTTTAAACTTTATGTTGCTTAAAATGTTTACATAGTGAGAACTTAATTACTTATGTATTTTCAAATAACGGTTGAAAGCTGCCTGAAACCCGTGGCATTTTATTTATGCTGAAGTCTCCCCCTCCTGATTAGCATAATCTCTTTCCCCTAATAAGCCACAGTTCTCCTAATCTCTTGTTTTCCCCTAAGTGGGCCTCCCGCCACCAGTGTAAGAGCGATAGTGCCTCACAGATATTAATTCCTTTGCTCCTCCTCCAGGTGAGATGATTACAATTCCCTTCCCTGCTTTACACAACAGAAAACTAATGCACAGAGAGGTTAAGTAACTGCTGTAAGTCACACAAGAAATGGCTGGTATAATAAGACTTGAATTCCCAAAGGCCTGCATACTTAGCCATTCCATCTCCCTGCCTCTCTAGCAGGTCGACTTCCTTTTTTGTAATAAAGATCCCTCTTTATATTTATTTTTTTTAATATATTTTATTGATTTTTCACAGAGAGGAAGGAAGAGGGAAAGTTAGAAACATCGATAAGAGAGACATCGATCAGCCGCCTCCTGCACGCCCCCCACTGGAGATGCGCCCGCAACCAATGTACATGCCCTTGACCGGAATCGAACCTGGGACCTTTCACTCTGAAGGCTGATGCTCTATTCACTGAGCCAAACAAGTTTCAGCTTGATCCCTCTTAAAAAAAAAAAAAGTGTTTTTATTGACTTCAGAGAGAGGAAGGGAGAAGGGGAGAGATGGAAACATCAATGATGAGAGAGAATCATTTATTGGCTGCCTCCTGCATGCCCCCTACTGGGGTCTGAGCCCACAACCAGGACATGTGACCAGATTAGGAATCAAACCATGACCTCCTGGTTCATAGTCGCTGCTCAACCCCTGGACCACGCCGGCCGGGCTTGACTTGCTTTGAACGTTCTGCATCCCTCTGACTGGTTCTGTTGCCTATGAGCGGACATGTCACCACTACAGATGAACAGTTACCGCTATTGCCTTTCCGCATTTCATTACATGGCTCTGCCTCTGATAGAAAGGGGTACTCAAACTTCAGGTCAGCTGGAAAGGGAGTTTGCTCATGGACTGTGGTCACAAAGCGCACACCCACACACACCCAGAGGCTCAAATGAACCGCTAATTTGAGAGCATGCTGGTGATGTGGCAAGCAGATGGGAGTGACACAGAGGTTAGCGGGGTGAATGAGGGTGAGTGAGCTCGTGTATGTGTGTGTGTTGCTATAGGGTCCGGCAACGTGACAGTCCCCAGAAGGCGTTGGGCCACTGCTAAGTCCCAGCAGCTGAGCTGACTTCAGCGGTGTGAAACGCAGCCCCATCTGGAGTGGGGGTGGCTCGTGACTTTTGCTCCGGGAGTTCCACAGAGTCCGCTCATGAAACTGGAGAAGACTGCAGCATATGATTGTCCCCATCCCACTCAGAGAGAATAATTTGAGAAGTTTAATTATATGGTGGGGTTTAGAGGGAAGAGAGTGCTAAGGGCAGATCGGGACACTCTGGCAGTTATGTGGGGTGAAGGCGCCCTCTGCAGGTGAAGCAGAGTGGCTGCAACCACTTCATTCCCATTGACCACGTGCCCACCGCACAGTGGTCTGCCTCTTTGAAGACGCTGACCTCCCCGCTGTGTGACCTCCTTAGGGGGAGTTGTTGGCTCTCCTGAGTCTTAATTGCCTCAACTGTCAAGAAGGACAGAAATCCTACTTCTGAGGGTTGTGATCACTAGAGAGAGAGAATGTACTCAAAGTGCTCTGTGGGGGCCTGGGAGGCTCTGAGTCCTCCAGAGATGGCAGCTATGAGCAGCCGCAACACGGCAGCCCTGCCATCACGTCCCCGGCATCTTGAAAAATAACAGCAAAGATGACCACCACGTGCCTTTGCCAGGACAAAGAGGAACCAGAGCGACTGCTCCCCGTCCCCTGGCCTGACTCGGTCTCTGGGTTTTCTTTGAGAACAGTCTCTACTCAAAATGTTGGCATTTTATTCATCATGGATTTTTGCATTTTTTCTTTTTTAAAGATAGCATTATTTATCTTGCCCTGACCGGTTTGGCTCAGTGGATAGAGCGTCGGCCTGTGGACTCCGGAGTCCCGGGTTCGGTTCCGGTCAGGGGCATGTGCCTTGGTTGTGGGCACATCCCCATTGGGGGGTGTGCAGGAGTTGGCTGATAGGTGTTTCTCTCTCATCGATGTCTCTGGCTCTCACACTTGATCTTAGCCAAAAGGCCGAGAACTGATTGTTTCTGGCTCCCTATTCCTCTCCCTTCCACTCTGTAAGAAATCAATAAAATATATTTTAAAACATATATATATATATATTATTTATCTTGATGACTAGAGTTCTTAATATATTTTTATTAATTTCATAGAGGAAGGGAAAGAGAGAGAGAATCATTGATTGGCTGTCTCCTGCACACCCCACACTAGAATCAAGCCTGCAATCTGGTCACATGTCCTGAATGGGAATCAAATCAGGACCTCCTGGTTCATAGGTCAATGCTCAACCATTGAGCCACACCATCTGGGCATGACCGAGTTTTTTGGCCCTCTTACCTTTTGTGCACTCACCTTGTGTTAGTCCTGACGCAGATATTAAAGTTGTCTGAATTTTCACTGGGCTCCCTGCCCCCCTAACCACCCACCATACCCCCAGTCTCTCCTTTCACCTTCTACAAGGAACAGGGTCAGCACATCCTCTGTTGTTGTTTTTTTGTTTGTTTGTTTGTTGTTTGTTTTAATATATTTAATTTATTTTTTACAGAGAGGAAAGGAGAGGGATAGAGAGCCAGAAACATCGATGAGAGAGACATCGATAAGCCGCCCTTGAAACCAAGAAACATGCCCTTGACCAGAATCGAACCCAGGACCCTTCAGTTCCCAGGCCGACGCTCTATCCACTGAGCCACACCGGTTTCGGCCATCCTCTGTTTTTATTTATTTCTTCCTTCAACCAACCAACATCTAAGCGTAGCTGCTGTGTGCTAAGTCCAAGCCATCTGTGGAAACAAACACGAATCCGTTCATTCATTGAGCATTTATGGGTCACCTGCTGTGGGCCAGGCTCTGGGGACACAACAATGAACAAGACAGACATAGTTCTTGACCTCTGGAGTGGGAGGTTTCGACAAAAAAACATCTATAATAATTAAAGTGTAATATGCTAATTAGACTGGATGTCCTTCCAGACGAAGCCGGGGCTGCAAGGGAAGCCCGGGTCCCGGGTGCCAGAGTGAGCCGGTGCCGGCAGCCAGGGGAAGGAAGGCCTATTCCTTCCTTACCTGAATGTCATGCATTGGGCCTCTAGTATATTCATAAAGAACTAAAATTAAACTTGCAGATAGCAGTAAGTTCTATGAGGAAAATAAAGTGAATGGGCCATGTCCTCCAAATGCCACAGCCTGGGAAAGACAGACATGTAACTGGGTAGTTGTTAAACCAGGTGTGGGTGCGTTGGTGGCAGATGCAGAAGATGTATTGATGAGCGTGGCAAAGGGGCGCTTTCTTAAGGGACGAGAAAGCTGGAGCTGAATCCTGAAGGATGAAGAAGTGGCCACATGGAAAAGGAGGAAAGGGCACTCCAGATCCAAGGCCTAAAAATGAGCCACGGTGTGGAGGTGAGAAACAAGGAGGAAACCAGAACCGGTTTATCACCAGGAAAGAAGAGACTGGAAGGGCGAGGGTGGGCCAGCCCTAGAAATCTTGGAGGCTGAGCTGGGAGCTGGTGGTTGATCGGATGTGGCAGGAGGACAGTCATGGACCACACTGGGTCTCTGGCTTGGAGACCGGGTAGATGGATGAGCCAATAAGAGAAGAGCGATGCACTCCCAGGCGATAGGTACAGTTGGAGGCAGGTGGAGTTTCAGAGGCCATTGATGGAGATGCTCAGGGTCAACCAGAAAGATGGAGCACAGCAGCGCATTGGTCGAAGGCAAATGAAATCCTACATTTTGGATGAAATGGACCCCGAATCCCATCAGAGGGATTAATTGGAGTGAAGTGGGTTTTTCTCAGAGGCAAATAAATCACCCCAGCAATCAAATCATCTGATATTATCCCCCCCTCAATCCAACCCTCCTTAGCCCTCTGGCTGCAAGGAAGCCAGCCAGGTTGCCCTAAATCACAAGACACTAGGTATGTAGTTGATGGCATAAACAGCAATGCTTTTCGGTTTTAATTTTTAACTCTGGACCTGACTCCCAGCCCTCTGAGCTCCTGAAGCAAGATTCCCACCCCAGATTGCTCAGCTTCCCACCCAGCCGGTGTGGCACAGTGGTTGAGTATTGACCCTTGCTTCCTGGTCAGGTCAGGGCACATGCTTGGATTTCAGGCTCCCAGAGGCAGCCCATAGATCATCATTGATGTGTCCATCTCTCTACTCTCCCTCTCCCTCCCTCTCTCTCTAAAAATCAATAAAAACATGTTTTTAGCCAAAACCAGTTTGGCTCAGTGGATAGAGCATAGGCCTACAGATTGAAGGGTCCCAGATTTGATTCCGGTCAAGAGCATGTATCTTGGTTTCGGGCACATTCCCAGTAGGGGGTATGGGGGAGGCAACTGATGGATGTTTCTAACTCTCTATCCCTCTCCTTTCCTCTCTGTAAAAAATCAATAAAATATGTATTATTTTTTAAAAAGACTGCTCCGCTTTCACTCTCATTTCTCATATGGAAGTCTGGAACACAGGATGTCATTCCAACCTAAAAGGGTTGCTAAGAGGACTGAGAGAGACTGTATATGGTCACATTGGCAAATGATGAGGTTCAGCCTAAACTTAAAGCACCTAGCAGCCTGGTGAAGCAACATTTCACTTGCTGGAGAAGCCGTAACAAACAAACAAACAAAACCTTGGGCCTGGTCCCGCTGGCCCCGTGGGAAGCTGGGTCAGGAGCGGGCCACGCAAACCTCTAAGCCCTGCTGCAGCTGTGCCTTCTGAAATCCCAAAGTTCAGGGCGGAGGTAGAGCCGCCCCGGAGTTTATTCCTCCATAACTTTGAGCTCCCCAAATCCCCACGACGCCCAGGAATGGTATGACTGGAGGGCATGTGGGCCCATTGGCACCGAGAGCCCCTTCATAAATCAAGATCTGGATTCTGCTGGCCTCGGGCTGCTTTTTCCAAGGTGACCTCAGCAGAGGGAAAGGTTGGCCACTTGTCTAGCCGTGTCACCTGATTCTAAGGTGAAAGAACCTTGGAAACGCCAAGAGGACCAATTCTCTAGAAATCTGTCCCTCGGAGAAAGAAAACACCCACTCTCCCTTCACCTCAGAAGGTAATTCAGCCAGAAATTAGAAGGAGAATGACAGTGTTCCCGTGATTTCAGCCAACTTGGGTGACCCAAGAGGCCCCTTGGGGCAGACTCGGGGGAGCCCTGTTCCAGAGCCGGGTCAGCCCCAGAGAAAAGTCAAGGTGACCTCAGCCCTGTCACCAGACACGCCCCCCACAGCAGCCCCCCCAGGCAGCCAGGTGATTCACAGAATCTTAAATCAGCTGACCCCACAGCCGTGATACAGGCCAGGAAGGTATAGGCCAGAGATGGGGAGGAACTTGTCCAAGGTCACCAGCCTTGGGGGGAAGGTTCAAGGTTAGACCCAGGGCACCAGGCTACTTCTCATGGCCTCCCTACACGTCTTCATGAAGCCACATGGCCATGTAGCTTGGGTTCCAGCCCAACATCTCAGAAACTTAGAGATACCAATCAATTTGTCTGACCATCTAATTTCTCCAGTAGCATCTGAAATGAGTTATGAGTGTGAAAAACCAAAGAATATAATAGATGACGTATAACATATGTCAAAAACAAGTGAGCAGAGAAGGGAAAACATCATTCTTGAAAAACACAGGCACCTGCAAAGTTAATTACCTACATCAATGCCTGAAGAGACCAACGGACGTGGAGGACTCAGGCCACACCCTGCCCAAGGTAACCAAGCCCGAGGAGTGAGCCAGCCCCCACGCTGACCCATAGCAGAGTCTGAAAAAAGCAGCTGAGACGACTAAAATGGAGACAGGACACACAACTCTCTCACAAGATTAAGTAAGATGACGGGTCGTCCTGTTTACGTACACTAATTGTTCCAGAAATGGTGGCTGATGCTCAGTGGCTAACTGAGCCACCGAGGGCTGGGTTCGCTCTCACCCTGCTTTACAGAAGGAGTGTACTGTCACTGTCCAGTTACTTGCCTGTTAGTAAGTCCAGTGAGGGCAGTAACTGAGCAGCCCAGCACCTGGCACATAGCCATATTCCATACATTTTTAATGCTTGTTTTTTTTTTCATTGATTTGAGAGAGAGAGGAAGAGAAAACGACAGAGAGATAGAAACATCAAGGAGAGAAACATCTTCATCCACCAGCCCGCTCCCTGCTGGGGACCGAGCCCACATCCCAGGCATGGGTCCTGACCGGGAATCGAACCAGCGACCTTCTGGTGCAATGGTAGACGCTCAACCACTGAGCACACCGGTCGGGCCTCCATACTTATAGTGGTACCTCGAGATACGAGTGCCCTAACATACGAGATTTTTGAGATACGAGCCGTCGAGCGAGCGATTTTTGCTTTGAAATACGAGCAACATTTGAGATAGGAGTCATCGCGCGGATCGGCCGGCTGCACACGACCCACCAGTTTACCGCGACTCGAGCGTCTCCTAGTTTCCCACGCCTCAAGGTGACGGAACGAATTAAACTCGTATCTTGAGGCACCACTGTGTTTTTTAATGAATGGACAACACCTTTGGCTATCATCTTTGAAATCCCCTGGGTTCATTCAGCAAACCCCCCTCCCCCCAATTTCTCTGGGCACGGGATTCGGGACTCGGGGCTGAAACCTGGACGGTCTCGGGCAGACCGCCCTGTGTCTGACCATGTCTGGCTCAACCCACTGAGCGACAGAGATGAATGACAGAACTGAGGATTTTTTTTTTTTTCAGAAAGAAAGGGCTGAAAATCCGCCAGAATTCCAATCGGATGGCTCCGCCCACTCAGGGCTTTAGCCCCACCCCCTCCGCCGCCAGCCCTCCCTGACTCCGCCCCCTTCTGGGAAGGTCACCTTAAAAAAAAAAAAACACGCGGGAGGCCAACTGAGCATGCGCCGGGCACTCCGCTCACTGCGCACGCTCGCCTGGGCTTTCTCGGCTTTTCTCCCCCCCACAACCCCCCCTGTTTCCCCCTCCCCCCTCAGCCCGGGAAACCGGAAGCCGCCTCCCTCTGGCGGCTGGGACGAGGCTAGCGGGTCCCGGGTGGACTGTGGCCGGCGCCGCGGTGCGCGGCGGGACGCGGGCGGAGAGCGACCTCGGGGTAAAGGGGTGGGGCTCCCCGTTAGAAGCCAAGATGGCGGCGGCGGCCAGAGTGTCCTTGAGGCGCCGCTTCCCGGCCGCGGCCCTCGGCGGAGCCTGCCTGCAGGTGAGCCCCCGCGTCGCCGGGGAAGGACGGGGCGGAAGGGCGCGGAGCGGGCCTGGGGCCGCGGGGAGGGCGAGGGGGCGCGGGGAGGGGAGGGGAGGGCAGGGCCGCCGGCGCCCCGATGCCGCCCTGCCAGCCGGCCCGCCCGCTGCACCTGTCGCGGCCGGTCGGCGTGTTGAGGACGAATCCGGCTTTTAGGAGGGAGTTCAGAGCGGGGACCAGAACCGCCCGGGGTCACATGGCCGGTGCGTGACTGGTGGGAGCGGAACGCCGTCCCAGGCACCTCTGGGCTCCGGGCCCTTTTGCCGTCACCGAGCCGCCGCCTCGGGGCGGGGGTGCGCGGAGGGGCCGGAGCCGGGGCGCAGGCCAGGGAGCGGGCCGGGCGGGATGGGGAGGGCCCGGGCCTGGGAGCTCCTGGGGGCCGAGCCGGGGAGAGGAGGCTGCAGGGAAGGCCCGGCCCCCCGAGGATCCGAACCCCTTCCTCCTGGGCGCGGCGGCGGAAGGACGGGGTTCCGGACAGCCGGTCGCCTCTGCGAAGGGCACCGAGCGTGCCGGCCTCGCCAGGGCTGGGCCTGAGCACCTCGCGCAGCTCCTGGGTGTTTGTTTTACTCCGGGCGCCGCAGGGACCGGCTCCCCGGCCGCCGGAGTGTCAGGAAGCTGCGTCCCTCCGGTCTGCAATCTGAGCGGGAAGGGAAACTGCCATCGCATATACCCAAGGGGGGTTACAGACCCGCTCCAAGCCTGCAGCCGCCTCTGGCCCCGCAGCCGGCCCCGTGAAGGGGGGCCCGCGGGGACGCCGACCTCCTTTTGAGAGGCCTGAAAACCGAGGCTTCGGGGAGAAAACGGGATCCGGGCTCAAAGTGGCGTGGCCAAGCATTAATAGGTCCAGGGTCTGAATCCAGGTGTGCGTGCGTGCGTGTGTGTGTGTGTGTGTGTGTGTGTGTGTGTGTGACATAATGATGTGAGCACTCCTGGCCCCGATCTGGGCACACGGTCGGTGCGCGGGGAGGGCCGGTGCCTTCCCTCTGCCTTTCTCGCACCGAGAGGAGGGTATCTCACGTCCAGCACCGGCTCCGGCTGCAGAGCCCCATGCCCACGGCCCCGTTTCTAATGCTGGCGCTTTCCCATGCGCTGTCGGTGGACTTGGACCCTTCCTTTTCTAGTTTTGAGGACTGCGACCGGAGCCTCCATCTGGTGTCTTCTGAGCATGAAATTGATGGCTGGTAATGACCTTGTTTACCAGTCCCTTTCATAGGAGTTGAGCAAGCACTTAGGCGCTGAGAGCCCCACCAATGAGAGGGAGTTCCCCGGCTCGGCCCTCTCCCGAGAACACGATGTAGCCAGGGCCAGTTTCACTCTCCGTGTGGTCACTCCCCGTGAGGCCACTGTGGGGCCTCCTGCGGGCAGGGAAACGGAAGGGTCGCCGGCCCCACGGCCCTTGGTAGGAATGTGTGTTCGGGTCCACAGAAGCCATTGCAAAAGAATCCAGCCGTGAATGGGTGTTAGCGGTGGGTGATACTCAGGTGCCTAGGACTCTGGGACGCAGTAGGATTTCTCGCCTGAATTCCTTTCGTGCACTAGTCTGCCCGCTAGACCACAGTTATGCCTGTAAGGAATCAGTTGTTCTCTCTGTTGCCTTATTTCTTCATCTTAGGCCAGGAACTCCTTTAGGGCAGGTACCGCCTTTACTTTCACTTGTGGATCTCATTGCTCCTGGCACTGGCGGAGCTGTGGACACCTCTCTGCCAACCAGAATATTACAAAAACTGATCACGTGGCCCTTTGAAAAGTGGAGATTATTCTCCGGACTATATTAGAGCCTGACCCCTCCAGTTAATCTTAGGAGGTAGATTTTAACCTCTTCCCTTTCACAAAAGAGGAGGTGAAACCGGAGAGGTTAACGGATGTGCCAGTGAACACACAGCTTCTGGCCCTGGCCGGGTAGCTCAGTCGGTTGGAGTGTCATCCCAGTGCGCCAGGGTTATAGGTACACATATGTGTCCCCAGGCCGGACACATAGGGGAATCAACTGGTGAATGCATGGGTAGGTGGAACAGCAAGCTGATGTTTCTCTCTTTCTCTCTCTCTCTTTCTCAAATCAGTAAATAAAATTAAAAAAAAAAAAACATAACAGCTACAAGAGCTTGGATTTGAACCTTGCCACACATTTCTGAAACTTTGCCAATATCTCCCTTCCTCTCAGAAACAAGGCTGCACCTTCTGTTTTACTCAGGTTTACACAGATCTCCTGCCCTCCTCCTTTCCATTTGCGCACCTTTCTCCTATCTCCAAATCTGAATCTGCTCTGCCCTGACCGGTTTGGCTCAGTGGATAGAGCATCGGCCTGTGGACTGAAGGGTCCCAGGTTCGATTCCAGTCGGGGACAAGTATCTTGGTTGTGGGCACATCCCCAGGAGGGGGTGGGCAGGAGGCAGCTGGTCGATGTTTCTCTCTCATCGATGTTTCTCTCTATCCCTCTCCCTTTCTCTGTGTAACAAATCAATGAAGTATATTTAAAAATAAAAATTAAAAAATGAATCTGCACTAACTAGTTCCAAGCCTGCTCCTTGAGGAATCTTACTTAAGGAATAACAAGCAGCCTTCAGCATGAATCAGAACTCACTCTTCTGGGTTCGGTTCAGTCCAGTTGTTACCTTCCTTCCCTAAACTATAAACTATGAAGTTAATTTTTTTCCAAGGTTCACTCCGCCTTGAGTACTCATTAGTTTTGTAGATTGAAGAAGAAATGCGTTTTTAATGAATATATTTTTATTGATTTCAGAGAGGAAGAGAGAGAGACATCAATAATGAGAGATAGCCATTGATTGGTTGACTACTGGGAATTGAGCTTGCAACCCGGGCATGTGCCCTGACGGGGAATTGAACCATGACCTCCTGGTTCATATGTTGACGCTCAACCACTGAGTCATGAAGTGGAAATGCTTCTGAAAAACCCTCCTCTGTCATGGGTTTATAGTCAATGGTTTGATAGGCAACCGAGGGGGAAACCTCCCTGCTTTTGCGCATGTGTTCGCTTTCCTTCCTGTTACTGTGGGAGAACTGGCAGTACTCCCTTCTCTCGTCCTCTCATCTGACCACTTGTTCAACCATAGCTCTCCACATGGGCTCGCACTGAAGAATCTCAAGTTCCGTTCCCGGTCAGAGGCATGTACTTCAGTTACAGGCTCAATCCCCTGCCCCGGCCCCATAGGGGCACATGTATGAGGCAGCCAATCTCTCTCTCATCATTGATGTTTCTCTTTCTCTCCTCTCTCCTCTCCCCTCTCTCTCCCTCCCTCCATCCCTCTTTTCCCCTCCCTCCTTCCTTCCCTCCACCCCTTCATCTCTGAAATCAATAAAAATATATATTTTTTTTTAAACAAATTGTAGAATTGCCCTCGACTGTGTGGTTCAATTGGTTGGAATGTTGTCCCATACACCAAAAGGTGGTGGGTTTGATCCTCAGTCAGGGTGTGAAAAGGAAGCAAACGATGTAAAAAAAAAGAAAGAAATCAATCAATAAAAGAGAGAAAAATTGTAGCCAGATCTCCTTCTCCCTTCTTTTTTCTCTCCATAGCATTTATCACCATTTGACATGCTAGAGATTTTATGTGTGTGTCTCCTCCATTCATTGTGTAAGCTCCGTGAGAGTGGAAATGTATGTCTGTTTTGTCCTTGATCCCCAGGCCTAGAACATGCTTGATCTACATGGTCTAGTCGAGACCTTTGTAGAGTGAATATAAAGCGGACATTTGAGTATTAGAAAGAGGTGGTAAGTTAGGATACTTTGCAAGTAACCATAGTCATCTTTGACAGGCCTTGTGAGAGTGAACCCAAACTGGATCAAGCCAGATGCCTGTTGCCCACTGATAATAACACTGTTACAGCAGGCTTTAGAACCATAGCTGACAACCCCAAATTCCCAGGTTAAAAACTTTTTTAGTTTATATTTTTTAAAAGACATGCATGAATCAGAAGCATAACATTAAGTGAAAGAAGCTAGACACAGATGTACTCTCTGATTGCGTTTACATGAAATTCTATAAATTTCACATACATCTGCAGTGGTAAAAAGCAGATCAGTTGCAAGGGGAAAGGAAAGACACTGATTGTAAAAGGACCTGGAGGACTTCCTGGATGGAAATGTTCTATCACAATTGTGGGAGTGGTTATTCTTTACCCAAACTCATCAAATTAGTCATGTGCCCACATAATGTTTAGGTCAATGACACCTGCATGTACAACTGTGGTCCCATGGGATTATAATGGAACTGAATTTCTAGTGAGAAATGAAGGCTGTGTGGTTCAAGAGATTTTTAATCTAACGGGAGCAGTGTCTGGAGCTTGGCAGTAGACTCCATCCCTCTCACAGCACCTCCATTCTGAGCGCACAGATTGCACCCCACTCCCTCAGCCACTGCCCCGTTTCCTCCCAGAGGAGCCCGCCCCCCAGCGCTGCCTGTTCAGAGGGCGCTGCGGCCCCCAGGCCCGGCTGACGGGCCTCAGAGGTCCCGGCTGTGGGTGCGCTGATCGGGACCTCAGGTCCTGGACACGGACGGACTCAGGCCACGGGAGCCACCTTAACCAGTGCGAAGTGCCACTGCCACTCAGTAAAAGTCTTCCCTTTCCCTGCGGCCAGCCTGTCCCGGACGTTGGACACAGGGTCAGGTTGAATGGTGTAAAGCATAGATAGTTTTATTTCCTCCATCAGTTCAATACCAGCGAGAGCCTTCGATGCCAGATAGGGCCCGTGGAACCCAAAAGAAATTTCCAAAGTCAAAATAGTGAGTCCTCGGTCCTACACTCTCTCCGTGTTAACTCCCTCTTTTTCCTGAACCACCACAAAGCTCCTGGATCTGACCACTGCTCCAGCAGGCAAGAGCCACACCACGTGGCCCTGGCAGTCCTGTGCTCCTTACCCTTCATCCTGGTCTCTCCTTCCTGCTGACCCTCAGGCCACCGTGCACTCCCTCCTGACGGCCACTGTATGGTGATCGGCGTCCCACCCAGCCCGTTTCTCCTCGATATTTCCAGTCCGCCCCGCCCACATCCCTGTTCACGGGGCAGCGCTGACGGCTCTGTGTTCTCTCTCTGCCCGGTCGGAAGGAAGCCAGGAGGACTTGGGGGACAGTGAGATCAAGTCTGCAGTGTGTCCAGTAGTGCCCTAGGCCTTCCCACTCACTCACTGACTCCCCAACCTTCTTCCAGTCCTGCAGGCTCCCGTCACGGTCAGTGCCCTGTACAAGTGTATGTTTTTAAAAAAATTTTTTTGCCGAGACCGGTTTGGCTCAGTGGATAGAGTGTCGGCTTGTGGACTGAAAGGTCCCAGGTTCGATTCCGGTCGGGGGCATGTACCTTGCTTGCGAGCACATCTCCACTGTGTGGCGTGCAGGAGGCAGCTGATCGATGTCTCTCATCGATGTTTCTGACTTTCTTTCTCTCTCCCTTCCTCTCTGTAAAAAATCAATAAAATATATTTTTAAAAAATTTTTATTACATTTTTATTGATTTCAGAGAGGAAGGGAAAGAGATAGAAACATCAGTGATGAGAGAGAATCATTGATTGGCTGCCTCCTGCACATTCCCTACTGGGGATCGAACCTGCAACCCAGACATGTGCCCTTGGCTGGACTTGAACCTGAGACCCTTCAGTCCACAGGCCAGAGCTCTATCCACTGAGCCAAACCAGCTAGAGCTTTAAAATTTTTTACACTGTATTTTTAGTGTACCTTTTTAAAATGTTTAGTTATGTGTTACACAGATACCATTGCTACATGCCTACAGTATTCAGGACAGGAGCCTGCTGTGCAGGCGTGTAGCCCAGGATCAGCAGGCTGCACCTTGGAGCCTCGGTGTGGGTGGGCTGACCGTCCAGGTTTGTGGAAGTGCCTCTGTGATGTTCGCACAAAGACGCATTTCTGCCTAACGATGCATTTCTCAGAATGTACCCCATCATTAAGTGGCGCCTGACTGTATGTAATGAATTATACGTCATTAAATCTCACCAAAACAAAATACTGGTGGGCACTAAGCAGCAAAAGCTGCTGGAGCCATCTTCAGGAATCTTCTTTTCACTTCCTCTTCACTACCACAAGGTGGCAGTAGCCAGATGTTCCTGTCCATTTACAAAATGGAGTCCCTCTTGGAAAATGCTCTTTTGTAAATGTTCTTTTGTAAAATGTCCTTTTAATAATGATCTAGCCAGCTGGGTAATAAGGTAAAATACAGCTTTCATCTTCACTTGCACTTTCGGTTTCTTCATACACTTTCTTTCCTACTGAAAGCTGCTATTTTTCTTTTCAGCTTCACTTAATTTGGGGCATTTTTGGCCAGCAAGTAATAAACAGCATTACTTTCTTGTAATTACTCTGTTAACCTTCAGAGTTTTCACTTTCTTTAACAATTTATAAGGTAATTAACTAGCTTGGAATATAGTCTGAATTTTCTATATAAAAACTGAGGGCTCACCTTACACCAGTAACTGCTATTTGGACTGACAGGATCCCCCTCCCTGTCACCACAGTGGAAGCTTAGAGGACTTGGTGTGGTCTCTGCCTGAATGGAAAAGGGCTGCAAGGATTGGGGGATGGGGAGGCTTAGCTGTTGACTTAAGGGTGGTTTTTTTGTTTTGTTTTTTTTTACTGGCTTGACATAGGTTGCACTACTCAGCCTTTTAAGTACATTTAAAATAAAACTCATTTTTACATTAGCATAACACTCCGTTTTTGCTCTTTTCTTCAATCTTTCCTAACCATGGACTGAGCTGCAATATGCAAAGGCCTGGACCAGGGATGCTGGGAGGTGTACAGTTCATTTTATGTGTCCACTGGACTGGGCCCTGGGGGGCCCCGATAGTTGGTCAGGATTATTCTGTGTTTCTGTGAGGGTGTTTTGGGATGAGTTTAACATTTACATCGAAAAATGGTGATGCCGAAACATGTTTGGCTCAGTGGAAAAATAGTGATGCAGATTGCCTGCCCTAATGTGGGCGACCCTTATCCAATCAGTTGAAAGGCTGAGAGAACAAATTCCCTCTTATTCCCTCAAATAAGAGGGAATTCCTCCTGTGTGGCTACTGTCAAACTGACATCGGGGTTTTTCCTGGGTTTGGACTCAGACCGAAACATCAAGTCTTCCTGGGCCTTACGCCTGCCGGCCTTGGACTAGAACTGTGTCATCCGCTCTCCGGGGTCTCCCAGCGCACTGATGTTCTGTTTCTCTGGAGAACACTAATATGCATGCCCTCAGGGAGTTTCAGACATAAAGAGAAGACAGCACCAAGAAGAGACCAGGGAATATTCACAAATAAATAGGATAGTTCATTGTTGAGGAACATGGGTTGTGGAGTCTGACAGACAGACCTGGATTCCTATTCTGGCCCCACTCAGCTCTGTAAATGTGGGCCCATAACTTGATCTCTGAGTCTCTTTTTCCTGGTCTTTAAAATGCAGGTTCAGTGGATCATTCATATAAAGCATTTCATACAGTACCTGGCAATAATAAATAGTGACTTTAAAAATGAGTACGGGCCGAAACTAGTTTGGCTCAGTGGATAGAGCATCGGCCTACAGACTGAAAGGTCCCGGGTTCGATTCCGGTCAAGGGCATGTACTTTTGTTGCGGACACATCCCCAGTAGGGGGCGTGCAGGAGGCGGCTGATCGATGTCTCTCTCTCATCAATGTTTCTAACTTTCTATCCCTCTCCCTTCCTCTCTTTGAAAAATCAATAAAAATTTTTTTTTTAATTGAGTACAGTCCTGACCGGTTTGGCTCAGTGGATAGAGTGTCGTCCTGTGGACTGAAAGGTCCCGGGTTCGATTCCACTTAGGGGCATGTGCCTTGGTTTCGGGCACATCTCCAGTGGGAGTGTGCAGGAGGCAGCTGATCGATGTTCTTTTTTCTCTCATTGATGTTTCCAACTCTCTATTCCTCTCCCTTCCTCTCTGTAAAAAAAAATCAATAAAAAATATTTTCAAAAAAATGAGTATGAATTGGCATGCCTGGCATATGAGAAATGCTTAGTGTTTCTTTCCCAAGAAGACTGTCAGTAATGTGCGGGTTTGTATCAAGTATTGCAGTTTATAGTGCAGCTAAGTGGAAGGATTTAGCTTGCATTTTAAATAAATTTTTTTTTCATTCTCGTGAACTTTTTAAATTTCAGGCCTGCCGAGGAGCCCAGACAGCTGCTGCCACCGCTCCCCGTATCAAAAAATTTGCCATCTACCGGTGGGATCCAGACAAGACCGGAGATAAACCTCGTATGCAAACTTATGAAATTGATTTGAATAAGTGAGTATCTCTGAAAGCTGGTGTTTGATCAGTGAAGCTGCGCTCTTCATCTGATTCAGGGACATGCTTTTCACACCCCTGGAAGGTTTAAAACTAAGATCATCCAGTGGCTCTGGAATTTATCTCTTTAAAACAAGAATGAGAGGAAATATAAATAACAACTTTTTTAAAGGAGAAGAAGAAAAGGAACACAAAATAAATACAAGAATGATGTGGGTGCCTGAATATTGAACCATTTGTAAGATTCTTTTTCTTCCCCCAAATCAAAGCATGACCCATTTCTAGGAATCATGGTAGAGTCGGCTCTCTGCATAGTGCTTTAAGTCACTTAACACATTATCACTTTTAGAATTCTGAATGTTTTCGTGTTGATTTCATGTATCTGGACCTATGTGTTACATAGTAAGGATAAATTCCATAAACCTGGCTGGTATGGTGGGATTGAGTTACACTGTGGGACTTCCAACTGATGTTGCAGAGTTGCTTAGTGTGGGGGAAACACCCACATGTTTGGTGATGGGAAATGAAGTATTAGAAGCAAGTAATCGTAGAGACAAACGTAAGAGTTTTCCCTTTATAAGCTGAAAGCTCAGATCTTTAAAAACCATCTCCAGGACCTCAGTAGACAGTCAAAGAACATATGCACAGGCTGAGTCCACTAGAATTAGTCCAGCAGAGTGACCCCTCCGTGGGCAGGAAGTTTGATCTGCTTTGTTCTCTGGTGTATCTCCAGCACCTAGAACGGAACCTGGCACACAGAAGACTTGCAATGACTGATTGGTGAGTGAAGAAAAATTAATGTATTTATGACAACTACTCAACCATTGCAGTTAGTATTCAAAGATCTGAAACACTGAGAATAGCAGAGGTTTTTAAAGGTAATATTCCCCAGTGTTGACAAAAGTCCAGTGAAAAGGGTGTTTGCATGTTGCTGATAGTAATACAGATAATGCAAATGTGTTAACTAACCTTATTGTGCTAATCATTTCACAATATATACATATATCGAATTGTAACGTCATATAACCTAAATTTACACAGTACTTATGTCTGATTTTATCTCCATAAAGCTGGAGTAAAAGAAATACAGGTGATGCTAAAGGATATTTGGGGAGAGGGCATCTTTTTTTAAATCCGTGCATAGAGAAATACTGAAAAGAATCAGGTGGCAACCAGGAAATAAGATTTGTTGAGCATTTCTGAGTACTTCACATAAAAATTGCATGTTTTTATTTAATCTTCATTACAGCCTTGTGATACAATATTAGTTCCGTTTTACAGATAAACAGGCTCAGATAGGAAGCCATTTTCATAGAATCACAGATTGTGCCTGAGGGTAATTGTTAAACTAAATGTATGTGGCAGACAGTGCTCTCTTTGTTTCTTTCCTCGTGTATTCATTCAGCAGCAGCGGTCCTGTGAGATGTATGTAGTGCTGCTCTCTGGCTTTATAGACAGGAAGCTGATTGATTGGCCTGAAACCTAGTAAGTGTCCAAGGCAGGATTCAGACCAGGCTCTCAAATGCCAGGCCTGCACTCTGGACTCCAAGGCCGGGGCCGCTGCCCTTTTTTCTTTTTTTTTTAATCTTTTTATTGATTTCAGAGAGTAAGGGAGAGAAAAATAAAAACATCAATGACGAGAGGGTATCATTGATGAGCTGCCTCCTGGAGCCCACAACCTGGGCATGTGCCCTGACTGCGAATCGAACCATGACCTCCTGGTTCATAGATCCATGCTCAACCTCTGAGCCACGCCAGCCCTTATGCCTTTCACTGCACCCATACGCATGGAATACTCAGTGCTTGAGATTAGGGGGCTGTGGGAGATTGATCTTTTATTCTCGACCATGTTTTTGTTATGGTTGTGCATTATTATTGTTATTAACGAACCATTTAAAGCTACTTATTGTTTGGATTCTGAAATTTTTAAATTTGAAATAAATTATCTGGGAAAGCTTTGCAGGGAACTTGAGAAGAAAAAAAGAAAAACTGCCAATATGTGGAAGTTGTTTTCTAACCTAAATATCTTTCTACTTTAGCTTTCTATTTCCTAGAAATGTATATTCAATGTGATCACCAAAATAGAACTCTGCAGTACTCTATTTTGTGTAAGAATGTGCAAAAATAAAATGGGGAAATTCTCTAAGTGCCCTGCAAAGGCCAAGCGGATAATAAAAGCAGCTGATTAGGCAGATGTCTTATCTTATTATGATAAAAAGGTAGGGAGAGTGAACTTCGCTTAAGTATAACTGTGTGTGTTTTTTAATTTTTTTATTGTTTTTTTATAGAGAGGAGGGAGAGAGATAGAGAGTTAGAAACATCGATGAGAGAGAAACATTGCTCAGCTGCCTCCTGCACACCTCCTACTGGGGATGTGCCCGCAACCAAGGTACATACATGCCCTTGACCGGAATCGAACGTGGGACCTTTCAGTCCACAGGCCGACGCTCTATCCACTGAGCCAAACCAGTTTCGGCTATAATTGGGTTCTTTTGTTCTTGTTTTGGTTTTGGTCAGATGTGGTCCTATGGTGTTGGACGCCTTAATCAAGATTAAGAATGAAATGGACTCTACCTTGACCTTCCGAAGATCTTGCAGAGAAGGTAAGCACTTCCTTCGCTGTTAGGCCCGCACACTTACGTTCTGGATCCCAAAGGGCTGACCAGGCTGACAGAAATACCTAGGAACAGCTGCAGGCTCAGCCAGCTGCCCTGGCTGTGCATTGCACTCACTTCCTTTTTGGGGGTAAAGGGGTCGGAGATTTTAGCTGGCACAGGTTCTGGTGTCTGAGTTTGCTTCCCTTCGAGAGCTTTCTGTCGTGTGGGGGCCGCATCTGGCGGTGCCCGAGAGCTGCTGTTGCCTTCGAGGACTGGCTCAGTACGCAGCCAGCTGCCTCTGCTCTGCTGGGCTCATGTCTTAGGGGCAGGAGAGAGAGTAACTGGTGCTTATGTAACATTTGTCCAACGGAGGCGTGTGCGTCCCTCCAGCTCCCCGCATTACATGTGCACCGAGCAGGTGCTCCAATAGGAATGTTCTGGGTGGGAACAGCGTGTCCCATAGGGCACTGCTGATGCCACCTGAGCTGATTTCTGGCAGTGTGCAGGCTAGCCTTTTTTACCCGAACAGCTAAGCATTTATTTACATATTAGAAAAACAATTTCTGCTGACCGTGTAGCAGTGATACAGGAATGGTTTTTTAATATGAACTTAAGTAAAAACGATTTGATTTTAAAGAAAACCCCTAAATAATCGTTCAGGTGCTACTCGGATGTGGCAAAATCACACGGGTGCCATAAAGCCCGGCTCGCCTGATGGCTGTGGAGCACAGCGTGTGTGCCAGGCCCCGTTCTGTGCATTCTACGTGAGCGAGAGAAGTGCTATTATTAGTTGCATTCAGTGTGCAGAGGAAGAAACTGAGCCCAGAGAGGGTTAGGGACTCCCAAAAGGACACACAGCTAGTGAGCTGGGAAGCCACGAGTCAGCCTGAGTTGTCCAATTCCAGAACTGCACTTCAGGCAAGACGGTCTGGCCGGGCTTGGAAAACCCAAGGGGAAAAATAAATAAAAAGCATAGTTTGGGCCAAGACCAAGGGCTGGGATTGAACTCCCTTCCCAAAATAACCTTCCAGAAAGGAAAAGTCACTGTAAATATTGGCCCATCACTTTGTATGTTTGTTCTGCTGTGCATTTCAAGACCTATTTCTAAGATATCTGTTTTGATTTAGCTAATCTTACAGGATTGGGTTTAATGTAGCAAATGCTGACAGTTATTTTGATAGTTGGGCTGAGTCCTGCTGTTCAGGGAACATTCTGCTGTAATTAAACACCAACTTTCCCCACATAAATCCTGGCAACACAGGAAATAGAGATGCTTTTCAGTAACCTTCTCTTCCCCCCTCTCCAGACTCAGAGCCAAAAACATCAGGAGTGGCCCATCTGGACTAAAATACCCAGGCAGGATGGAATTAATTGCCGCTCCTTTTTACTCCCTTATTACTTGATAGAGAATTTCCAGGGGAGCCTTTTTAAGAGAAGATTAATTGGATTTATTTTTTAAATTTTGTACCATTTCTTTTAAAACACAGTGCTTTGTGTTTAAATAGAAGCACAGTTGAGTGCCAGGTATACATCAATATATCGATAATATTCAATCTCTTGTGGAGTATTTGCCTAAAACTTTAGAAGTAGAGGATATCTGTGTGTTCTCTTATGTCCCTACTAAGCTTGACAGGAGAAGGAGAGGTGAGAGTCTTATAAAAATGGTAACCCTCATAGCAGCACAATTCACCATAGCTAAGATTTTAAAACACCCTACGTGCCCATCAGTAGATGAGTGGATTAAAAAACTGTGATACAGCCTGACTGGTTTGGCTCAATGGATAGAGCGTCAGCCTGCGGACTGAGGGGTCCTGGGTTCGATTCCAGTCAAGGGCATGTACCTTGGTTGCGGGCACATCCCCAGTTGGGGGTGTGCAGGAGGCAGCTGACGGATGTTTCTCTCTCATTGATGTTTCTAACTTTCTATTCCTCTCCCTTCCTTTCTGTAAAAAATCAATAAAATATATTTTAAATTAAAAAAAACAACACGGTGATACATCTACACAATGGAATGCTACGCTGTGGTAAAAAAGAGGTGTTCTTACCATTTGCAACAACATAGATGGAACTAGAGAGCATTATGCTAAGTGAAATAAGTCAGTCAGAGAAAGATAAATACCTCATGATCTCACTCATTTATGGAATATAATGAACAACATAAACTGATGAACAAAAACATCCAGAGACAGAGAAGCATCAATCAGACCATCACACCTCAGAGGGAAGGTAGGGGAGGGTGGAGTAGGGGGAGAGATCAACCAAAGGACGTGTATGCATGCATGTAGGCCTAATTAATGGACACAGACACCAGGGGTGAGTGGAGGGGAAGGGGAGGTAAAGGGGGGAGAAGGACACATATGTAATAATTTAATCCATAAAGAAATTAAAATTAAAAGTGCAAGTTTCATGAGTAATCCCATTGCTGTGGCCTGATGATCAGAATGCAGCTCCAGAGGAGCAGTTCAGAGGTTTCACTTGCATAGCCCATTTTAAACTCTGGTACACCCCGGAAATAGCCATCACAGGAAGTGAGTCCAGGCCCAGAAAATTCTCATTGCAGGGTCCTTGGTCAGCACCTCGTTTCTGCTTGCTTTGCTTTGGTTTGCTTTGACATTAGTTTATTGTACTCGGGCAGCTTTTGTGGGTTTCATATCCTCCGCCTGCTTGTCTTGCGGAGACAGTAGAGTAAGAGGTGCCTCTGGGTAATCTGTAGCCAGGCCTCGGCCTTATGGTGACCAAGACCATGTTGATTTGTTGGGGGGTATTGTAGCTGTTAGAGTTTGTGCTCAGGTAACACTGGCTTCCGAGATCAGAGATGGGGCATATGGCCAGAGACGGTGGCTTTTAAAAACACAGGCTGGTTTTTCTCTCAAAATACATGAAGCATGAAGCCAGGTCTGGTGCTGCGAACTCCGTGGTGCCAGCTGGATCCCAGGCTCCTTCTGTCCTAGAGCCATGCACCCTCCGGGTTGCCTCATGGGCACAAATAGTTTTAGGAATTGGACTACAGCCCGTAGACCTGCATTCTCGATAAGGAGGAGGAAAAAAGGCCGCAGGCACCTCTGCCAGAGCTGGGTTGCCTGCCAGTACTGCTCCCGGTGGTAGAGTAAGCGGTGGCGGTCCAGAGGGAAGAACCGGAAGCTGGGTGAGGAAGTGTTGGCTGTATTTTGTCTCTCAGGTATCTGTGGCTCCTGTGCCATGAACATCAATGGAGGCAACACTCTAGCTTGCACCCGGAGGATTGACACCAACCTCAACAAAGTCTCAAAAATCTACCCTCTTCCACATATGTATGTGATAAAGGATCTGGTTCCTGTGAGTTTCTGCATCCCTCCCCACCCACCTCCCCCCCACACCCCCATATTTTTTTGCAAGGGTGCGGGGAGAGGTATGTTCAGGTTATGCTGTTATTATGGGCAGTTTTTTTCTATCTGAGTTGATCTGAGCAGTTTGTTGGAGATAAACAGGCCTGGAAGATCCCCAGCAGCTCATTTGGTGAAGATTTTTTGGGAATAACAGGGCACAAAATTGCAACAGTCCCGGAAACAAAGAATTTGGCCATAGCTACAAAGAATTCATGTGGGAAATACCAATGGGGGAGCAGCAGTTGATAGACATTTTACTTTCATTTCTACCGCCCTGTACTTGACCCCTTCGCCGAGGTATTCTCAAGGGTGGGTGGGATGAGGTTCCAGGGTGAAGAGGCGATCTGCTAACAGCACTCAACATTGTGCCCATTTTGCCTTCTGCATCTCAGCACGGACCCTGCCACAGGAAGGTCTGCCTTCAGCCTAGCAGAGGACAGGAAAGTAGGCCGAGAAATGAGTGAGGAGAAAGCTAAGGGGGTGCAGAACCTGACCCTTCTCCCTATTCCCCCAGGATTTGAGCAACTTCTATGCTCAGTACAAATCCATTGAGCCCTATTTGAAGAAGAAGGATGAATCCCAGGAAGGCAAACAGCAGTATCTGCAGTCCATAGAAGATCGCGATAAACTGGTAATTTCCCCCATTTATTTCTTGATTTGAGGAATTTCATGGCAAAGATGTTTGCCAGGAAGTGTGTCTTGAGGGGGTGGTCGGGGTGGGTAAGTGCATGAGGTAATGCAGACCTTTTAGTGTGTTCTGGAAGGAACTTCAAAAGCATCCGCCCAAGCGTTAGGCACCTGTCCTGTCAGGGCCGGTGGGAAGTGTGGACCTCAAAGGGCAGAGCAGACCCAGGAGCTGGAGTGCCTGCCCTCGCCAGGAGCTGATTGTCACCATGTTGCTGATGCTTGTCTCCACAGACACCGGTGTGGAACTGCCCCATCTGTAGAAGTGACAGCTCAGTCCAAATTGCACTTGAACACTGTCTTACAGGAGGGAATGAAATAGGGAAGGGTGAAAATGGGTAAACAGGGCCTGGAACCCCTGTGGTCTTTCCTGCCATCGCACGTCTGGCGATTGCCTTCACACTCTCTTGGAGTTGCTGTTCTGTGTGAGGCTAGGGGGTCTTTGGAAGGGAAAGAGTTATCACCAAGTTTTCACTCTCCTCCTGTACTGCTTTCCCCTCCTCCCAGAAGTGCCTGCTTTGCACGCTCATCCCCTGCACACTTTATGTCTGTGGAGAGGAAGAGAGGAGGGGTCCAAATGGAGGTGGGTCCCAATTATGGGGCCAAGGACATGTGCTTCTGACGGTCACCACTTCATGTGCCCCTCCAGTGCGGCGCTGATCCTAAGAGAGTCGTAGACATTCCTGTTCGTTAGAATGAGCCATCGTAGGGAAGGTGTCTTACTCCTTCTGGATCCAAGGCCCTGGCGCGTGTTACTTACCAAGACGTCTTAGCTGTGTGAATGAATAAATGAATTCTATCTTTTCGGTCTTGGGGAATATTTAGCCCCTCTCCTCTTCCCCATAAAACGGTTAAAAAGGAGAGTCCTACTAAGACTGCCCTGCTCTGACATGGAGACGACGAGGGCAGACAGGGATGTGAGTCCGACTCCCAAGGAGTCGGACACATCCCAGGTCCAGGTTGGAACTGGCCACTCTGGCCCAACCAGTCATCCCTCATGCTTGGGTAGCTTGTAGCTAGTAAATAGCTCCTTAATGTGAGGTTATTAGGGAATGAAGCACGTTTTCTGGATAATCACAATTGACTCATTTAATTACCAAACATTTTTTTACTTGGCATTTTTCACTGCCTTAAAATTAATATGCTAAACATAACTTTTTTCATGGTTCTGTGTAGCTGGGGTTAAAACGTTACTATACTTTGGGGTCCACATTTTTCCTTTATGTTATTTGAGCATCTTCCCACATTTTTAGAATTCTTCATAAGCCTGGAGCTTGAGCTCACACTCGACTTTCTACTGCTTCAGGTGTGAACATTGGGTATTCTTTAACCATTCCCACTGTTGTTGAACAATGAGAGTATTTCTTAACACTGTTATTACAAAGAAGGAGTGGTAAACTTCTTTATCCTTCAAGTTCTATCCAAAAAATTTTAATTTCTTATTAGATTTTTCTAAAGTAGACTAAAGAATATGACTATAATTAAGGTTCTTAATCCTGTTACCTTATGCTTTCTAGACCAGTGGGGCCAGTTTATACTCTTACCTGCTGTCGAAACAGAACATAGATTTAGTTAAAGACTCATAAGGTTTCAATCAGGACCATCAGCTCTTTGTCATCTGTCATCAGCTGTCACTTCAGATGGTGGCGTGTCCTTCTGTTTGGCTACTTTTAATTCGTTTCTGTCCCCAGAATCTGGAAGTCCAGTGTGTACAGCTGGTTGGGCAGATGCGTCAGTGTGACAGGTGATAAGGAGCAAGGCTTTCATAGTTAGGCTGCCTGGGTCCCATCCCAGCTCTGCCACTTGCAGCTCTGTGACCCTGGGCACAAGTGCCCTGACCGCTCTGAGCCTCAGTTCCTTACCTGTGAAATGGGAATCTC
>JAAGEH010000190.1:0-77486 GCA_011751065.1 Lasiurus cinereus | reverse complement strand
GAGAGAGAGAGAGTAGAAAGGAGGTGGGGGGAAAGAGAGGGAGAAACAACAAGGTGAGAGAGACACATCAATTGGTTGCCTCTCACTCATGCTCAAGTCAGCGCCAGGGATTGAACCTACAGTCCAGGTATGTGCCCTTGACTGGAGATCAAACCTGGGACCCTTTGATCTGTGGTCCATTGCCCTATCCACTGAGCAAACGGCCAGGGCTGTGTAGTTTTGTTTTTTGTTGTTTGTATGTTGTTTTCATGGGGTGTTTTTGTTTTTTCCTTTACATAAGAGAAGGATTCACGATTCAAGGATAAGTACAGTGGACTTGAACTTAAACTCTGGGCTGTAATCCAGCAAATGATTACATTGCAGTTCCCAGCTCTTTGTATGGCTCTGGTCAATCTCTGCAAACTACTCCTAGGGTTTTCCCAAGAAAACGCACAGGCGAGCGGAAGCTTTGTCCATGCTCTAACCCCAAATACCACAGTCAGTCAACTCGGGACACGGCGGGCTCCTCAGTCCCTGGCTCCTGACTCTGCACCCTCCTCTCCCACACAGGACGGGCTGTACGAGTGCATCCTCTGTGCCTGCTGCAGCACCAGCTGCCCCAGCTACTGGTGGAACGGCGACAAATACTTGGGACCTGCCGTTCTTATGCAGGTAAGGTGTGCTCTGTAATTGCTTTAAGAAAAGCTGGAAAAAGTGCACAGTGTGTTGTTGGCAACCCGACATTCTCAGGGGCGAGGCTGCCTTGATTTGCAGCCATTCACACAAGGTCATAGATTGCTTTGTCTTCACTTGGTTTTCAGTACACCCAGGGCTTCATCTGCAAAATGTCTTTGTTCTGGTGTGGCGAGAGGCCCGCCCTGGGTGGTGGCATGCTGGTGGCAAACCATGCCTGGCCGATATTTAAAACCTGTTTTCTGTGCAGTTGGCACTTGCCTGCCCACTTGCCTGCTTTCCCCAGACTACCTCTGTCATGGCTCCCACCTCCCCCTCACAGGGATTTTAACACACAGCACGAGCCGCTGAGGGGGACTGCCAGCTCTCAGGTTGGAAATGGCTTCCAGGCGAACGGAAGCCTGGAGGACTGGCTGCAGGGGTTGCTCAGAAAGAAAGTAGGTTTGCCTTTCACGATATGACTGGTTCACTGCAAAGAAAGTCACTGTCTTAGTTCCCAGAAAGCTTATGCGTTAGATTTATGGTCCGTGCTTCCCAGACTTAAAGCAGCTCACAAAACAACTTACCATTTCTCATTTCCCCACAAAAAGAGAAATTAAGTGGGTGCGTGACATGTGGCAGTTGATTCCCAGCCATGCTAGAGATTGACAGCGAGGTGCATTCAGAGGTGGCCCTGAGCCGGTGACCTGAGTTGTTGGGAACATAGAAGGCCTCCGGTAACACTGCCGAGCAGGTGCAGTGCGTGGAGGTTAGTCAGTGTTCAGCCGGCTGGCCTCGGGCTTCTGGGAGGCATGCTTGTAAGTAAAAGAATCCGTGAGGGAAGCGAAGATGATCTCTAGACAGGCTGTGAAGTCATCAGTTTACTCAGAGACAGGGGGTAGGTGCTATGAAGACAGTCGAGCCATTTGACTCAGTCCCTGCCTTCACTAATTCATAATCTGGATAGGAAGCTAATGAGCAACGTAATAATTAGAAGACGATGCCTGATCGCATGCACTGAAGCCCCAGGGTACCAGGTGCACTGTGGTTCCCAGGTTTGTGGGGATCACTAATCAAGAGGAGTTCAGAAAGAGTTGGGAGCTTCTCCTTGAAAGATGGCGAGAATTAAAGTGTGCAGGCAGGGCGGCAAAGCCGAGAGAGTTCCCTGCCCTGCGCTCCTGGAGCTGTGAGCGAGCCGGAGGCTGCTCTGGCCGGTAGGTACAGCTCGGCTAATCAGCCCCCGGTTCCCAGGCCTATCGCTGGATGATCGACTCCAGAGACGAGTTCACGGAGGAGCGCCTGGCCAAGCTGCAGGACCCCTTCTCTCTCTACCGCTGCCACACCATCATGAACTGCACGAGGACCTGCCCCAAGGTAGGCGGGCTGGCGGCCCTCAGAGCTGCAGAGACAGCTGGCAGAGAGCAAACTTGGTCATTGAAGCAGGAGGGACCACCGCTTTGGCAGCCTGTATGTGCTGCTTTCGGAAGATGAGCTGAAGATCGTGGGAATGTGTAAAACCTTTAGAGATGCCTGGCTGACTGTGGCACCAGCTGTAGTCATAGAGGAGAGGTTCTTTCTTAGATATCTTTGAGCGCAGGACATGGCTCCGCCCTGGGCTCCTTTGCCTGCTACAGTGAGGCACACCAGGAACAAAACAAGACAGGGCCCTGCCAGAGAGAGAACTGGATAACCTTCGCAAACATCTGAAAGGAGAGACAGAGAGCTCTTAGCCCAGCCTCCGGGTTTGAGAGGCCTGGTTTGCATTCCCTTTGTTTGGACACGGCGCCCGCTGGGGGAGGGGTTCGCCCAAGGTCATCACTTCCTCCCTGCAGTTTCACTACCATTTGGTATTGATTCTCTTCTCTTTTTTCCAAGGGGCTGAATCCAGGGAAAGCTATTGCTGAAATCAAGAAAATGATGGCAACCTACAAGGAAAAGAAAGCTTCTGCTTAACTGTCCTCATGCTAACCGCGACCTGTAACCAGCTCAGCTGGACCTAATTTATATGTAATCTGAGTTTCCATGATTACAGAATGTAAAATAAAGTTTTAAGAAAAAAATAAACGTTACTCCACTTTATTAAGGAAAAAGCAAGCCTATTCCTTTTACTCACAGCAGAGGAATGTGAAGGTGCCAGGAGGAGGAGCCTCTGGGGTTGGAGGAGTGGGTACAGGACCTGGAGCTCCTCCCAGCTTTGCCATTCACCAGCTGGACAGCCTTGGGCAAGTTCCTTCTCTTTGCTACTCCATGTACCCATCTGTAAAATGGGAGTCATAATTGTGTCTAGCTCAGCTAATCAGCCCCCAGTTCCCAGGCCTATCGCTGGATGATCGACTCCAGAGATGAGTTGGTTAGAGCGTCCTCCTAATACACCAAGGTTGTGCGTTCAATCCCCAGTCAGCACACATTCAGGAGACAACCAACGATGTATAAGTAAGTGGAACAATAAATCAGTGTTTCTCTCCCTTTCTCTGAAATTAATTTTCTACAATTGCTTTAAGAATAAAGGTAGCCCTAACTGGTTTGGCTCAGTGGATAGAGTGTGGCCTGTGGACTCAAGGGTTCCAGGTTTGATTCCAGTCAAGGGCATGTACCTTAGTTGCGGGCACGTCCCCAGTAGGTGTGCAGGAGGCAGCTGATCAGTGTTTCTCTCTCATTGATGTTTCTAACTATCCCTCTCCCTTCCTCTCTGTAAAAAATCAATAAAATATTTTTTAATATATTTTATTGATTTTTTACAGAGAGGAAGGGAGAGGGATAGAAAGTCAGAAACATCGATGAGAGAGAGACATCGATAAGCCGCCTCCTGCACACCCCACAGTGGAGATGTGCCCGCAAGCAAGGTACATGCCCTTGACTGGAATCGAACCTGGGACCTTTCAGTCTGTAAGCCGACGCTCTATCCACTGAGCCAAACCGGTTTTGGCAATAAAATGTATTTTAAAAAAATAAATGTAAATTCTCACAGAACAAAAGTATGTGAGGTGTTGAACGTGTTAGTTGGGGGAGTCTTTTCACCGTATGTGAGTCTATCAAAACATGTCATACACTTTAAACAGCTTACAGTTTTATCAATTTTACCTCAGTAAAGCTGGAAATTGGTTTAAATAAATACTTAGCATATATTCATTTTCCCCAAAAAACGTGGAAAGCATCTAACTTGCAATAGAGCAAATGCCCCATAAACAGTTGAGCGATTTGCCTCTAATAATACCTACCGGGTGAAAGGCCACCTGCTGGAGGCTTCAGGGACCACAGAGTGATCCTTTCCCAGCTCTCTGTACTTCTGGCATGACTGGCCAGCGCTAGAGATGTCCTGTCCAAAGGATGGCCTTTCTGTGCAAGGCTAATGCTGCTCGTTCTCCAGCTCTCGCATCGCTGGACTGCTCAGTGCAAGGAGGAAGTGCTGCCAACTGACTCTCGATTCTCTTTGGCCCCTTCTCCCCTTTGCCCAGGAAACTCCGAGCCAAACTGCTGAAACTCCACTTTGTCTAGACAGCCAGAATCTTGTCATGGGGTTTGTCACTACATAAGAAAATCCCTTTTGTTGCAAAAACGTAGTGAAATCTCAAAAAATAGAGAAGTGAGGCAATGCTCTAGAATAAACCAGTCCCAATTAGCGACTTTTCCAGCCTTTTGCCAGGCATACTTTGTCATTCCTGTGAACCCCCAAGAGAGCAGCAGCATCCCTGGGAAGAAACCTCCCATCTCCAGCATCCTGATCCCCAGGAGACAGGAGCCCAGCCCCAGACCGCCCAGTGACCACAGTGAGAACCACTTCCCCAAAGGTAAAATGGATAGAAAGCAGGGCCTCCCACATCCTCTGTGGCTTGGAAGGATCTTCCTCTGGCCTCTTGCCCCGTCAAGGTGCTGGGCAAAGGGACAGCTCCTTCCCAGATGGCTCAAAGGATGGAGCCTCTTCAATGCCAATACGAAGAGTGAGGGGACCAGTCTTGCAATGCAGTCCCCAAAACCCCTCTCTTAGGAAGCTTCTAGCCCAGTGCCAGGATCTAAAGAAAGTCACTGCCACCTCATTTTGTTTTCTCAACAGCTTCATTTTACCGTGGAGAGAGGCTCAGAGAGGAAAAATGACTTTTTCAAGCTCACACAGCTAGGAAGCAACTGATGCACATCCAGACCCAGGTCTCTCTGGTGCCAGAGCCCAGCCCCTGGCCACAGTACCACACTGGGTTTAGAAATAGGCTTGCAAGGCCATCTGAGCAAGCCTATTCTAAACCCAGCCATCCTGCCTGCCATGGGGGTATGGGTTCCCCTAGTTAAGTAAGTGGGCTGCCAGGGATTGGAGTAAGTCCTGGGGTGGAAAGTGGGGACCCTGAGAAGATAAATCGTCTGCCCCCACTGGAAATGTCACCTACAAACAAAACAGTCTTCTTACCTGAATTGAGTAAGGCCAGTTTAGACAATTCTTCTGGTGGTCAATCTGCTCCACCAGCAGCCTGCGCCAGCTCAGTAAATGGCTCCACTGTCTGCAGGCTACTCAGGCCAATACCCTGGGGAGCATCTTTGATTGCACACATTCCTGTACCTCCACACCCCGTCCATCAGCAAGTGCTGCCAGCATTTACTCCTTTACCAAATGTATTTACTGGCCCAGCTGGCGTGGGTAATCACAGTTCGATTCCTAGTCAGGGCACATGCCCGGGTTGCAGACGTGAGGGGCATGCAGGAAGCAGCCAATCAATGATTCTCATTATTGATGTTTCTGTCTCTCCCTCTCTCTTTCTCTCTGAAATCAATAAAAATATTTGTTAATATATTTTATTGATTTTTTACAGAGAGGAAGGGAGAGAGAAAGTCAGAAACATCGATGAGAGACATCGATCAGCTGCCTCCTGCACGCCCCACAGTGGAGATGTGCCCGCAAGTAAGGTACATGCCCCCAACCGGAATCAAACCTGGAACCCTTCAATCCACAAGCTGACGCTCTATCCACTGAGCCAAACCGGTCTTGGCAATAAAAATATTTTTAAATAATTATCTATATATATAAAAGGCTATTTTGCAGTGTCCCCGTGGGACTTCAACAGCGAGACTGCGAGTTTGATCACATGCTATGATGTGCACTGACCACCAGGGCCAGCACAGAACAAAGTGAGGCCCCAGCCAGCAGCCAGCAGCTGAGGAAAGGAGCCCCCAGCTGGCAGCTGGAAGGCCCCTATCAGCCCTGATCGCTGGCCAGGCAGGCCTAGGTTCCCTACCTGTGCATGAATTTCACCTGGCCTCTAGTCTGTCCTATATAATAAAGCAGTCATATGCAAATTGACCATCACACCAACACACAAGATGGCCAGCAGGGGAGGGCAGTTGTGGGTGATCAGGTTGGCAGGGAAGGGCAGTTGGGAGGGACCAGGCCTGAAAGGGAGGGCAGTTGGGGGTGACCGGCTGGCAGAGGAGGGCAATTGGAAGGAACCAGGCCTGCAAGGGAGGGCATTTAGGGGTAACCAGGGGAACAGTTAGGCATCAATCAGGTTGGCAGGGGAGTGGTTAGGGGGTGATCAGGCTAGCAGACAGACGCAGTTAGGGGCAATCAGGCAGGCAGGCAGGTGAGCAGTTAGGAGCCAGCAGTCCTGGATTGTGAAAGGAATGTCTGACTGCCCTGAGGGATCAGGCCTAAGTGGGCAGTCAGATATCCCTTAAGGGCTCCCAGATTGGAAAGGGTGCAGGCTGGGCTGAGGAACACACATTCCCACCTCCTATACATGAATTTCTTGCACCGGGCCTCTAATATATATATATATAAAAGGCCAACGTGCTAAGTGTCTGTCCAACCGATTACTATGATGCACACTAACCACTAGAGGGCAGACACTCAGAAGCTGCTGTGATGCGCACTGGCCATTTACAAAGAAACAGCACCACGGACCCGGCACCGAAAAACCAATACTCGGCTTTCCCCAAGTGGGACACAGGCCCCACCACCAGCCCGGAGCAACAGCCCACCAAATCACAGCCAACGTTGCCAAAACCCCATGGTGCAAAATGCAGCCCACAGTCCAGCCCAGCCTGGAAAGGGTCGCTGTGGGCGCCAGGTAATGATGTCACATAGCAATGCCTGGCTTCCTCTTCCTAGTGACTAGCCTCCTTGGAGTTTCTTCAGCCCAGGAACACGACTTGCTTTATAGCCAGGTGGGAACATTTTACACTTTAACCAAATACAGTGGTACCTTGATATACGAGTGCCCTAACATACGAGATTTTTGAGATACGAGCCGTTGAGCGAGCAATTTTTTCTTTGAAATACGAGCAACATTTGAGATAGGAGTAATCGCAAGGATCGACCAGCTGCACACGACCCACCAGTTTACCGCGACTCTAGCGTCTCATAGTTTCCCACGCCTCAAGGTTACATAACGAATTAAACTCGTATCTCGAGGTACCACTGTATCTTATGAAGCATTTTCCTGGGCCTCATCTCATTTGATCCTCACAGAAGTCCTGGAGTAGGTAGATAGGAGACTCAATAGAATCCTATTTTCTTTTCATTAGCCATTAGATATTTAGAAAGTTTAGAAACTTGACCCAACTTAAAAGAAGTAAGAAATGGTGGACCTTGAAAATGACTTCAGGTTTTGTCACTGTGCAGAATATAGTCAAACACTGCTGCAGTTAAATATTTTACCCTTTGTTCTCCCTGCATGATCTACAACAATAATCTGATTCATATTGATATTTACTGCTGTGTTGCTGACAATTACTTGAAAGAGAAGTTGGGGTGCTTCATTGGGCTGGAGAAAGTTTAGCTAAGTCAGAAAACAGGTCTAATTAAGCAAGTTTATTCTATATCTGTAAAAGGCTAAATTGACTTGTACATGTGCAATACATATAAAGCTCTAATTGCTACCAATCACACATATGTGTTTCCATCTGTCATTGTCAATCATGAATTTGGTTGACACTTCTGTCATAGAGAAAGGGCAAATAGCGATATTAAAATATTTCTTCTAATTAATTTCCTTTCAATGTGCACTAATCCATGCACCAGGTCACTAGTAGTAAAATAAAATAATTAAAAAAATAAAATAAAAACCAAATGTATTTACTGAGTCCTTGGTATGTATCAGGTACAGTCAAGGACTTTCTGCAATCTGTCCCCCATCACAGCTCTGTCTCCTTCCAGCTCTTTCTGCAACAGGTTATTGTGGGAGTTTTCCTGGGCTTACCTGTGGCTGCTCCCATGGTTTTATTCATCCTCACATTCCAGCTCTGATAACAGTACCCAGCATTCCAGAAATTCATACTGGATGAATGATCATAGCTAGGCCCACTCCTATCCTTGGCCCTAACCTGATCCTTCCCTGATTTGCCCCAGAGCCTGGGGTCTCTGACCCACCCTCCATCTTTGGAGGTTCTTAGTCCAGAGGCCTCTGACTCCGGGATTAGAACACCATGTCTGTGCCTGCCACTCTGGGGCAACAGATGAATGTTGCATATAAGTATGAGGTCTCTGGTTCCTTTCAGGGGCCTTCATGCATCCCACTTGTGCAGGTGTGTCTGTGGGTCATGTCATGAGGCTTTTAGGGTCTGGATTATGCCTTGGATATTTCTTTGGCATTTTAGAGGCCTCCTGTGCATGCTCACAGAGTGTCCCTGTGTCCACACATATCTCTGTGAGGCATTTCTGACCACATTGTTCTGGGCAGGTGTATCTTTCTTCTTTGCCACATATGAAGCAGTGCCAGGCACTGTCCTGCATGCTTTACATGCTTTTTCTCATGTGATCCTCATAACTCTATGAAGGAGGCATTGCTAATGTCATCAACACCCTATATAGGTTAAGAAATGAGTCCCCCCCCAAAAAAGAAAAAAGAAAAAAAGAAATGAAGCCCAGAGAGGTTAACTGACTTGTCCAAGGTCACACAGCCTAGAAGAGATTGAGGCCACCTTGAAACAGCATGCATAGTCCTTAATTACTGATGCAGCTGGGGCTGACTCCAGCATTGCGTGGTAAGTGGGTGAGGGTTAATATATCTGTACTAGGGGTCCAGTGCCTTAATTCATGCACCTTGAAAGAAATGGTAGGCCACAAGACTGCAGTAGACACAGGAGCGGATCTCAGCTCCCCATCCTCCACGCCCCTGCCCAACCTCCTCCTGACCCCTCCTCCCATGCCCTGTCTGCCAGCAGCCCCACTCCTGCTGCTGCTTGCACCTGCTGATGGCACAGAGCAATTGGAGCCACCACCAGCAGCGGTGCAAGTAGAGCAATTGGACCAGCACCAGCAGTGGTGCAAGTGGGGGCTGCTGCCCTGATCGCCCCTCAGGAGTAGGGGGAGGTGGAGAAGCCCTCAGGGGTGATCAGGGCCAGCAGCCACTGCTCTGACCCACTGATGGCTCCAAGTGATCAGGACCAGTGCTGGGCCCCAGAAGCAGATGCAAGTGGTGGCTCTGGCACCAGCTGTGAGTGCAAGCAGGGCCAGCACTGGCAGTGGGTGCGAGCGGGGATGGTGCTGGCAACAGATGTGAGCACCAGGCAGGCACGCAGTGTGTGGGAGCAAAGAATTTTCAGTAACCACCAGAGGCTTACCCTGATGACAGCAACCGGCACCCTGCCTTGGTCTGGTGCCCCTGTCCACCTGCTCCACCATCACACCATGGCCAATACCTGCCATGTTCTGCACACACCCCCTGGTAGTAAGTGCACATCATAGCGACTGGTTGTTCCACTGTTTGGTCTATTTGCATATTATCCTTTTATTATATAGGAATAGAAGCCTGGTGCATGAAATTCAGTCAAGAACTTCCCTGCTGCCCTTTCTGCAATCTGTTCCAGCCTGCACCCTCTCCAATCTGGGACCTTTCGGGGGATCTCCGACAGTTGGACATCCTGCTCACAATCCGGGACTGCTGGCTTCCACCGCCTGCCTGCCAGCCTGATCACCCACTAGCCACTCCTCTGCCAGCCTGATCGATGCCTAACTGCTTCCCTGCCGGCCCAGTTGCCCTCAACTGCCCTCCCCTGCAGGCCTGGTCGCCCCTAACTGCCCTCCTCTGCTGGCCTGATCACCCACAACTACCCTCCCCTGCCGGCCATCTTGTGGTGGCCATCTTTGCCTACATGGGGGCAGCCATCTTGTGCAAGGGTGTGAGGGTCAATTTGCATATTACCTCTTTGTTATATAGGACTTCTTAGTGTCACACCACTGTAGATGTCAGTGCCACCTGTGTGAATCTATGTTGTGTGTGTGTGTGTGTTTGGGAGTCGATGTGTGTGTGTCTAAGGATTTTTGTGTCTTTATCTCTTAAATGTCACCTCTCTTCTGGTTGTGAATTGGTGTGAGGGTTGTCGAGTACTTGTGCTTGTGTGTCTGTATGTTCATGTGTCTCCCAGTTTTCCTATCCGATTCCCTGCGAGCCTCCCCTCTGTGAGTATGTGTGTGTCTGAGGGTGGAGGCATCTCTAGCTCTGCGCCTGCGTCGGAGGCGGCTCAGACTACAACTCCCAGCAGCCCCTGCGGCGCCACCGACGACGTTCGACCGCAGTGGGTGGGGCGGGGCTTGGCGGCGCTCAGAACGGGACTGCGGCACCTTCCCTGGCGCCCACAGCTGCTCGAGCCCGGCCGCCCGCCGCCCTCTCCCGCCCTCCGCCTCGCGCCCTCGCCGCGGGGCATCGCGACGCCCAGGCCCAGGCCGCGGGCCACAGCGCCGGGGCCGGCGATGAGCGCGAGGAACCAGCATGAGCGCAGGTAGGTGCAAGGCACAGGCCGCCCGGGACCCGGGCGCAGTCCCCGTCGTCCCGGTGGTCAGGGGCGGCATCCCGCCATGGCGTCGCGGGGCCCTTCCCAGGGAGGCCGGAGCCGGGGGACGGCGCCGCCGCCAGAGCCGCCCCCTCCCGCCTTCCCGCGGCGCTGGGAGAGGAAGCTCCGGGGGCGCGGGGGCCGCGGCGGGGCGCAGCGAGAGGCCTCCAGATGCGGGGAGACGCGTGGAGGCCGCAGCATCCGGGGCTTCGGCGCCGCTTTCCTCCTGGCTGAAATAATGGGGTGTCCGGGGCCACACAAGGCCACTCCCACGCCCGGCCTCGGCCCCCGGAGGAAGCAGAGCAACAGCCAGGTCCCGGGACCACACCTTCCGTGTTATCATCACAGGCGTCCCAGGCCCGTCGTTTCTGGAGTCCAATTTAATAATCCCACCTGTTGAGAAGGGGGGGCCAGCCCACCTTTTCTATCCAGAAGGTTCTTTTCCTCCGTGTGAATCACCCAGACCCCAGACCTCTCAGCAAAGGGCCCCCCGGGGCTTGAGCATCCTCTCTGCAGCTGCAGGCCCCTCCTCCTCCTCCGGGTCTCGCCTCCCCCAGCTGCCCCCGCAGTGCCCACCCCCAAAGTCTGGAATGCACCCAGGCTGAGAGGCAGGAGAGAGGCTGCGGAAAGATGGCCCCTGATCCCCCGCCTCCCACACTCCCCCGTCCAGGGATGGGGGTGCAACTGGCAGCTTGTCCCTCACCCCCTCGTCTGGCCGAGGAGAGGAGTCGCTGGCCACAGGGGAACCACACAGAGGAGGATGCAGCCCCGCCTCCCTGGGCTGCTGCCAGAGACCCCTCGCAGGAAGCGGTCTCCGGAGGAAACTGGAATGGCCCAGATAGCTTTGGCTCCAGCCCCTCCGTTCTGCCCCTAGCACTGCCCCAGGGCTGTGCCGTCAGCCACGCAAAGCTGGGTGGCTTCGGACATGTTAATCAACCTGTTTGTGCCTCGTTTTAAGTCGGGGATCCTCTTCCATGCTTTTCGGTGGCTGTGACGAATGTGCTTATTCACACCCATTCGTTTCCAGCGCCTCCCCCTTCCAAGTTCCTTCAGCTGTAAAATGGGGATAATGGTCTCTCCCCCAGAGTGTTATGCATGAAGGTCAGTTGACAGTATTGCCCCACACAGCCTGCGTGTGCCTGTAGAGCTGGTGGGACCAGAGATCAGACCCTTCCCTGCCTTTCCTGTGACATCCGGGGGGAGACTGAGGTGTTGACTAGATAAACAGGCACATCCGAGTGTTTGTGACCTATTGGAGAGAGTGCCCTGGGCTTGACCTTGGTGGGAGACGAGCTCTCCACAGATGAGACTTCCTCCTGCAAGCTCCCCTGCCTTTCTTCTCTCAGTTGACTGGAAGAGCATCCACGGAAAAAGACAACAGCAGCTGTGTGATAGATTCATCCGGGGGGCGGGGAGGGGGGAGTGAGCAAGTGAGGGTGGCACGAGACCATCACTGGCAGGACCTTCAAGAGGGGGCTCAGGGCCGCCGATCGGTTATTCTCCTCATTGATGTTTCTATCTCTCCCTCTCCTTCCCTCTCTGAAATCAATAAAGATATATTTAAACACACACACACACACACACACCTCATCTGCACCTCATGGCTGACTGACCTGAGGCAGGAGGGGGCCATAGTGGCTCCTCCGCCGTCACGTCCATGCTCACGCAGTGAGACATGCAGGCTTCGATTCCGTCATCCAGCAAGTGCTTCCCGAGCCCCAGCATGGAGCAGGCATGCAGAGCAGGATGGCGATGACACCGTGCAAGCCTGACGTCGGTGGTGGATCCGGGTGAAGTGGGCAGAGAGGCCCTTTCCAGCTGTGAGACCAGTCCGAGCGCTGTCCCTCCGAGGGCCTTAGGCGCTGGGAGAGGCTGTTGGGTGCGCGTGGGAACAGTGGCACAGCTGCGAGTGTCCAGGCAAAGCGGAGGAAGCCTGGGAAATGGGTCAGAGCAGAGCCACACCCCCTGGAGGGGAGCCAGCAGCCACGGACCTGGCATGTGCAAGCCCAGCCCAGACACCCCGGGTGGCTCCCACTTCCTCCTGTGCCAGCTGCTTCGGGGTTAGGATCCTAGACTTGAGGAGTGGAAGCCCCGAGAGGCTGAGGCACTTGCCTTGCAAAAAAAACAACAATCACAACAACAAAAAACACTGCTTGCTCGCAAGAGAGCCAGGAGCACAATTACTGCGGAGATGATGACCGTGACAGAGAGGCCTGCTTAAGAGCATGGACCCTAGATCCGAACCCCACTGCTCCCTGGCTGGGTAGCCTTTGGGCCACATCTACACTCTCTGGGCTCAGTTTCCTACTTTGTAAAATAGGGATAAAATGAGTACTGGCTCCGTGGGAATAAATGAATTAACAGATGGAAAGTCCTTGGAGCTGGCCTGGACCGAGTCAGCGCCTGACAGCGTGAGGGGCTCTCTCCCGTAGAGCACAGAACCCTCCAGAGAACAGCTGTAAGGTGTGAGCAACCACCCACCCTGCCCCCTCGCAGAGCTGGTCTGGGGAGCACCCAGACAGGACTCCATGCCGCTAGGGCTGCAGCCTTTTGCAGTGGGGCAGGCACCTGAGAACCAGCGTTGCCAGACAGATCGTGTCATTGTCCTGGAGGTCCAGGCCTCTTCTCCCCCCCACCCCCGTGCCAGAGCCAACCTGAGTTCCCCCCAGGCTACACCAAAGGGCAGAAGAGCCGCAGCTGTTTGTCTGAGGGCTGGGGAAGGAGGGACATGAAGCTCAGTGAGCCTCCCTCACCAGCTGGACATGGCCAGGCCTAGCGATTGAAGGGACCACCCCAGGGGACCCAGCAGGGGTCTCTGTGAGCCCCAGGGAAGAAGAGTCCCTGGCCTCCGGCCCCTCTAGCCTTGAGTAGACTCCTGGCCAGAGCCCCTGATGGTGGAGGGCTACCGGTGTGTGTGTGTGTGTGTGTCTGTGTGTGTAAGCCTGGAGCTGGTGGCTTCCGGCTGTCTTCTGAGTCACCTGAGTGGACAGAGGAGTGATTGGCGGTAGGTGAGGCTTGGGCTAATTTGGTTTCTGAGTCATCGCTGTGAGAGCGGCTTCAGGAGGTACAGGGCACATGCCTGTTCTCTGGAAGTGCCCGCATAGATCCCCAAAGCACAGGATCTAGACCCTTGAGTTCCTGGCTCCACCATTTACAGGAGAGGAGTTATGGGGAGGTCTCTGAGCCTCAGCATCCTCATTTGCATAATGGGGGAAAGTCCTCTCATCGTGTTGCTGGGTTAATGAGTTAATCTGAGTAGAGGTTTAGAGCAGCTCTTGTCACCTGCGAAGTGTTAATGGAGGTTGCTGCTCTTAATATGGTTATTACCGTAGTCATTGTTATCCTTATCACAAGGCAAGGAGGTGTGGGGGCTGGGACAGGAGACAGGCTGCCTGGTCTGATGGGACACGTGGCCCCGACCCTCAGGGTGTCCCAGGTGGTAAAGCAGAGGGATTAAAACCCACCCTGGGGTCTGCCTTCCTGGGCTTGCTTCCTGCGTTACCTGTGCCTGTGTGACCCCAGCAAGATGCCCAGCCTCTCGGAGCCTCATTTCCTCCTGTAAAAGGGGAGACTGCTTACACGGCAGGGGTATTGTGTTAACTGTAAAAAGAGCCGGGGTCAAGCTTGCGTAAAGTGCCAGGCAGGGTGCACTGTTAAGGGGCGCTGTGGCTCCGGGGAGCTGTGGAAAGAGGCTGTGGTTGTGACAGTGGCAGGTACCTGGGACACGGGTCCTGGGGGCTTGCTCAGCTCACCCCTCCTCTCCGGCCCATCCTCAGTGGCGGGGTCCCTCCTCCCCACTCCCATTCCACTTTCGGGGTGAAACTGCCCTCAGAGGCGGGCTGACATTTTATCAATCCAAACAGGACTTCTCCGCATCTCCTCGCTGCCAGGCCTGTGCTGGGCTTGAACAAGGATAAGCAACCGATCCCGCCTTCAGGGTGGGGACCCGATGGGAATGTGGGACATAGCGCTCCCAGGAGGCTGACAGCAGTGTGTATGTGCCCTGTGGAAGCTCAGGGTGCTCCCCAGGCCGTGTTCCCCAAAGCGGCCCCCCCTCCCCCAGAAGTCACCAGACCCTGTGCCCGAGAACCAGCAGCCCGGCCAGCTAACGGGCAGGAAGACTGGAGCGATTGTCCCCATCACAGCAGCTCGTGAAACCACCTGCTTGTTCTGCTTAAAGAAACAGGAAGAGGAGCCCCGCCCCCCAAAAAATGACCTTTTCCTTTCCGCCCGCAGACAGCAGCCTTCTGGTCGGCAGCACGGCCGCCAGTTATGGGACCCTGACGATCGAGCCATCTCTCGATCCCCTCAGCTCCTCAGCTTCATCCGTGGTATGTGGGCAGACGGGGCGGGTGGGACTGGCATCGGGCGGCCCCGACCCCTGGCTTCCTCCCCCCTCCCCCCTCACACACACACCCCGGCCGCCTCTCTCCTGCGCCCGCAGAGGCTCAGCGGCTACTGCGGGAGTCCATGGAGGGTTATCGGCTATCACGTCGTGGTCTGGATGATGGCCGGGATCCCTTTGCTGCTCTTCCGGTGGAAGCCGGCCTGGGCGGTGTGGCTGCGATGCCGGCCGTGCAGCCTGGCCCGCGCCGAAACACTCGTCATCGAAACAAGAGACAGAGAGGTGAGCGGGCAGCCTGGAGAGGTGGCAGGTGGCGTGGGGTCGGGGGGGGGGGGAGGACACTCATTTCTGCGGGACCTCCCGCAGACTGTGCCCTCTGACCTCAGCTTTCCCATCTGAGCAGTGGGCGGAAGGGGCCGGGCGGGGGGTTCCTGAGGAGGTCATCTGTATTCTTGACCCCGGCCCCCTGCAGCAGGGGCTCCTGGCTGTGGGGGGGACTATAGGGGGGTGGGGGTCTCTTCCAGGACTGAGTCCACTCCTCTGTGTTGCAGGATAATTCGTGGCAGCTCTACACTGTCCAGGTGCAGACGGAGCCCATCAGCGAGGGCGGGTAAGGCAGCCCATCACCCCTTCCCAGAAGCCCCTGTTCCCGGCCCCCCACCCTCAGAGGCTCCGGCACCCTGCCATCCCAGGGACAGAGGGTGGCTCTGGGGGCTGGGGAGGCGGTGGGCTAGCTCCCAGAGCTCTGCAGTACCCCCCGCTCCCCAGCCTGGAGCTGCCCCCACAGACGCAGGCGGAGGATGGGCCGAGCCAGGCTGCTGTGGGGGCAGAACCCGAGGAAGCGTGGAAGGACACCGCTCCGCTCCGCCGCAGTGAAGAGGCAGTGAGCGGACAGGTGGGTCCGGACACGTGTGTGTGTATGTGTGTGTGTGTGTGTGTGTGTGTGTGTGTTTGTATGCGTGTGTGCACGTTCAAGGGGGTGGACTCCGTGTTCTCCAGGCCCCTCTGGTTTTGTTGTCCCCAACGTCCGGGATGCTGACAGACCACCTTACATTCCTCTCTTGTCGCTGTCTGTGACCCTGGTCCCTGCCCCGCCCCACTGAGCGCTGCCTCTCCTCTCTCCCCAGCAGCGGCTGCTGCGCTACTACCTCTTCCGGGGCCAGCGCTACATCTGGATGGAGACCCAGCAGGCCTTCTGCCAAGTCAGGTAGGGTCTGGCTCCCAGCGCCTCCCACAGGTGCCGCCTTGGGCCAAGGAAGGGACCTGGCCGGGCGCCTCCCAGTTCTGTGCCTGGGCCTCCTGAAATCGCGGGCATGTCACTGGGCCTGGGGGTCTCTATAAACAGGGCATGAAGAGAATCCCCGTCTCCGGGCTGTTTCAAGGGTGAAGCTTATATGTGTCGTTTAAAGCTCGGCCCAGCCTCGGGACTCACACCATCTGTTTGGGGTCTGGTCCCAGCTCTGCCACCTACTAAGCACTTTATAAATGGAGCTCACAACACCTCAGAGTTGAGCCCCAAGAAGCAGACCCTGAGTCTGGGATTCAGGTGCAGAGTTTGGACGGTGATCCTAGGAACACTGAGAAGTGAGGTGGCACGGGCGGGCTGCCAGGGGAGTGGTTATTGTGGCACTTGGAGCCCAGTCCACGCGGGGATCTCTGAGCCCATGCAGAACACACACCCGGGTGTCCTCGCCCACAGAGTGAGGAGGCTGGGGTACCTGCCCATCACCTCCCTCCTGCTGTTGGCTGTGGGCAGAGCGAGCCCCTGTAGCTGGGAGAGCCCCTAGGTGTCTGCTCTAAGCTTCTGCATCGCGCAGAGGTAAATGCCAAGGGCATGAGGGGGTGGCACCAACAGCCTCTACATACGAAGAGCAGCCAAGATGGCCAATAGGTTTGTCACTTAGTAAGTGCCAGGCCCTGTCCAAGCACTTGGCAGCCCTCTGAGGTTGGTGCTGTCACCGTTCTCATGTTGCAGATGAGGAAACTGAGGCCCAGAGGGGTTAAGTGACTTGCCTAAGGCATCACTGCTCTTGTCACTATTGAATATTGTCATCTCTCATTGTCCTCTTTCCTGGCTGAGAGGGTTTGGGGCCATCAGAGGAACCAAAGGAGAGAGTTAAGCCCAGGGTTAGTGAAGGACCTGCTTCCCCTGGGAGCTGAGTGGGCAGGAGTGGGTTAAAGGGCCGAGGGTGCAGAGCGCAGGCCCCGTCACCTACACAATGCCACTCCCACCTTCCCAGCCTGCTGGACCACGGCCGCACCTGTGACGACATCCACCATTCCCGCGCCGGCCTCGGCCTCCAGGACCAGTCCACGAGGTGTGTGCTGCCCTGGACCAGCGTGCCGGTGCCCCACCCCATGTATTGCCTCCTTCCAGTCACCTGCCTTCTCTGGCCTCAGTTTCCCCAGCTGTAAAATGGGGAGCTCTCACCCCAAACCCAAGAGGGTCCAGCTGCCTGCCACTGCCCCTTTAGTCTGATGGCTTTGCCCCCTCTCCTCTTGCAGGAAGGCCATCTACGGCCCCAACGTGATCAGTGTGCCCGTCAAGTCCTACCTGCAGCTGCTGGTAGACGAGGTAGGCTGGCCCCGGGCTGTGGCCCCCTCTAGCCTGGCCTGGCTGTGTCACCTTGGCCAGGGGCGTGCTTTCTCTGGGCCACACCAGACTAGCTGTCCCCCTCTCCACCGTAGGGACATCTCAGACCCAACCCCAGGCAGCTCAGGGTGAGGAATGGGAGGTTCTGGCCCAGCCCAGGGGCGAGAAGCCACAGGGAACCCCCTCAGCCGGGGCCTGTCTGTGTACCTCACTCTCCACAGCTCTGGGAGCAGGGCTAGGAGTGGGGACACTCTGCTCACCCATAGGGAACACGAGCTTCAGCGTGGGGATGTGGCAGGGCCAAGGTCACAGTTACCCTCCAGCCCTCTGAGCCAGGCCAGACGCCTGGGAAGGGCAGAGGCTCGTGGAGTCTGGTCTGACGTGAATCCTACGCAGCCACTTGGGAACTCTGTGGGCCAGTGACTTAGGCCTCCTGTGCCTCAGTTTCCTCACCTGTAAAGCGGAGCTGATGGCAGCATCCGCCTGGCAGGATTGTCACCAGGGACCTGGCATGGGAAGGCCTGCGTCCTGCGCAGAGCGAAGAAGAAGCCGGGGCTGGAGGGACGCTGGATGGGACTCACAGGGCCTGGCTGTGGTCCGATGACCGCTGCAGGGCCCTCCGCTCCCTGTGGCTGGGCTGCCCTGGGAACCCCGGGCCTGACGCTGCCTCCTGCCCCTCCCCCAGGCACTGAACCCCTACTATGGGTTCCAGGCCTTCAGCATCGGGCTGTGGCTGGCTGACCACTACTACTGGTACGCCCTGTGCATCTTCCTCATCTCCTCCGTCTCCATCTGCCTCTCGCTGTACAAAACCAGAAAGGTGGGCGATGTGAGGAGGGCGGGCCGGTAGGGACAGGTGGGTTCTCAAAGGAGGCTCCACCCATCCACTTCCTGCTGGTCCCCCTGATTACAGCAAAGCCAGACCCTGAGGGACATGGTCAGACTGTCCGTGCGCGTGTGTGTGTGCCGGCCCGGGGGAGGTGAGAGCTGGGGAAGGGGGAGGCGGGGAGGCGGGGAGGCGGCTGGGGCCTCCCCTTCCCGCGCCGGGTCATGCTGAGGCTGCTGCCGCCTGCAGAGGAGGAATGGGTTGACTCCAGCCAGCTGGTGCCCGGAGACTGCCTGGTGCTGCCCGAGGAGGGGGTGCTGATGCCCTGTGACGCTGCGCTGGTGGCCGGCGAGTGCGTGGCCAACGAGAGCTCTCTGACAGGTGGGCCCACCCCCTGGCCCGCCGGCGCCTGCATTGCCCTCCCGCACCAGCCCCTCCGCCGTCAGGACTTCTAGTTTGGTTTTCTCCTCCTCTTGCTCTCAGCCAACAATGGCTTCAGCGTTGCTCATTCCGCACCCGCGGGCCCTCAGTCAGAGATCACTGCTGTGCCAGGCAGCGGGCTCGGGGCCTGGCAGTGTTAAGCCCCCTCGTGCCCATACCTTCCTTGGTCTGAGGGATAAAAATAGCACAGCTTGTCATGAAAGAATTCCAATGGCGGGAGGGCTCTCCCCCAGCGTTTGTGGGCACACCCACTCCTGACTCCCCCGAGAGAGGGTTCCTGGTACCTGGCTGGCTGCACACGCCCTTCCGGGACTGTCTCGCCGTGCTTCATGCCGTTGCCCTCTCTGCCCTCAGTGTCCCTCTCTGTAAAATGGGGGCGGTGGTAATGGCAGGTACATGCGGCCGATGAAACAGTCCCCACGTGACTGTGGGTCCGGTGGGTGGGACGGCAGCGGGGCACAGAGGCCGTGATGGGCCGCACACCACATCCCTGCAGGGGAGAGCGTGCCAGTGCTGAAGACGGCCCTGCCCGAGGGGCCGGTGCCCTACGGCCCAGAGACCCACCGGCGCCACACCCTCTTCTGCGGGACCCTCGTCTTGCAGGCCCGGGCCTTTGTAGGACCCCACGTCCTGGCCGTGGTGACCCGAACAGGTAGGAGTCAGGGGCAGTGCTGGGCCACCCTCTTCCTTCAGGGGACATGGGGCAGGGAGGACCCATCAGCCGCTGCCCGGCGTGGGGTTGGCTGGAGCGGGAGGGATGTGGCGAGCAGGATGAGCCTGCCTCCAGGAAGGGAGCAGCGCTGTGCAGGAGCCCCCGGCCCATAGTTTCAGTTACCTGCAGGCAGCCCCGGCCTGAAAATATTAAGGGAAACTTCCAGAAATGAACAGTGGTTCGGTTTTAAATTGCTCGCTGTTGAGGAGCATGAGAAGATCTCACGCAATCCCACTCTGTCCCACCGGGGACGGACGTAAGCTTCCCTTTGCCCAGCATATTCATGCCTTGCTCTCTCCCCGCCCCGTGGTCACTTCGCCGACTCAGTGTCAGGTCAGGTGTCGAGGTGTCACAGTGCTTGTGTTCAGGAAGCCCCTATTTTCTTAGTAATGACCCCAAAGTGCAAGTAGTGATGCTGCCAGTTCAGAGATGACAGAAGCGTGAAGCGCGTCCTTTAAGTGACAAGGTGAGTCCCTCCAGGGGAAACAGTCTAGATAGGGTGCGTTACCATCCACGGTCTCAGGCACCCCCTGGGGGTCTTGGAACACGTCCCTTTCAGATAAGGGGGGACTGCTTACAACCTCAGTGGGTTCTTGCCACCTGGGAACGAGACCAGTGTCAGCGGATCGGACTTACTGGTTGAGTTTTTACTGAACCCTGCAAGGACTGGGCAAGGCCTGTGGGCTGTCCTGTGTGGCCGCAAACAAACTGGGTCACTTCTAACCCTGGAGCGTGTGTCTTACAGCACCAGCGCCGCAGGTGGGATAGGTGCAGATTGAGGGAACCCATCTTGACCTTCAGCATCCCCTGCCTCAGTTTCCTCATCTTCTCACAGGGTTCTGCACAGCGAAAGGGGGGCTGGTGAGCTCCATCTTACATCCCCGGCCCCTCAACTTCAAGTTCTACAAACACAGCATGAAGTTTGTGGCCGCCCTGTCTGTCCTGGGTGAGTGGACCCTGTGCCCCACTCCGCCGTGGTCCCCAAGGCCCCAGCCTGAATCCCGCTGAGTCCCTCCCTTGCCGTCTCCCCAGCTCTCCTCGGCACCATCTACAGCATCTTCATCCTCCACCGAAACCGGGTAAGCCTGGGGCCGGCTGGGTGGGGGCTGCCAGGGGGAGTCCGGGGCCCTTGGCATTCACGGTGCCCCCTGCCAGGTGCCTGTGAACGAGATTGTGATCCGGGCCCTGGACCTGGTGACGGTGGTGGTGCCGCCCACCTTGCCAGCCGCCATGACCGTGTGCACGCTCTACGCCCAGAGCCGGCTGCGGAGCCGGGGCATCTTCTGCATCCACCCTCTGCGCATCAACCTGGGGGGCAAGCTCCGGCTGGTGTGCTTCGACAAGGTGGGGGCCTAGGGGGGCTGGCGTGGGCGGGGCACAGATAGGCACCACGGCCAGGCCTCCCCACCTGCATTCTTCACGCAGCAGCGTGGGCCAAGGGCCTGCTGGATGCCAGGCTCTGTCCTGGAGGGAAACACAAATATCTGAAATCATTGATTCATTTGTTTGAGAGCCACTGAGGGCCTACTGTGTGCTCAGGACTACTGGGGACCCATCAGTACCCGCAGAGATGGACATGGGTATGGGGGTGTGTGCAGCCTGCTCCCCTCACAGCAAGTGAGCCAGGGAGCACAGAGAGCCACCGCTGTGATGGGTTTTAAGAAGGAAGCGAATGGGGTACATGATGGGTAGCACCTGGGGGTCACTCTCTTAGAGCAGTCAGAGCAGGTCCGCGGGTGACCTCAGTGAGGGATGAACCACACAGATGTGGCAGGAAAGGGGTGGGGTGCACGGACAGTTGGGAAGGAACCAGTGTGGCTCCTTGGAGGAATAGGCCACGTGCTTGGGACCCCAGGAGCAGTGGGGAGATGCTGTTCTGAAGGCAGGGGGGCCAGGGAGAGTTTCGAGTGGAAAGGGGGTGCATGATCAGAGTCTCAGGGTTCCCAGGCTAGACAAGGAGCCAGACAGGTAACCGATGGAAATGTAGGAAATGCAGGCATTCCTTCCTTCATTTGTTCATTCATTCATTCAACAATCACATTGACCAGACCTGCTCCCTAATACTGCAGTGAGCATTGATGGGGTAGCAAAGAGGCCGGGGGTGGGAGCCCAAAGCCAGGACCCCTGACCCAGCCGTAGGATTAAGGAAGCCTTCCTGGAGGAAATGGTGCCAGTGAAACAGCAGGGGCTGGGGAGGGCCAATCCGCATAAGGATCCACGTGCGCCAAGGCCCAGAGAGAGAGAGAGGCCCTCTTCCGGCCCCAGCTCTGGCTCCTGGCTCCCAGGGGACCCATCTGGCCTGGGGTGTGGGCGCCCAACCCAGCAGGGCACAGCGCATCCCAGGCCTCACCTCCGGGCTGCCCCCTTGCCCCTGCAGACAGGCACCCTCACTGAGGATGGCTTGGATGTGATGGGTGTGGTGCCCCTGCAAGGGCAGGCCTTCCTGCCACTGGTCCCAGAGCCCCGCCGCCTGCCCACGGGGCCCCTGCTCCGAGCACTGGCCACCTGCCACGGCCTCAGCCGGCTCCAGGACACCCCAGTGGGCGACCCTATGGACCTCAAGATGGTGGAATCTACTGGCTGGGTGAGGAGGCCAACAGGGTGGCTGGGCCCTCGGTAAGCCCACCTGGTCTTCATTCTAGGACTTCCAGGTGGTCTCTGTTGTGCCACCTTCAGTAGTAGCGATGGCCGAGGCCACGTGCTCAGCACCTACTCTGCCCGCACGCTGTTGTCCATCTCTTCCACGTACTCCCTGCGGCCCTAGGAAGGAAGCCTAAAGCCTGCTTCTCGGGGAGGAAGCTGAGGCTGAGGGAGACCTGCAGTAGCTTGGCTAGGGTCACCCAGCAGCTTTTAAGTGGCAGAGCTGGAGTTTGCACCCGAGTCCACCTGACCCCAAAGCCCGCGTTCTTCTATTCTGTCCGGTCTCACATTAAGGAAGTCTTTCTTAAGTCTCACTGAGTCTCTCCTGCTGCCTCTCTCCACGGGCCAAGGATCGGCTGCCCAGGCCCTCTGATGCCACCCTCTCTGCCTGCCTCCCAGGTCCTGGAGGAGGGGCCGGCTGCAGACTCGGCATTCGGGCCCCAGGTGTTAGCAGTGATGAGACCTCCAGCTCAGGAGCCCCAACTGCAGGGCATGGTGAGCTGAGGGTGGCCTGTGGGGATGGGGGAGGGCTCCACAGGCCAGCCCCTCAGCGGCCCCTGAACCCCGCAGGAGGAGCCCCCGGCGCCTGTCAGCATCCTCGGCCGCTTTCCCTTCTCGTCATCCTTGCAGCGCATGGACGTGGTGGTGGCATGGCCAGGGGCCGCTCAGCCAGAGGCCTATGTCAAGGGCTCCCCCGAGCTGGTGGCAGGCCTCTGTGACCCCAAGACAGGTGAAGGGCTCACGGGTTGGCCTTGGCGCAGAAGTGGGTGGGCGCCCAGCCTCTGTCCCTGCGTCCCCCTTCTTGTCCCAGTGACCTCTGCCTCTGCCTGGCAGTGCCCAGCGACTTCGCCCAGATGCTGCAGAGCTACACGGCCACCGGCTACCGCGTCGTGGCCCTCGCCGGCAAGCCGCTGCCCATCCCGCCCAGCCTGGAGGCGGCTCAGCAGCTGAGCAGGTGGACCCCGGAAACCAAGCCTCAGGCGTGGGCCAAGGGAGGCCTGGGGCCAGCAGAGCCCAGAGCTGGGGGAGGGCCTCGTTCCCTGCGTGACCTCTGACCCCACCCGCAGGGACACCGTGGAGCAGGAGCTGAGTCTCCTAGGGCTGCTGGTCATGAGGAATCTGCTGAAGCCACAGACCGCCTCCGTCATCCAGGCTCTGCGGAGGACCTGCATCCGCACGGTCATGGTGACAGGTACACGGGCCTGGTTAGGAGGGCGCCCCCTCCTGGGCGGACAGAGGTACCTAGTGGCACTTCCTAGTGGCATCTCTTTGGGCCGGGTCCCGGGAGACATGTCAGGGGTCGGAGACATGTCAGGGGTCGTTATTACAGTGTCCCTCCCACCTGGTCATGGTCACCATGAGGAAGGTGAGGCTCAGAGGGAGTGGTGACTCCCAGAGGGCCCAGGGGTGGGGTGGACAGCCTGGCTCCACCCCACGGCTCACCTGCTGGGTGGCCCCTCCAAGGTCCAGTTCCACCTCTGAGAAATGGGGGAGTTACAGAGGCTGCGACAGTTTCATGGAGCACGAAAAGCAAGACGCTAGCCGGGTGGCGTGGAGGAGCCAGTAGGTCTCTTTCCTGCCGTCCCCGCTCAGCTCCCACACGCGCTTTTCCAGCAAGTCCCCCAGCGCCCCCTAGTATGTGTGGAACGCGCACCCAGGGCCCGGTTTCTAAGATCTTTTTTTAAAAATATATTTTATGGATTTTTTTACAGAGAGGAAGGGAGAGGGATAGAGAGCTAGAAACATCAATGAGCCGAAACCGGTTTGGCTCAGTGGATAGAGCGTTGGCCTGCGGACTGAAAGGTCCCAGGTTTGATTCCGGTCAAGGGCACGTACATTGGTTGCGGGCACATCCCCAGTGGGGGGCGTGCAGGAGGCAGCTGATCAATGTTTCTCTCTCATCGATGTTTCTGGCTTTCTATCCCTCTCCCTTCCTCTCTGTGAAGAGTCAATAAAAAGGAATATAATAACTTTACATTTAAAAAAAAAAATCAATGAGAAACATCCATCAGCTGCCTCCTGCACGCCCCCTACTGAGGATGTGCCCGCAACCAAGGTACATGCCCTTGACCGGAATCGAACCCGGGACCTTTCAGTCTGTAGGCCAATGCTCTATCCACTGAGCCAAACCAGTCTTGGTAGTTTCTAAGATCTTTGATGCCTCATTTTATAGACAAGAAAACCGAGGTTCACGGACATTGATAACCTGTCCAGTCTCAGTGTTCCCATCCCTGAGTGGCAGGGTACGTGAGGGTGGCCCCTGGCAAGCAGCCGGACCCTGACCTTGCACGTGCCCCTCCAGGGGACAACCTGCAGACAGCCGTCACTGTGGCCCAGAGCTGCGGCATGGTGGGCCCCCAGGAGCGCCTGGTCATCGTCCAGGCCACTGCCCCTGAGCGGGGCCAGCCTGCCTCGCTCGAGCTCCTGCCCGTGGAGAACTCTGTGGCTGTGAACGGGGCGAAGGTGAGGTTGGCCCAGAGTTCCTGCCGCGTACCCAGCTGGTGAAGTCACTCCGTGTCACCTGACCCGCCCCGCAGTCGGGGTGGGCAGGGGCCGCTGAACTGAGCTTCTGGGCCCCTAGGATCCTGAGCAGGCCGCAAGCTACACCCTGGAGCCAGACCCCCGATCCAGCCACCTGGCGCTCAGCGGGTCCAGCTTTGCTGTGCTGAAGAAGCACTTCCCCAGGTTCCTGCCCAAGGTAGGGCTAACCCCCCTCCCCCTGAAGCCTCCCTGGACACCCCACCTCCCGCTGCTCTGCTCCTTCCTCTTGGCTCCCCCACCCCATCCTATGGCTGCCTTACCCCCCACCACCTGTGCTTCAGGTCCTGGTTCAGGGCACCGTCTTTGCCCGAATGGCTCCTGAGCAGAAGACAGAGCTGGTGTGTGAGCTGCAGAAGCTTCAGTGAGTGCACGTGGAGGAGGGAGAGGGAGAGGCAGAAGGGCAGGGGAGGGGGCACCTGCTGTTCCAGGAGTCCCTGCCTCCCACCTCAGGGTCAGAGAGGCCCCTCCATGCAGGCTCCTGGGGCTGTCATGGCACCCATTTACTGAGCACCTACTACGCACCAGGCACCATGCAGGCAGTAGGGACCCAGCCATCCCCGTGTTCTCCCAGCAAGCCCGGGAGGCACCTCACAAGCTCAGGCCAAGCCTGCCCACCCCTCGGTGCCAGGTACTGTGTGGGCATGTGCGGGGACGGCGCCAATGACTGCGGGGCCCTGAAGGCGGCAGACGTGGGCATCTCACTGTCCCAGGCCGAAGCCTCGGTGGTCTCGCCCTTCACCTCGAGCATGGCCAGCATCGAGTGTGTGCCCATGGTCATCAGGTGAGGCGAGCAGGGCCCGTGGGCGAGGCTGGCCCCTCAGCCAGCCCAGGCGCCCTAATGCCCGTACCCTGCCCCCCAGGGAAGGCCGCTGTTCCCTGGACACGTCCTTCAGCGTCTTCAAGTACATGGCCCTGTACAGCCTGACCCAGTTCATCTCCGTGCTGATCCTTTACACGGTGGGCGTCTACCGAGCTCCCTGCAGAGCCGGGCCTGGGAGCAGGCCCCGTGCCAGGCGCAGGAGAGGGCCACTTGGGGATGGTTAGGAGCCAGCGGGTTCTGGAATAGATGGTGTGGCTCCGGAGCCTTGTGGCCAGGCTGGTATGCGAGCACAGAGCCTGTGGGCTTTCGGAAACAGAGTGGTTCTGCCCTCCTGGAGCTCCCCGTCTGCACGGGACACTGAGGCAGAGCCCAGGCCGGGAAGGAGGTGGTGGCAGGCGTGGGACAGCCCCGGCCCCGGCCCTTTCTCCTGTTTCCCCACCTGGGGCATCTCAGCCCCCCTCTTAGCACATGCCACGCCCCGTGGGAGCCACGCTGCAGCAGGTCCTTGGTGTCTGGGGTCTGTCCGTGTCCCCCGGAAGCCGGGCTTTCTGTGGGCAGAAACTGTGCCCTCCCCTAGCCCAGAGCCGCACGAGGCAGAGCCTCAGTCTCCCCGAGGCCGGACTTCCCTGTGAGTGGGGAACCTGCCCATCAGTTCAGGCCTCGCAAAGTCAGCGGGGATGAGAGAGGGGCCCCCTAAGGGCGGGGCTGGTGCCTCCCCCATCGGACTAGCGGCTGCCTTGCCTTCTGCCCTTCCTCCCCGCACAGATCAACACCAACCTGGGTGACGTGCAGTTCTTGGCCATCGACCTGGTCATCACCACCACAGTGGCCGTGCTCATGAGCCGCACGGGGCCGGCGCTGGCGCTGGGGCGGGCGCGGCCGCCGGGGGCCCTGCTCAGCGTGCCCGTGCTGAGCAGCCTGCTGCTGCAGGTGGCCCTGGTGGCCGGCGTGCAGCTGGGGGGCTACTTCCTGGCCGTGGCCCAGCCCTGGTGAGTCGGATGCCATCCCCGAATCCCACCCTGCCGTGTCCTCTGCTCGCTCACCCCCTGACCCCCGGCCCCCACACCCTCAGGTTTGTGCCTCTGAACAAGACCGTGCCCGCGCCAGACAACCTGCCCAACTACGAGAACACGGTGGTCTTCTCCGTGTCCAGCTTCCAGTACCTCATCCTGGCCGCCGCCGTGTCCAAGGGGGCGCCCTTCCGCCGGCCGCTGTACACCAACGGTGCGGGTGGGGCGGGCCGGGTGGGCACCGGAAGGGGAGGGGCTGAGGAGGCTGGTGCCTCTGGGGGGAGGGTCCCCCGGGCTTGTGCGGGGGGGTTCCCTGGCCTGACAGACTCCCCTAACCCCAGTGCCCTTCCTGGTGGCCCTGGCGCTCTTGGGCTCCATCCTGGTGGGCCTCCTCCTGGTCCCCGGCCTCCTGCAGGGGCCGCTGGCTCTGAGGGACATCACCGACCCCTGCTTCAAGCTGCTGCTGCTGGGCCTGGTCGCCTTCAACTTCGTGGGGGCCTTCATGCTGGAGGTGGGGTCCCAGGGATTCTGTGGGGGGGGGGGATCCACAGGGCCACCCCCTGCACTGTGCCTCTCTCTCTCTCTCTGCAGAGTACGCTGGATCAGTGCCTCCCAGGCTGCCTGCGGTGGCTGCGGCCCAAACGGGCCTCCAAGAAGCGCTTCAAGCAACTGGAGCGGGAGCTGGCGGAGCAGCCCTGGCCGCCGCCCCCCTGGCCCGGAAGGTAGCGCGCCCTGCCCGGCCCGCTGGACTGATCCCCGGCCCCTGAGCACCGAGGCCCCCCCCCTACAGACACCACGACCGCTACCGCAGCCCGAGGTCGGCGGGTGTCACGCTCCTGCCCCACGTCTGCCCAGCAGCCTCCCTGCCCCCCCTGGAGAAATGCTCACTGTCCTCCTCCGCAGACACCCCCGTAGAGACAGCAGACCCCGCCCATCCGCCGCTGTCAGTGTAGCAAATAAAGTCATTATTTTACTGGCTTGGCATGCTGTTTCTGTCTGGTACCTAAGCCAGGTGCCCAGCTGGCGGCCCCTGCCACGTGTCTGCTCCCGGTGCCCCTGATGTTTCAGACCACGGCAGACACCCCTCTGGACCTCCGTTTCTTTCCCAATATTTCTGGGTGCAGCCGTGCCTGGTGCTGGTAGGCCCATGGCATTGTCAGGTCCCCATGTTACAGACACCACAGGCTTAGAGGTCACACAAGTCAGGGTTGGGGGGACGCCAGATGGCTTTGACTCCAGGATCATCCTCTCTTAATCTGCCTTCCTTCCTGCGGGGGCAGACAGACAGAGGACTTGCCTGAGGCAAGTGCCAGTGCCTAGGCGGCATTTAAAGGGGCAGCTCCCTTTTCCCCCCCACTTCCTGGGACGGGTTTGTGGTCAGGTTCCTCCCTCAGGTGAAAATCCAGGCTCTGGGCCCACAGCTCCCGCCAAAACCACGTGTACTGCCCTCCAGGGACGGATAGGTACTTCTGACCTCCCCCTCCGCTGGACAGTGGCCAAGCCCTACTCTGGGGGTGGGACTCGGTGGTCGGGCCCATCTGGGCTGGGCAGGAAGAACAGGAAGCAAAGGCTGGTGCCTGCCCTCCACAAGCCCTGCCAACCCCATTCCTGGAAGCCCTGGCATGCGCCCCAGCCGTGCCCCAGCAGGCGCTCAGTAAACGTTGAGTCCAACAGGAGAAGGGACGGCGGGTGTGAAAAGGTAACGGAATAGGGGCACATCCAGAGTCCACAGAGCGGCCTGGGCATTGAGTCATCAACCAGCAACTGTTTGGTGGCGGGTGCTGTTCAAGGGGAGGCCAGAGGACCCACTGAGGCCTGGGTGTGAGTGCCCCTCCACCCTCAGCCAGGGCATGCATAGAGTGGGCAGTCCTGTGCCAGGCACGGTATGAACCCAGCCTCTGCGGGTGTGCACCGTGTAACGTGTGAGGTGATCAGGAAAGGAGCAAAGCTGCCCGGCCAGCCTGGCTCAGCGGTTGAGCATTAACCTGTGAACACGGTTTGATTCCCGGTCAGGGCGCATGCCCAGGTTTCGGGCTTGATCCCCATCGGTGGGCGTGCAGGAGGCAGCAGATCCATGATTCTCATCATTGATGTTTCTATCTCTCCCTCTCCTTCTCCATCTCTAAAACCAATAAAAGTATTTTAAGAAAAAGGGGAGCAAATCTCCCACAGCAAACCCCGCCACTACTCCCTCCTGAAAAGCCATCCCCTCTGCTTAGGCCCTTTGACCAGGAGAGTGGGTAGAAGCAGCAGAGGGGACCTGGGAGCCAGGACACGAGAGTAGGCAGCTTTGGGGTCTCGATTTCCCCCTTTTGACAAGAGTAGGGGGTGGGATTTCTACCAGGCCATTTCCTCTCCTACGTAAGTGGGATGGTGCCTATTAGGGGTGAAGGGCTAAGGGAGGGTACAGAGGGCTAGGTGGCCCCCAGGCACCATAGCACTCGGGTGACAAAGGTGGTAGACATTGAAGGTGGCAGGTACTCATTCATTCCACACAACAGCACCGAGGAACAAGTGATGCGTGGACATGCCAGCAGCCCCCTTATCCACAGGGGACATGTTCCCAGACCCCTATGCAGGCCTGAAACCACGGATAATACCGAACCTTTAGACACAGTCTCTTCCCGTGCATGCCTATGATAGTTTATAATGAGGCACAGTGGGAGCTTAAGAACATAACTAATAAACTAGGTCAGTGTAACAATATGCTGTAAGAAAAGCTGTGTGGCCGACACCGGTTTGGCTCAGTGGATAGAGCGTCAGCCTGTGGACTGAAGGGTCCCAGGTTCGATTCCGGTCAAGGGCATGTACCTTGGTTGCGGGCACATCCCCAGTAGGAGGTGTGCAGGAGGCAGCTGATCAATGTTTCTCTCTCATCGATGTTTCTAACTATCTCCCTCCCTCTGTAAAAAATCAATAAAATATATTTTTTAAAAAGCTGTGTGAAGGTGGATGAATAAGTAAAGTAAGGGGACGAACACAGCACTGCGCTACTGTGACTGGTCTGAACTGAGACAGCTACTCAGTGACGAACGGGCGGACAGCACGGACACCATGGACAAAGGAGGATTCCTGTCCAGCTGGACGGAATGAGACCGTGTGAGAGTTCATCGCGCTACTCAGCACGGTGTGCAATGTCAAACGTATGATTGTTTCTTTCTGGAATTTCCTATTTAATGTTTTCAGACCGTGCTGTTCCGTGGCTCACTGAAACTGCTGAAAGCAAAAGCACAGATAAGGGGGGACTGCTGGACTTCGTCCTGTCTAATAAGATTCAGAGTCTAAGGATTAAGCAGTTGTGGGGAGCATGGAATAAGGGCCTGAATCAAGGGGAACCCCAATCTCCTCCTCCGGGCTGCAGCGCCCTGCCTCAGGCCTAGGCTCCCATGACCAAGCAGGACCAAGGAGTGCCCCAAAGGCAGAGGACCTGCATCCCCTACTCAGCCAGTCTCTCCCAGGAGAGTCCAGTGTCATTCATTCATTCATTCATTCCACAGATGTTCCCTGAAGAGCTGCTGAGCCTGGCTCTGGGCCAAATGAGCCAAAACCCGGCTGAGCACCAACTAGTCCCTGTCTCCATGCGGTAGACAGGCTCAGACATGGGGCAACAGGACCGCTGTGAGCAGTAAAACAGAAGGTTCTGGAGCATGACAGGGCGAAAGGGCAGGCCCCTCTGAGGAAGGGAAGGTTCCATCGATAACCAGGAGGAGGACCTCAGTGTTCAGGAGGAAGAAGAGCTTGAGCAAAGGCCCTGTGGCAGCAGAGAAAGGAGTTTAGTGAGAAACGGCCAACAGGTCACGTGTCTGGAGGGGTCCAAGCAGGGAAGGAGGAGGCAGAGCCAGACCAGGGTAAAGGGTAGGACCCTGGCTGGCCACAGGGAAGCTTAGCCTTGACCCCAGGCACCATGGAAATGGAGGGACGGCTTTACGTACAAGGGCCAGGGTCTGAGGCGGGCAGGGGAAGGCAGGGCCCACTTGGAGGTTGGCACAGGGGCCAGGCAAGAGATGGTGGTGCCTGCACCGCCCTGGGGGCAGAGGGCAGACTCCGAAGGTATTTTGGAGGCAGAGGCGGCGTCTGCGGCTGTGTTGACGCAGGGGCTGACGTCGGTAGGAATGAGAGTACTGGAAGAATGGTGGGGCCACTCCCAGGGCCAGGTTTGGGGGAGGGCCAGGGGTCCTGAATTTGGGCTTGGGTCCTTGTGGAATCTGATGTGCCTTGGGGGACATGGGCAGGCCAGACCCAGCCGGCTGGAGCCCATGGGCTGAGAGAAACGCTGGTTATGGAAGCCACTCAGCCCCGAGGTGATTAAGAGGACTCCCAAAGCCGGTTTGGCTGAGTGGATAGAGCGTCGGCCTGCGGATTGAAGGGTCCCAGGTTCGATTCCGGTCAAGGGCATGTATGTTGGTTGCGGGCACATCCCCACTGTGGGGCGTGCAGGAGGCGGCTGATCGATGTCTCTCTCTCATCCATGCTTCTGACTTTCTGTCCCTCTCCCTTCCTCTCTATAAAAAATCAATAAAATAAATTTTAAAAGAAAGAGGACCCCCCCCCCCGAAGGCGCGGCCCCAGAGGGGGGGGGGGGGGGCTGGGGGGGTGTCCTCCAAGCTGGGAGAAGCGGAGCGGGGCGCACGGCTTTCCTCCGGCGGCTCAGTGCCTCCGGGGGATCCCCTCTAGGAGCCTTGGTCTCCTTCCCGGTAAAATGGGGTGCCGCTGACTGCGGGCCAGATGCGGGGGGCGATGAGGGAGAGCGTCCCGCCCAATCAGGTGCGGACGGAGCTGAGGCCGCGCGGCGGGCGCCCCGCTCCCAGGCCCCCCTCCCCCAGCGCCGGTGGCGGACCCGGGGGCGCGGCGACGGCAGCGGCCCTCGCGTTAGGACCCAGCGGATCCGGCGGGAGGCGGGCGCCGCCGTCGGGGGCCCGGCGCGGGGCTCGGCGGGCGAAGGGGCGGTCCGGGCGCGGACGCGGAGCGGCGGGGAGAGACCGGCCAGGTAGGCGCGGGCCGGCGGCGGGGCGCGGGGGCCCGGGGGCGGCGCTGGGCCCTGCGTGTCCCCACCGGCCGCCGCCCGGAGCCGCCCCCGGGCCGGTGCTGCGCGGCCGCTGGGCAGCCGGGGGGCCGCTGCGGAGGAGGCGCGCGCTGGCGGAGGGAGGGGAGCCCGGGTTTGGGGGGGCAGCCGGAGGTGGGGGCGTCGGGGCCGGGCCGCTTTGTGCTCCCCGGGAGGCTGGAGCGGGGGCGCGGGGGGCGCGCGCCCGGTGAAGCCGGCAGCGCGGAGACAAAGGGAGGGGAGCGCCGGCGGGGCGGGCGCCCTGATTGCTCCCAGCTGTGCGGCCGCCACATCTGGCCCCTCCCGCCGGCGGCCCGGCCGCGCAGCGCCCCCGGGGAGCCGGGCCCGGCCCCGGGAAGGGCCGGCGCGCGGCTGGGGAATGGGGGGCGGCCTCCTGCAGGTCCGGGGCTCCCCACGCCCGAAGCCCGCGGTCAGGAAGTGCTGGGAGGTGGAGGGCCCCGGGGAGGAGGCAGGACTCCCGCTGGACTCTCCCCTCTGCAGCCACACCCCTTGCTGGGGGCCCCTCTCCCCAAGAAGCCGGGCCTGGGTGCCAGACCTGGGGGCAGGGAAGGCTCCCTGCAGGGGGGGCTTTGGGGACACACAGAGGCTGCCCCCACATACACACACACACACACACACACTCTTAGGGCCCCTGAGGCCCCACCTCCGGGCCTCCTCCCCACTGGTGAGGATGGGGCGGCTGCAAAGAAGGAGGGGGTCCAGGTCGTTCAGCCCCTTACAGGAGGAGGCCAGGGTTTGCAGAAGGGGGGTGTGGGGAGCCGGACCCCTGCCTTTGAGCAGCTTGAGCCTGAGTCTCATCTCTTTCCCTCTCCCCCCTCAACCCCCCCCCCAATCAGTTTCCGGCGGCGCGGGCGGGCGAAACAGTGCGGGTCAGGAAGGGAGAGATGGACAGGAGTCCCAGAGGTCTCAGGACCGGGACGAGGGAGGGCACCAGGCCCGTCTCCGCCCCTTTGCCCCCCTCTCCCTGGAAACACCCCCCCCTCCCCGGGCAAAGGTGGCAGGTCAGCCGTCTGACAAACTCCCTTTGTCGTGGCGGGAGCGGGGCGCCGCCAGGTAAATGGGCTGGGGCGCCCTCCCGGCTGAAGCTGACAGGCTGAGGGCCTCCACTGAGCCGGGACCGGACATGGGGACCAGAGACTCAGCCCAGTCCACGCTGGGCCCAGGACTGGAGGCTGCCCTCCACCAGGAATTCTGCACTTCCAGAGCCTGGGGGAAGCCCCACTTCCTGCCCCGTCCCTGCAAAGTCCCACCCCCCACACTTGTCACTCCTCGTCTGGGGGACAGCACCCCCCCGACGGGGTGCGAGGCCCTCCCAGGCTCCGCCCTCCGTGCTTCCTGCAGCTGCAGACAAGCAGACCACAGTCTCGGGAGCCTGATGCTCCGCCAGGTCTTGGGAGGCCTGGCAGGAGAGGCGTCTTCCCGGGGTGGGAGCCCTGCCCAGGCCCCACTGCCGCGGGGACCCCTGGGGCCCATGCACGCCTGTGGGGGGCTGTGGTGGGGGCCAGGCGGGGCTGCGATCCCGAGCCGGGGGCCAGGTCAGGACGCACAGGCTCCACGCCTTAGACACGGGGGGTGCGCTGAACCAGAGCAGGGGGCATATGGCTGGCAGGGAGCACGGGGTCAGGGCTGGGGGGGGGACGAGGGGGACCCCTTGCCGAGCCGGGCAGGGTGGGTTCAGGCCATTGGCTGAAATCAGCCCCCGGAGCGGCGTCGGAGGTCTGGTCCCTTGGGACACAAACACTCCCTACCCCTCCAAACTAGTTCCTCCTCTGCACTCTGGGCCCCCCACATCCTGGCTTCCATTCGGGGTGCCGCCTTCTCCAGGCTCAGAGGGAACCTCGGCTCCCAGGCGCTGGGGCGGGGCAGGGAGCGGGTTCCCTTCCTGCCAGCGGGGGAGGGCGGATAGCAGGGAGCGGAGGTGGGTTCCCCGGCAGGCGGCCCCCCCGGGTTAGTGCCCTGGGGTGCAGCTTGCCCCCTCTTCCAGCTGTCCTCTGACACCAGCCCGCCGCCTCACGGAGTAGCCATGAGGGCTGCCTACCTCTTCCTGCTGTGCCTGCCTGGTGAGTGGCTCCTGGGGCTGAGACCCCCCGTCTGTGGGGAGCAGGAGGCGTGCAGGGGTGGGGGTGCAGTGAGTCTGCCGGGCCCTGTCACCAGAACTCAGCTCCCAGGGCCCCAGGGCCTCCTGCCTCCTGGACCTCAGACTGGACCGGCCAGCCCCCCAAAGTCTGAGGCGTTTCCTGGGCCCTGACCCCTACTGTCCAAGTGGCAGGCAAGGGGGATTCTGGGAAGTGGGCACACACCCTGGCACCCCGAGTCCATGCCTCTCCTCTTACATACTGACCCTCCCAGAAGCTGATGTGTAGGAGTTGGGGATACCCAAGGCAGAGAGTCTAGACCCGTTTGGGGCTCAACGCCCTATACCAGTGGTCGACAAACTGCGGCTCGAGAGCCGTGGTTTGCCGCTCTGTTGACTAATGAGTTTGCCGACCACTGACCTAGACTCTCAATTCCAATAATTACAGGCTGTTGTTCCTTGGGATTAAGGCCCCTATCCCAGTGGTCGGCAAACTCATTAGTCAACAGAGCGGCAGTTTGCTGACCACTGCCCTATACAATCTCGACCTTAGTGAGAGTTTATCAATGGGAATGAAAAGGCCCTGCCTCATCCATCACGCATTCATTCAACAGATATTTGTTGAGCTCCTACTATGTGCCAGGCACTGGGCTAGGCCCTGGGGATGCAGTGATGAACCAGGCAGACAAGTGCCTGCCCACATGGTGCTGCCAGTCTAGGGAAGGGAGGGCTATATTATGAAGTAGATAAATGTCGGCTTGTACTGAGTGCCATGATAGAAATAAGCGAGAGGATGAGATAGAGAGGGTGGGTGGGCCAGCCAGAGCCTCTTAGCAGAGCTGAAATTTTATTTAAGACCTAAAGGAGGTGGTGACCAGGATCACAGGCCTGGGAGAGCAGGTGCAAAGGCCCTGGGGCATGCAGGAGAGAGCTGAGTGCCGGGAGCAGCCAGGATGCCAGCATGGGGGAGAGGGGCAGGATGAGGTCAATGAGGTGACACAGGACCAGGGAGTGTAAGGGCCATCCTGGTTGAGGAGGGAGTGTGGATCCTGTAGATCTAAGAGTCTGGTTGTAGAATGGAGGGTCTCTTTTACCTGCCTGTCTGACCTCCCGGAAGTGTCTCAGGGCCGCTTCCTGTCCCCATGGGGCACCCCCTCATGCTCTCCCTCCCCACGGCAGGCCTGCTGGCTCAGGGGCAATATGACCTGGACCCTCTGCCGCCATTCCCAGACCACGTCCAGTACACACATTACGGTGACCAGATCGGTAAGGCCTTGCCTGCCCTCCCTCCCCCTGGGGCTCCCAACCCTTCCATGTCCTCAAGCTCAGCCAGGGACCTGGGGGGGTTCAGTGATGGGAGTCTGGGCTGGGGGGTGGAGGGGGTGTCCCTAGCTCCGTGTTGACTTCCTTTGCCCCTGGCCCCCACCCATTCCCATTCATTTCTGTTTCCAGACAACCCAGACTACTATGATTACCAAGGTAAAGGGGAGGGGCTGGGTAGGACAGGTGGGCATGGGGGGCGGGGAGAGAGGGAGGGGAGCAGGCCCCCTCATCGTGTCCTGTCGCAGAGGCCACTCCTCGGCCCTCTGAGGAGCAGTTCCAGTTCCAGTCTCAGCAGCAAGTCCAGCAGGAGGTCATCCCGGCTCCCACCTTCGGTAGGCGGCACCCCTGGGAGTGGAGGTCTGTGTGGGGGGGGGGGGAGGCGGTGACCTCGCTCGGATTAGACCTCTCTCAATGATCTCTGCCTGTCCCTCCCCCGACACAGAGCCAGGAAACGGGGAGACGGAGCCCACAGAGCCGGGGCCTCTGGGTAAGAGCGCTCTTGTTCCCTGGACAGGAGGTGAAGTGGGGGGCGGGGGGCGCTGGTAGAACAGAGGCTGCCTGGGGTAGGAGGCCTGCCCCCTAGGCAGCTCTGGGAAACCCCAGCTCCCTGGGCCGGGCCTGCGCTGAATTGGCAGCAGCCTCAGGGGGACCTCTGCTCCCGGCGCTGGGGTGGGGTGGGGAGCGGGTTCCCTTCCTGCGGGCGGGAGTGCTCTGGCTGGCAGGTGACGTGGGCAGGAAGCCAGGCTGGCTCAGCAGGCCCCAGGCAGCCCAGCCAAGAGCCCCAGAGCAGACTGGGGGATCCCGGCTGGCTGGCGCTGGCCGCAGGGGCTCAGTGTGGCTCCTGGGCGGTGGGTGGGGACTCCTGACAGTCTGTGGGCGTGGATTGTGTCTGAATTTGTGTGTGAATATGTGCTTCTTCAGTGTGGGGGCGAATGTGTATGTATGAATACATGGCACCAAACTGGGCGGCCTCAGGTCCAGCAACGCTGTGCATGCATGTGTTGGGTGTGTATGTGTGCGTGTCATGTGTATGTGTCTGGGCCAGAAGGTGAAGAACATACCTAGACTCTGAGATGAGAGCCAGTCTCTGGTGGGCAACATTGGGGGCTCCCCCCAGTCTGGGCCCTCCGCTGCAGCCCCCCATCTGATCCCACTGTCACCCAGACTGCCGTGAGGAGCAGTATCCGTGCACCCGCCTCTACTCCATCCACAAGCCCTGTAAACAGTGTCTCAACGAGGTCTGCTTCTACAGGTGAGACGGGCCAGGCCTGGGGAGGGAGCAGAGGGGCAGCCCCAGCCGGCCTAGGCAACCTCTGGGGAGAGAGAATAATAAATCCTGGCGTTGATGGAGGATTGAGCCCGGGCCCAGGGGCCGGGACTTCCGGGGGCTCCTACACCAGGCCCTGCCCAGACGCTCCCCAGGGGCCTTGCCTGGGTGGGCTGACACCTCCCGGCCTCCTCCCCCAGCCTCCGCCGAATGTACGTCATCAACCGGGAGATCTGTGTCCGCACCGTCTGCGCCCACGAGGAGCTGCTCCGAGGTAGGCGGCCTCCGCCCCGACCCCTCCCCACTCCCGCTCTGTCATCCAGCCACCTGCCCACCACCTGATGGTTATTAAACACGTGCTTTGTGCAGGGGAGCGGGGGACCCTTCCAGGGGATCCCAAAATCAGAGTGGGGAGCAGTTCCCATCACCCTGTCCCACCCTGACCCCCATTCCTTTCTGCCCCCAACAGCTGACCTATGTCGGGACAAGTTCTCCAAATGTGGTGTGATGGCCAGCAGTGGCCTGTGCCAGTCCGTGGCGGCCTCCTGTGCGAGGAGCTGCGGGGGCTGCTAGGGTGCAGGTGGCACCCCAGCCCTGGCTCCTCCTCACATCCGGGGCCTTGGGCCCTGCCTGACCTGGTGCTTTCCTTCCCGCCTGACATGCCTTTCCTTCTGTAAAAAGTTAGTGGACTGCGGCCCAGGGGGCTGTCTCAGGCCCCTCCCCGGGCTGCGGCCACCCCAGAGGCACAGTGGGGGCTCCCCACGGCCCAGTCTTTACCCCAGGTGGGGGGCACCCCAGCCTCAGTGTGACTGGGCCTCTGAAGTGCCTTCTCGGCCCCTGAGGTAGGCTGTGCCCCTCCCCCCAGCTGGTCTGCTTGGATTTCCTACCGCCCCTGGGCATAGACCACCTGTTTTATACAAAATTAAAACCAAGTTTTTACAAACGATTCGGTCATTTTTCAGAGCACACACGAGGTGGGTGGTGGCCAGGTGCCTCCCTGGTCTTGTTATAAAAAACGATAAGAGGCCCCAGCTGGTTTGGCTCAGTGGATAGAGCATCAGCCTGCAGACTGAAGGGTCCCGAGTTTGATTCCAGGGTTGCGGGCTCCATCCCCAGTAGGGGCAGGCAGCCAATCAGTGATGATCCTTTCTCATCACTGATGTTTCTCTCTCTCTCTCTCTCTCACCCTCTCCCTTCCTCTCTGAAATCAATAAAAGTATTTTTAAAAAAAACAACTACAACGCTAAGAGGCTACCTGGCCTCTTGAGAAGGGACCGTCCAGGCGATGAGTCCTCATCTTCAGAGGGACGCCAGGAGAGAAGCATCAGGGTGGGGATAGGGTGTAAGGAAGGTGTGGAGGTAGGTGGCCCCTGAGATCAGGGCGGTGGAGGAGCGGTTCAGGGCAGAAACAGGGCCAGCCAGTGTGCCTCTCCCGACAGCCTGTGGGGCAGGTTCCCGTTCCCAGGTGGGCGAGCCGAGCTCTGACCGGTTAAGCCAGTGGGCGGCAAATTCATTAGTCAACAGAGCAGCAAACCGAGGCTCTGGAGCCGCACCTGGCTCGTGAGCCGCAGTTTGCCGACCACTGGGTTAAGTGACTTTGCCCAAGCTCACTCAGTGGAGCCAGGACCCCACATCCACTCCCAGGCCTGCAATTGTTCACCACGCGGCCTGCAAGGCCCATCAGTATCCCGGGGTGGGCCTCACCCGGGATGGGCCTCACCTGGGAGGGGCCGAGGAAGCTGAGCGTGGGGTCAGGCCGCACAGGGTGGGCCACTGTCCAAGCCCCAACATCCCCCTGTTAAATGGGGTGGGCGACACTGGGCCAGGAGGCCTCCCACCCCAACATGCTGAGGGTAGTAAGCACCACAGGCCTTTCTGAAGCTCCCCCCCTCCCTATACCCCTCCCTGGGGCGCCCATCCCTCTTGCCCAAGGCCCTACCCGTGTCCCCACCCATCTACCAGGTGGTCGAGGCACACTGATAGTAAAAAAACACTCGGTACAAAGCCATTTTAGAAAATAGTTCTTGTAAAAAACACAAACAGTTCTGAACAGTTAACAGTATAAAAAGGTACAAAAATACAGGGGCTCTGAACTCTAAGGAACTTCCTGACAAACACTCGGAACTAAGGCGGAGAGATCCCTGGGAAGCCAGGGCAGGGTCTGGGTCTCTGACCCCTGCCCTAGGCCTGGGCACCCCTCCTCCTTCCCATGAGCCCACGCTCTAGGGGCCTGCTTCAGGACCAGCCACCCTGACCCTGACTTTAGCTCAGCCTCTCAGCGAGGACGTAGTCGAGTCTGGAGTGGCTCACCTGGGAGGGGCTGGACTGAGGGGGGCCCATAGACAGCACGTGGCTCTGATGATGCTGAGGAGCCACTGCTGGCCGGGCCTGCACTGGAGCCCCCCACTTCCTAGAACTGCCATCGGCTCGTCCTCACCCCATCGGAGCTCTGTGGCCCCGGCTCTGGAGTGGATTGCGCCGGAGAGGAGGCCGTCTTCTGCCCCAGGTACCGGCCGGGAACGGCTCAGTTCTCTGGGGGCCCAGAGGCGGGGGAGAAGGACGCTGAGCTCCTCCGAAGCTCCTGCTGCAGATGTGCCTTCAGTGTGGACACCTGGAGGAGAGAGAGAAGGCGGAGCCTGAGCGGCCGGCCCAGGCCCTCGGCCTGATTGCAGGGAAAAGGGTGATTCTAGCTGGGACCCCGGGAGAAACTCTCATCTGGAACCAGGGTGTTTCCTTCCCTTCTCCTTCTGCTCCCCGGTAGAGTCAGGTGTCCGCTGACTGCTCAGCATCTCTTTGGGGCCACCCCGTCCCCTCATCACTCAGAGGGGCCTGGCACTAGCCTGGCTCGAACCAGCCTCGCCCTGTAGACTCGTGCCCAGGTGGCATGGTCAGCAAGGGGCTGGGATTGAAGCTGGTCACTGAGAAGCAGCCCTGGGACCTTTGCTGTTGCTCCACTCCTCCCTCCCCCACAGGGAGGGTAGAGGCGGAGAGGGTTGTGCGTGACAGCTGGGGATCAAGGGTGGTTGGAATAACCTGACCTGCGTGCAGGGAACTGAGTTCCGACAGCACTTAAGCTCATGTTCAGCCACGGCTGACACCCACTGGCCACTTCCGTTTTGGAGGCCATCGGTGGCAGATACCCGAGAGTCACACCCGCCCTCTCCCCTCCCCCTCCTCTTCCTTCTCCAGCATCACCCGCCATGCTGGTCCAGCTTCCCAAGCAGGGAGTCCTGGTGGCTCTGCAGCCCCCGGGAGGGCCGGGCCCAGTCAGGCCTGAGTACCTGCTCCTCCAGCCTGTGCGCCCGCTGCCGGTGGGCCCGCTCCCGTGCCTCCAGGGTGCGTTCCGTCTGCACCTGGGCACCGCGCACGTGCTCATCCTCCTGCTGCAGCTCCAGCTGTTGCTGCTCCTCGGCCTCCAGTGCCTCCAGCCCGACTGGGCTCCGGTCCTGCTCCAGCACCACCACCTGGGCCTGCAGGAGAGGCCGCCAGTCAAGAGTCTGCCCGTGTGTGTGTGTGTGTGTGTGTGTGTGTGTGTGTGTATGCGCGCTGTATGCACAGGAGGTATCAGGCACTTCCCCAGGGCAACAGCCTGAAGGCCCTTGGGGCAAAGACAGTGCAGGGGGGATGCAGGAGAGATCTTTGTTTGTACCCCCTCCCCCCATCTCCCTCGAGGCCCTCCTGGTCTGCAATTAGGGTACCTAGTGACTCCTATCACTCAGATACATACAGATACACATACAAAAACATATTCAAACACAGGCCCATATATATTCAGGCACCAAAGAAAGCATGTTCACCTGGCGCATACATATGTGCAAAAGCCTAATACTCCTACATACATGAAGACATCTGAACAGATACACACAGACATATTGTTAAGACTCAGACTTGACACATCTGTACAAGACTTAAGCACCAGAATATACCCATGAACACTCATACCTCTACCTGTCCACAACACACAGACTCAGGTGCTAACCGGCCATTGCATTAGCATCTCTTTTCTCTCCGTTTGGGGGGACCCCTCCCTCTGGAACCTCCCTCTGAGCCCTGGCTCAGGGGCTGTGGGCTCTGAACTGGCTGAGCTATCAGCAACTCCTGGCGCTCAGGCTGGGGCGGGGCAGGGTCCTGGGTGAGGGAGTGGGCATCTAGGACTGGGTGGGCAGGGGCTGGACCTCCAGCAGCTGGATCTGCCTCTGGGCCTCGGCCAGCTCCAGCTCGGCCCCCGTGAGTGTGCGGTCCAGGCGGCCCTTCTCAGCACTAAGCCGCACCGTGTCCTCCTGGCTGCGGAGCTTCTCCCGCTCTACCTGGGTGGGGAGAGCAGGAGGGGAGCGGGGTGCCGGAGAGGACGGAGGCCTGGGAAGCGGCGGGCTCCGGTAGAGCGTCAGGGTAGAGGCCGAAGGACCGGGGACCCCGGTGACATGCAGCTGGACCAACCATGGACATGCCCTGGAGGAAGGGAGGGGAGGGGCCCGGGGAGCAGCCCACCTTGTCCAGTGTCTTCTTGAGGGCCACCCGGTCCTTCCCCAGCCGCAGGGCCGACCGCTCGGCCGCCCGCTTCTCGGCCTCCAGCTGAGCCAGCGCGCGCTGCAGGCCGCCCAGGCGCTCCTGCAGCCGCTGCCGCTCGTCCTGCAGCCGCTGGGCCGCGTGCAGGGCCGCCGCCTCCGCCTCCTGCCGCTGCCGCAGCGCCTGCAGCGGGAGCGCCAGCCCTCATTGCTCTGGGCCTCGGGGTGCGCCTCTGAAGCTCGGGAAGGGCAAGGCCAGCCTGCCGTGCCCCCTAACTCGGCAGGGCAGCTGGAGGCCCGCACGAGGAACTGTCTCCTGAGGCCAGACGGCTCTCCTCTCTGGGCCTCAGTTTCTCCATCTCTATCGTGGGGGTACCAAGCTTCATCCCTGGGCTTGTGGGTGTGGGGGTTCCTCCTCCCAGGAGACTGGGCCTGGGTTTGGGGTGAGGGTAAGACGGTGGGAAGGTCCCCCCGCATCCCGAGGGCCTCAGCATCCTGGCGGCAGAAGGGGTCCCGCCGTGCCGTACCTCCCGCAGCTGCTGCAGCTGGCCCTCGGCGTCCGCCCGCTGTAGCTCCAGGTCCGCCATGTCGCCCCGCATCGTCTGCACCTGCTCGGCCAGGGTGCTGCTCTGCTTCCGGGCCTCGGAGAGCGCCTGCCGGGCAGCCTCCAGCCGTTCCTGGGAGGCAGGGGCCGATGATGCCGGCTGGGCACACCCTGTGCTCTGTATCTCAGGCCGGTTTCCCAGCCGTAAAAGAGGTGTCATCTCACCCGGAGGGCGGGCCAGACAGCAGGGCTGGCCCGGAGCCTATACTGAGCCATAGGAGACCAGGATCCCCAGAACCCATCTCTCGCCCCCACTAACCCTGCGCCGAGATCCCTCAAAGCCGGTATTAGTAGGCTGTTCTCTTATTGCCCCGCCCCTCAGCAGAGCCTCCTCTTTTTTTTTTTTTCTTAAAACATATATATATATACGTTATTGATTTTTTACAGAGAGGAAGGGAGAGGGATAGAGAGTCAGAAACATCGATGAGAAAGAAACATCAATCAGCTGCCTCCTGCACACCCCCTACTGGGTAGGTGCCCGCAACCAAGGTACATGCCTTTGACCAGAATCGAACCTGCGACGCCTGAGTCTCCAGGCTGACGCTCTATCCACTGAGCCAAACCGGCGAGGGCCAGAGCCGCCTCTTACTGACTGATGCTCTTATTAAGCCCACCCCTCCCTCTCATTAATTGGCTCCTTAAGGTTCCCAACTGACTGCCTCATTGGCTGGCTCTCTACCAGACTCCTCCAAGCCTGCCTATTGGCTAACTAACTCTCTTCCCCGGCCCATCCCAGCCAGACGCCAGAGTCCGGAGTCCTTCCGTCCGTCCGTACCTGGAGCACTTGGCGGTCATGTTCACAGGCCGACAGGGCCTTCTGCAGCTGCAGATTCTTGTCCTGGGCGCTGCTGAGGCTGGCGCTGTTCTGGGCCAGCACCTCTGTCAGGCCCTTCACCTTGTCCCGCAGGGCCCCCTCGCTCTCCTCCACCTTGGCCAGGGCCCCGTTCAGCCGCTCCACCGTCAGCTGCAGGGTCCCTGCCTTCACCTCGCTGTCCGCCACCTGGCAGGAGCGACAGCGTGGTAAATGGCTGCTCTCACTGTGGCCGCCACAGAAAGGTCCAATCCAAACCCTTCCCCTCTCTGCAGGCCTCCATCACTGATGCTCACTGTTCCCCGCACTCCCACTGGCTCAGCCTACTCCTGCCGAGGCCCGTCCCTCTGCTGGTCCACTCCCTCCACCCACCGCACCATCAACCCGGTTGTCTCCGACCCCAGGGTCTCCTCCCTGTTCTCATCCCCCTCCTCCCTGCTGCTGAGGAGGAGGAGGAGTATCTGCCACCACCCTGGAATCTCTGTGTACTTGACTTTGGTGGGCGATGGTGCAGGGCTGGCAGAATTACTGACCAGTCCAGAGGGAGATGAGCCTCCTGGCAGCCAGGGCAAAAGAGGAAACGTATGAAATCTACTTCTCCACCTCGTCCAACACGCTTCCTGTGAGTGCAGGTTCTGTCACCAACCAGTCCTACTTCTAACGTTGGCTCTGCCTCTTGGGCAATGACATCGCCTCTTGAGCCGCCATCATCCATCCACGAAACAGGGATGACAATGTCTCACGGTCGCTGGGAGGGTGACCTAGTCTCTGCAAAGCGCTTGGCACCGGGCCTGCACATGGGGGAGGGGACCTACCTGTCTCTGCAGAGAGTCCACCCGCTCCTGGAGGACCTGGGCCTGGGCCTCGCGGTCGCTCAGGCCCCGGCGGCTGCGCTGTAGCTCCCCCTCCAGCGAGCGCCGCTGCAGCTCGAGCTTGACAGAGCGGCTCTCGGAGGCGTCCAGCACCTCCTTCAGGCGCCGCTTGTCACTCTCCAGCTTCGCCTCGTTGGCCTTCATCATGCTGATCTTCTCCTGCAGGAGTGGGGGGGAAGGGCTCAGGCCCCAGCTGTCCAGCCCACCCCGGCCTGCTGCATCCCTCAGGACCCTCTGGAGAAAGCAGGGCGCAGCCCAGGAGCTGCATGTGTGACCTGAGTTGAGTTGGGCAGAAGCCCTGCGCCCCCGCAGGTTTTAGGGGATGATGCTCCTCCCCTCCAAATGAGTTCAGGCTGTGAAGGAGACTTGGGGAGTGGGGACAGGTCAGGAAGACAAACTGAGGTCCTTCCATCCCTGTCCCCGTCCTGGAGACAGGGCAGGTCAAGAGGATGTTCTTACAACTGTCCCCCCCCAACCCTCCTCCGCCAGGCCTGGCCCCTCTCCCACCCTGCTCGGAGCCCCAGCCCTGCCAGGTCTCCGCCCGGCAGCCCCACGCTGGCTCCTGCCCAGCTTTGTTTCTGGCCTCCTCTCGTGGCCCCTGTGGCTGGGCCCGAGGCCAGCGCTGCAGCCGCAGACACAACAAGCCAGCTCAGGCTGGGCCAGCGCCAGAGGAGAGGTGGGGCTGCGGAGCAGCCGTGGAGGGCCGGGAGGAAGGGAGGAGGGAGGGAAAGAGGGGATCCGGATCCAGGGCTGTGCAAAGGTCTCAAGTCTTCGGCAGCTTGGACTGTCACCACCAAGGCCTATGCACCCTGCTCCGCCCCCCATCCTCCACACACAGATGCCCACCAAACACATAAAGCCCCCAGAACGCCACTCATGTGGCTCTCAGAGACGAAGGGAACAGAGGTCCCGAGGACTGTCACTTCAACGGGTGCTGAGACCAGGCAGGGACAGAGATGCATGCACACAGTAGGACTCACCAATACCTAGTCAGACAGCAGATCCTCCCCTCAGCCCACAGCCTCAGCCCTGCCTACCTGGCTGGCCCGGCGCTCGCTCTCGGCGGCCTGCAGGCTCCTCTCCAGGGCGGCCACCTGGTCCAGGGCGGCCCGGCGCTCCCGCTCGCTGCGTCGCACGCTGTCCTCCTGCAGCGCCAGCTCCGCCTGGGCCCCGCTCAGCCGCCCATCCACGCTGCGCCGAGCTGCGGCCCCCACCCCAGCGGTGAGGCCTGGCCCGGCCCCCAAACACCCAGCCTGCCCTCCGCCCACCATCGGACCTGCCTCTCTGAGACCCTGAAGGTTTGGAAGTCGGAACAGGGGGTGGGCCTGATCAAGGAGGGTCCCCCAGAAATGACAGCCCCCAACTGTCCTTTAGGGTCTGATGCTCCCGGTCACAGGGGTCAGAGCAGGGATGCAGGAGCGCTCAGGGCAACCCCACGCCGTCCACCTCCGAGAGCAGAGCCAGGCTGGGTCAGGCTCACCCTCCTCGCTCTGGGCCACGGCCTTCTGCAGCTGCCTTGCCCGCGAGGCTGCGCTGTCCCTCTCGGCCTCCATCTCCACCAGCTGGCGACTCAGGGCGCTGGTCTGGGCCCGGAACTCATCCTGCAGTCCCCAGGTCGGGGGAAGAGGGAGACCCCTGCTCTGGCAACCGGCAGCCCCTCACAGGGCCCCAGCCGCCCGGTTTCTTCCCAGCCCCGCACACCAGCCTCACCCGCCCGGTTTCTTCCCAGCCCCGCACACCAGCCTCACCCGCTCTCGCTGGGTGCTCCGCAGCTCCTGCAGGAAATCGCGGAGGGCCCCCCGCACGGCCTCTGGGTCCAGGTCTCCGGCCGGCGGGGAGTTAGCAGGTCCTGGGGACGGTGGCTCAGATCCAGAGCTGTGTTCCAAGGGGCTGGGGCTGCTGGGCCCTTCCCCACTTCCTGGAGGAGGAGACCGGCTCAGGGATGCAGGATGCTGCCTGCAGGCTCTCGACACATCTCCCCGAACCCTGCTCTGCCCAGCACCCCACGTGAGCCCGAAGCACAAACAGGTCCCCTCGACCTCCTCTGTCCCCCTTTACCAGACCTCAGGTAAGCCCAACTTCCATGTGCTCACTTAGCGGCCCTGCTGCTCACCCCCAATATGAGCCTCTCACCCTTTACAAGCTGGCCACTCCCATCACCCTCAGCTCCATGTTCCAGAATATTCCCTCTTCTAGCACTAGGGCCTTTGTACATGCTGTTCCTTTCTCTTCGCACGACTGTGTTGGGGTGAATTCATCCCACCCTCGTGGGGCTCCAGTGCCTGCTCCCCCCCAGACCAAGACGCCTTGATGGCTTGTCCCCAGGCCCCAGCCCAAGTGCGGACACTCCATCACCTCGACATCTCCCTGTACTGAGTGCGGGCACCGGGCTGATGCTTTCCCTACGTCCCCCCTTTCATCCTCACAGTGAACCCCTGAGGGTAAGGATCCGTTCCCACCTTCACAGGCTGGGCGGGCTCAAAGCGGTTAACTAATTTGCTTGGCCTCAAAGCGGGAAAATGGGCAACAGAACCGGGAGGGGCAGAAGGAACAGAGACAGCACGGCACCTAGAGGTCAGCATCGGAACTGCAGGATGGGCTTCAGCCTGTTAGCATCCTCCAGCCTCGGCCATGTGACACCCCAAATGCCCCACAACTCTGTCAGCACCCAAAGGAGCACATTGACCCACTGTGGGTGGGAGGGGGGTGGAGTCCGGGACTAGCCGAGGGGCGGTTTTTGAGGCTGGTAATCAAAGAGAATTGGGCCCAGCCTAGGGCAGGGTCTTCTGCAGGACAGGCCTAATGGGGGAAGGGGGGAGGGCGGGGACTCCTCGGAGCCCGCCTCCCGCTCTCCCTCCCACCCGGTTCTGGCGCTCAGCTCACCTCGGGTGGGTGGGCTGCGGGCTGGAGAGCCGAGCGCCTGCCGCGCGGCCGGGCTGGGGGCGGGACTGGGCGCGCGGCCCAGCCCCAGGCCCCGGCGCAGGGCAGAGCGCAGGCCACCCAGCTGGGCCTCCGCCGCGCGACGCTGGGCCTCCACGCGGGCCAGCTCGGCCTCCAGGCCTTGCCCCCGGCCCTCGGCCGCGCTCAGCCGCAGCCCCAGCTCTGCCACCTCGGCTCGGGCCGCCTCCAGCTTCAGCTCCAGGCTGCGTGTGTGGTCCAGCTGCTGCTTCTCCGCGCTGCGCGCCTCCTCCAGATGGCCCGCCAGGCCTCGCTCGCGGGCTCGGAACTCGCCTTCTTGCTCCTGCAGCTTCCGCTGGGCTCCCTGGAGCTGGGGCAGGGCGAAGCCCGAGGGTGAGAAGCTGAGAGCCAGCAAGGCCGGCTCCCAACCCTAGGCCCGGAGGCCCCAGAGCTTAGAGCAGCCTCCCAACCCCCGCCCAAAAGTGGGGAGCACAACACCTATTCCTTTAGTGGTCTCCATCCAAACACGTGAGGTCCATCCACGGTGTGGGAGGGAACTATTAGAATTCATCTCTTCCTTCTGGGTACATTACCCACTAGTTTATTACCAGTAAACTAACAGCTAACACTTGCATAGATGGGACTTATCAATGACAGGCACTAAGCCCTTTCCAAAAACTATCAGCCCTGCCGGAGTGAATCATCTCTGTTCTACAAATGGGGAAACCGAGGCTCGGAGCAGTTGTGGAACGTGGCCAAGGCCAACAGCTAGTGAGCTGAAAGCTAGGGTTCAAGGCCAGGCACTCTGGCTCCTAGGGCTGTTCTCCGCACTAGACCACACTGCCTTTCAGTGCACATAATCCATCAACAGGACACAGTGGGGCGCGTACTAAAAAACGATCCATTGATGGAGTTCACGATCTCTCTCTGTCTGTTCTCTACACACACACACACACCATTCCCCTTGCCCTCTGGTACAGAGAATGAGTCAACTCCTCCCAGTCATCAGTTTCACTGCTGGGAGCACCACCTGGATGCCAGGATCTCTAGGTACAGCTCCCCTATCCCCTGGGTGCTCTGAAGCACAGAGAGGTTAAGTGACTTAGTCAAGCTCACCTAGTAGATTCAATGCAGTGAAACAGCCAGAAAAGACAGAGACCTACATGTGTGTGACCTTGGGTCGATCCCTTATCTCTCTGAGCCTCCGTGTTTGGCTCTCTCTGTAAAAGGGAGCTAACTGTACCCATCTCCCGAAGCTGCTGGGAGAATCAAACAGGGTGATATCTACAGATTTAACCCCCACCCCACTCCTGCTACACGGTTCTTGCAGTCGTTGTCACTGTTATATCTGGGGAGGATTCTCAGGGAATCGGGTCGGGGCAAGGCTGGGTAGTGGTCTCAGGATGACTCCGAGGACCCTCTCCCTCCGGGCAGCCGGCCACCCACTGAGTTACCTCCTGTCGCAAGGCCTCCAGGCTGGCCTCGCCCTTCAGCAGCTTCTGCCGGAGGCCCAAGGCTTCCCTTCGTCCCTCCTTTTCTGCCCGCTCGCCCAGTGCCAGGCGGCCCTGCAGCTCCACCAGCTCCCTGCCCAGCCTGGCGTTCTCACTGTCCAGCATCTTCATCTGGGAGAGAGTGGACGCAGGTAGGACCACCGAGGCCAGTCTCAGCACCACGGCCCCGCCTGGCCCAGGGCATGGGTGAGTACTTGAAGCTTCCAATATTACAGTTTAAGCCCCTGGTTTTACAGATGGTGGGCCCGTGGCTCCAGAAAGGGGGTGCTCCTGGCCCAGGGGGGGTACCTGCCGCCGGAGCTCCTGCAGCTCCCTCCGAGCCTCCAGCCGCGAGCGCTCCACCTCCTGCAGCCCGGCCCGCAGGTCCCCGGCCTCCTTGCCCATGGCCACCCGGGCCTCCTCGAGGAGCGCCAGCTTCTGCTCCTTGTCCTCATTGGCGAGCTTCAGGCTGCAAAGGGCAGGGGTCAGAGGCAGCTGAGGTTCTGGGAAGAGGACGGTGTGGCTCTCCACCAAAGTCCCTTCCCGTCATTCCCGGAATGGGTCCGCCGGCGCTTGGCCCGAAGGTGCCGCAAGGGCAGCTTGTCCACGCGGCTGTCCTGAGCTGAGCCCTCCAGGGCTGGGCCCAGGCCCTCAGCTGGGAGAGAGCCGGACCCGTGCCTGGGGTAGGGGCACGCACTCCGTCTCCAGGGAGCGGCCGCCAGGTGGGGTCAGAGCCTGGGCCCAACCCTGCCTGCTGCCACCTTACTCTTCCCTCAGTGCCTGGTTTGGTTCAAGGGCAAAAGCGCCCCACCTGTGCCATCCCCCCCTGAACCCTGGGGGGGGAGTTAGCTGCCAGGGACCAAATTCAGGGTGGAGGTCGGGGCTCGGTGAAGGACTCGGGCCGGTCTGTCTCCCACCTGATGCGCTCGCTCTCGGCCTTCTTCACGGCCGCCCGCAGCTCCTCGTTGGACCGCCGCAGGGCCGCGCGCTCCTTGGCGCCCTCGCTCAGGCTGCGCCGCAGCTCGGCCGCCTCCTGCCGCTGCGCCTCGCGGCCATCCTGGCTCTCTCGGGCCTTGCGCTGGGCCTCCAGCAGCTCCCGCCGCAGCCCGTCGCGGGCCTCCTCCAGCAGGCGCAGCTGAGTCCGGAGCTCCTCTGCCTGTGAGGACGCTGGCTGTCACTAGACGGGGGGGGGCGGGCCCCCCTCCAGCTGGGCCTTGATGGAAACCAGCCCAGCCCCAGGTCCCTGGCCATGGGGCACCTGCCCCTCACTCTGCCCAGACTCAGCCCCCAGGCGAGAGTTATGATTCGGGCAAAGCCAGTTGGAGTCAGCAGTCTGAAATGATCAGGATCCTCCCAAGAACAGGGCAGGGACCACCTTGAGTGCCCCAGTCCCATATATACCGTATTTTCCGGCGTATAAGACGACCCCCAACTTTTTCAGTTAAAATAGAGAGTTTGGCCAAAACCGGTTTGGCTCAGTGGATAGAGCGTCGGCCTGCGGACTGAGGGGTCGCAGGTTCGATTCTGGTCAATGACATGTACCTTGGTTACGGGCACATCTCTAGTAGGGGGCGTGCAGGAAGCAGCTGATCGATGTCTCTCTCCCATCGATGTTTCTTTCTATCCCTCTCCCTTCCTCTCTGTAAAAAATCAATAAAATATACTTAAAAAATATAGAGAGAGTTTGGGATATACCCGCCTTATAAGATGACACCTGGCGTATAAGACGACCCCCGACTTTCCCTGAATTAAAGTCATCTTATACGCCGGAAAATACGGTACATAACAAGGACTCAATACCTGCTTGCTGCCTTCTTTCTCAGTTGGCTGTTCATTTGCCCTTGAATGCAGGAAAGAGCCTTCCATTTTTCGGACCCCCACCGAACCAGGCCCCCAGCAGCACTTGGGGGTGCTGCCGGGAAGGGCGAGGCGGAGGCTCACCTCGCGCACGCAGGATTCCCGCTGCCGGCCCAGGTCTCGGGCCTGCTCCTGCAGCCTCTTCACCTCCTGAGCATGCGCCGCGGCCGCCTCTTCAAGCTGGGCCCGCAGGTCCCGCAGCTCGGAGGTCAGGGCGTTCATGGTGCTCTAGGACAGACGGGCTCCTCAGATGGTGCTGTGCCCCCTTCCCCAGCACCCCGCTTTCTGCTTCAAGCCTGGCCCCTCCCGCTGGCTTGCCAGACCCTCTGTGATCCCTGGATGCCTAGAGAGTGCAGTCTATGTAACCCGCCTCTCTCAGACTAGGGGTTCCCCAGGGTAGAACCGTGCGGCCTCCCTCAGATGGGGACTCCCAGGGGAGGGCCGAAGCTTCCCTCACAGTCTGGGGGCTTCCCCAGGGCAGAGCCATGCTCCCCCTCGGACAGGGGCTCCTCCAGGCAGGGCTGTGTCTCCCGGCTCAGAGGGAGGCCCACCTACCCGGTCCTGCTCCTGCCGGCTCTGAGCGTCTCGCTTCTGTCGCTCCATCTCCAGGGAGATGGCGGACAGGCTGTGCTGCGTACCCATCAGCTTCTCCGACAGCGCCGTCTTCTCAGACTCCTTCAGCGACAGCGCCTGGCAGAGGCAGAGCGCGAAGGACCCGGGATTAGTTGATCTTGGGGGCGTGCTCGGGCCTCTCCCCCATCCTGCCCTGGGAAATGTGCCCACTGGGGACGTGGGGGCATGACTGGGCCACCACAGGTGGACCCAGGACAGAGGTACGGGCTCACCCCTCTTAAAGCCCCAGAAAAGGAGACAAGAGTGACAGTAACTGGACATGGACCCAACTCTGTCTCACTAACATGCTGCAACAACCCTGAAGCAGGGCCTCCATTATCCCACTTTACAGATGGGGAAACAGAGGCTCCAAGAGGGACAGGGACGCCCCAGGTGACAGAGCTGGTGAAGGGAAGGATGCAGTCAGCCCTGTCCTCATGACGTTACAGGAAGTCGGGAGTCAGTTCCTTTTGAGGAGGGTCAGCAGATGCCCGTGGGCACTGTGGAAACTGCTCAGAGAGCAGCACGGGCACGCCATGCCCCGCCTGGGGGGGCGGGGGGAGATGGGAGAAGGCGGGCAGCTTTTCTGGAACCAGTGCTCGCAGTGTCACGACTGTGGCTGCACTCAGTAGGCTCGGACTGTGGCGCAGGCCTGGCTCTGGACTCCCAGCTCCCAGCTGCTGGTGGCTAAGCGGGAACCAGCCCCAGAGCCCGGGCCCCTCGGGCCGCAGCGGGGCCACAGCGGGGCCGCATGGCGCTCACGAACCTGCTGCTTCTCGCTCTCGGCCAGCAGGAGGCCCTCGTCCCGCTCCTGCTGCAGGGCTGCGATCTCCTCGCTCAGCTCCTCCTTCTCCGCCTCCAGCCTGGCCAGCAGCTCCTCCCGCTCCCGCTGCAGCTGACTCTGCAGCTGGGCCCGCTCTGCCTCCACCTCCCGCCAGGCTGCCTCCTGGGGGCCAGGCCCAAGCACATGTGACCCAGGAGGCTGCAAGGTCACCTGTACCCCAGACCCTGAGAGGCCGGGGGTCAGGAAACTACAAGGGGGGATGGATGGTAAGGGCTGTGGCCGGGACCTGCCAGGGTTGCACGAGCCCCGAGGAGCCGCAGCCCTGGCCTGGGGTCGGGGAATGTTTCCCGGAGGGAAGATGAGCAGCAGTCAGCCAGGAAAAGAGGGGGGAAAGGGCCTCAGGCCCAGAATCCAGCCCCAGAAACGGCCTGGAGGGAGGAGAAAGCACAGCACCCAGGGACATCATCACAGGCAGGGTCCCTGGAGTTTGGACTACGAGGGGAACGCGGTGGGCACTGGGGCCAGAGCCAAGGGCAGCCGCCAGGGAAGGGTGGCCTGACTCCGAGGACAGTCGGGGCCACAGAGGACCTGAGGCCAGAGTGATGAGGAGCCATCTGAATTGTAGACTAGGGTTGTTCAGGAGCTGAGGAAAAGACCCTGGAGTGCAGGTGGGGGTTGCGGGGAGTTGGGCTGGCGGTGAGGAATAAAAGGGGTTTAGGGTTGCGGGTGGCAGAGTGGCAGGAAAGAGTACAGATCTGGTGACATGGAGGGGCCAGGTCAGGTGGGGCAGGGAGAGTAAAGACTGCACGGGAGTCTGCTCCTTGGGGACTGGGTGGGTGGAACCCACAGGAAAAGAACACCCACGGAGGGTGAGGACAGTGCCTGGCACCTTTGTGAAACTCCCAATGCTTCACTGCCACCTGCTGGACGGGTGTGGTACTACAAGGCCACGACTACACGGCGAATGGCGCCCCCTGGACTCCTGCAGGACAGCCTGCACCTCTGACACAGGCAGCCCTGTCTACCCGAGTCCCCGCCTCGCTGTAAACATAGCACCCAGCATTTCTGCAGCATTTACAGAGTGCCAGTCACTATATTAGCCCTTTATATGGACTACCTCCCCTCATCCTCACCATACCCTATATTACCTTATCCCCACTGTGACAGATGGGAAAATGAACATGTGGCCTAGGTCAGATCCAAACCCAGGCAATACAACCCAGAGCCAGTGTAGACAGCTCTGCTCTGTCTTGTGGTGACCTGGCCCCTCACCTTCAGCATTATGTGTTCAGGTCCTAGAGTGGTCCTTCATATGCAAACGGCACTTCTTACAAATGAAAGTGCCTTCCTGAATCAGGATCGCCAGGGCTAAGCCAAACCTGGGGCTTGGGAATCTGTATGTTTGATGAGGAGTCCCCAGTGTTTCCTCCCAGCTGCTCCCAGGGCTTCCGGGACAGAAATAAAGTTCTATTTCACAAGGTGGAAACCGAGGTGGAGGGAGAAGAATGACTCATGAGATCACAGAGATAGATCAGAGCCCAGCTCCCCGCACCTTCTCTCGCTGGAGTCGCTGCACGTCCTCCTCGTGGGCTGCCCGCTGCTCCCGCAGAGAGGCCTGGGCCTCCCGTTCCGCCTGCACCAGCTTCTGGGCCATCAGCTCCTTGTCCAGAGCCGCCTTCTCCTCTGCCGCCGTCATCTGCTGCCGGAGGCCTGCCAGTTCTCCTGCACGGAGGGACGTGGGAGGGGACAGACCTGGGTCGGAACCTCCCTGTGGACCAGCAGACTCCAGCCAGGTGAGCCAGGGAGGGAGAATCCCAGGGGACAGAGGGCCCACCAGGTACGAGGCCAGGTTCCCTTGGAGAAGCCCTCACCCGCTGGGCTTGTTTTCCCACCTGCTGCCTGAGCCCCCGGGCCCTGCCCCACTCCCTCCCGCCCTGGAATGGCATCGGAGGGGTGCCATGTCTGAGGAGGAGGCTCCCACAAATGGGGAGGAGGGCAACCCCCGTGACTGCTGACTACGGTCACTGACGGATGAGGACATGCAGCTCAGAGGAGCGGGCGATTTCCCAAAGCTGCCCAGCTGCCCCTGAGGCGCCTCCTTTACTGACTAACTGCCATGGACAAACTTGGGGGCTCTTAGCGCTAATGGAGGGCACACCCACTGGGGACGATCTGAAAACCACCCCCACCGTCTTTCAGCATTTCCCTTTCTCGCTCTGTCTGGCTCGGGTGGACGAGGACAGTCACTCAGAAAAGCAGGGATGGCTCCACAGAGAACGCAGAACTCTCTCGTGCCCTGATGACAATAAGCAGCAGGCACCACTGGCCGAGCCAGGCTTGCCTCCCTGGCAACAGCCGTCGGAGGCTGGCAGTACCATCTCTAACTGTCAGAGGAGGAGCCTGTGGCCCAGCGGGGAAGGGGCTTCCCCGAGGAAGCTCAGATCCGAGTGGCAGGATTGGAACCCGGGTCAGCCAGACTCCAAAGCCAGTGCTCCCAGCTCCTGTGAGCCCCCAGACTCCGCCAGGTTAGTCCGGGCCGGAGCCAGGGAGTCCTCACCCACCTCCCGGTCCCCCCCATACCAGTCAGCGCCTCCTTGGCCAGAAGCAGGGCCTGCCCCTCGGCTTCCAGCTGCTCCCGCCGGGCCTCGAGCTGGGCCAGCTGCCGCCGCACCTCGAACAGGCTGCTCTCCAGGGCTTCCTTCTCCAGGCTGCGGCACACAATCAGTCCCTCAGGCCTCAGGACGCCGCCTCCCGGGCCCCAGGAAACTGCGGACTCCAGGGCGTGGCCAGCCATGGGCCAGGTGCCAGCCCACCTGCCCGGCCGGTCCCACGCTCCCTGGGGAAGCCCTGATCCTCAGCAACTGTCTCTGGGCCAATGCCAGGCTGTGGCTGGTGGCCCCAGACGGACCCCTCCCCGCCCCCCACTCCCTCCAGAGGGCTGGGCAGAGCCCGAAGCCTCACCGCAGGCGAGTGGCTTCTTCCAACAGGGTGCGGCCTTCGCGCTCAGCTGCTGCCAGCTGCACGGCCAGACCGGCCCGCTCCTTGGCCAGCGCCTCCTTCTCCCGCGTCGCCCGCTCCAGTGCCTCTACCTGCCGTTGCGTCTCCCGCCGCGCCTGCTCCAGCTCGTGCTCCCGCCCGCTCAGCTGCCGGGAGAGCTGGCACCCACGCAGGCACTGTGAGCACCTTCCCCCCAGGCTCTCCCAGCCTGCCCTTCATGCGGGACCCCAACCCCGGGCCTGACCCAGCCTGGCCTAACAGGCAGGAGAACAGGGTTCAAGCCCAGTCTCTGCCCTGAGGTGCTGTGTGTACTTGGACAAATCAGACTTCTCTGAACCTGCGATACACACACACACACACACACACACACACACACACGAGGGTCCTCGCTCAGTATGGGTCAACACAGACCCCTTTCCACACCCTGACCTTCCAGAGAAGCTGAGCATGTAAAACAGCCTGAAGGAGCACTGCTTTGCAAGCCTCAGAATGGGGACATGGAGCCCCATTCCCTGCAGCCGTGGCCCGTACCCCAGAGGCCCCTCCCAGGAGCCCAGGGCGCCATATAAAGGATCCCTAAAACTGTAAGGTTCCTTCCGGCTATGTTGTCCCAACCAGTCTCACATCCCAGTTCTCAAATTCTCTACCCATCATCCCACTGGGAATTGCGACTGAGAGGTGACTCGGCTGCCAAGAGCTTCCCCAGGGGTCCTCTGCAGAACAACCCTTGGTGAGAAGAACAATTAAGCCCCGGCCGGTTTGGCTCAGTGGGTAGAGCATCAGCTTGCGGACTGTAAGGGTCCCAGGTTCGATTCCGGTCAAGGGCATATGCCCCGGTTGTGGGCTCGTCCCCTGGGGACATGCAGGAGGCAGCCAATCAATGATTCTCTCTCATCATGGATGTTTCTTTTTTTTTTAAATATATATTTTATTGATTTTTTACAGAGAGGAAGGGAGAGGGATAGAGAGTTAGAAACATCAATGAGAGAGAAACATTGATCAGCTACCTCCTGCACGCCCCCCACTGGGGATGTGCCCACAACCAAGGTACACACGCCCTTGATCAGAATCGAACCTGGGACCTTTCAGTCCACAGGCTGATGCTCTATCCACTGAGCCAAACCAGTTTTGGCTCATCATTGATGTTTCTCTCTCTCTCTTCTCCCTTCCTGCATGATCAGCCCCGGGTGACAGATGGGGCGATGAAGCATCGGGAGGTTGAGTAGCTTGCCCACGGGCCCAGTTAGCAGAGGGGGGGGCTAAAACTAAAACCACGTTCAGGCTCCAGAGCCGGTCGGAGGCTGGGAGCCTAGAGCCCTGGCCCCACCCGCTCCCCCTCCTGCCAATCACCCACCTGGGCCAGCTGCTCCTGCAGCCGGCAGCGCTCCTGGCGCAGCGTGGGCACCTGATGCTCCAGGGCCTCCCGGGCCTGCTCCGCCGCCCGCAAGGAGCCCTCCAGGCCCTGCCGGTCCACGTCCTGCTCCAGCCGCAGCTGCTCCAGCCGCTCCTGCTCCTCCCTCGCCAGGGAGGCCTCCTGCTCCACGCGCCGCTGCTGGCCCAGCAGGGCTGCCTTCTCCTCCTCCAGCTGGGTGGCCAGGGCGGGCGGGAGTGCGTCCGCAGGTCGGCCCAGCCCGCCACCTGGGGGAGGGGTCCCACCCCCAGGACCAAGGGCCACTGCCCACCTGTCACACACAGCCCAGGGAGGCTCCCTCGGGGGAAGGGGCAGTGAACACGGGGGAGAGGGAAGAGGGGAGAAGGGCCCACAGAACTTTACTCTCAGACCGTGAAAGAGAGGACAGACAGACAGAGCCAGAGACAGAAGGACAGGGAGAGAGACAGAGAGGTATGGGGACAGAGGATGTGGGCCAAGCCTGGGCCTGAGACACGTAGTGGGGTCTCTGCGTGGGGAGCACATGTGGGCAAGGCAGGTGGACACGCTGGCACATGGCATACCTGGGCGACGAGGTGGTTCAGGCCCAGCTTGTCCTGTGCGAGGCTCTCGTTGAGGGCGCTCAGCTTGGACAAGGAGTCCCGCAGAGAGGCCTCCTCCGCCCTCAGCTTGGTCATTGCGAGCTCGAGGTCCATGCGGCCAGCCTCAGCCTGCAGGGTCCGGAATGGGCGGCCAGAGACCATCAGGTGGGCAGAGACGGCGAGAGAGGGACAGAGATCAGAGGGACAGAGGTGGCGAGAGAGGGACAGAGACCAGAGGGACAGAGATGGCGAGAGAGGGACAGAGATGGGAAAAGATGTGCAAAGACATGGAGAGATGGGGAGAGGCAAGAAGGTGGGAGAAACAAGAGACACAGAGACGGGGGAGAGGGACAGAGAGACACAAGATGAGAAAATCACTGCAGAAGGCCTGCTGTCTAGGAAGCTCCTTAAAAGCAGCTGCACGCCGCAGAGCAGGGCAGAGCGGAGCAGAGGGCTCCCCAGAGCGGGGTCTCGGGGTGGCACTGCTCAGGGCCCAGACTACAGGGAGCGGGGCAGACACTTGCTAAGGACTGTGCCCCAATTCTCACAGACCCTAGGCCCGTGTTCAGAGATGGGCCTGGATAACCTGAATCACAGGCACTGCCCAGGAGCATCTGGAAAAGCAGGGACACAGCCACTAAGAGAGCTGAGCTCACGTATGTCTGAGGTCAGAGGCAGTGTGTGTTCTGGGTCCAAAAGGAAGGGTTCTGTCTGTGATCAGGGTCAGAGGTCAGCCTAAATAGGGGTCAGTCTGTGGCCAGAGGGAGAAGGTCTGGGGCCTAGGGCCGAGGTAGGTTTGTGGTTGTGGGGCAGACAGGGACACACCTTGGTCAGCGCCTCGGCCACCTCGGCCTTCTCAGCCTGCAACATGTCCCGCTGCAGCGTGGCACAGCTCAGCGCCTCCCTCACCTCCACCAGCTCCTTTGCCAGCCCTGAGCGCTTCATTTCCAGCTGCTCCAGTTGTCGAACGCTGTGGGACAGAAAACAGGGTGCCCCATGTCACTGCCCTGCCCTGCGTCTCCCGCAGCCAGGCAGTCTGAACAGGCTGGGGGTCAGGGCTGAGGCAGGAGCCCTGGTGGCAAGAGCCTTACCAAAAGGACAGCCAGGGTCACCGCCTTTTGGCTCTGTGACTCCGGGCCTCAGTTTTCACATCTGCAAAATGGGCCTCACAACGTTGATCTAAGGATGCATGACTTCCTTAAGGATACACGAAATATGTAAGATAGTGCCTGATGTAGCTCTACCAGGGCCTTTAGAAACAAGAATAATGTACTGGATATCATTATGACTTATGTTTCAGAGGAGTAAACAGTGCAATAGTTAAGAAGTTAACTCTTTAGAGTGATGGGCAGAATGCGTGGGTTCAAATCCCGGCTCTTTGACTAACTAGCTGTTGCCTTAAGGAAATTATGACTTCTCTGTGCCTCAGTTTCACCATCCATAAAATGGGGCTAATAATAGCTCCTCTATCATAGAGTTATCCTGAGAGTTAAGTAAGATGATCTAATTGCTTAAAATGATATTAGTACTAGTATTACTATAACTTGGATTTTTAAAAAATGTTAATCTTACTACTGGTATTTTCATTATTATTACCATCCACACTCTTCCTCCCTCCAGTTCTCAGATCCCAGGAGTGACTACAGCTCCCTGCGCCTGTTTACCGAAACAGGACTGATCAGAGGACCCTCCATCAGAGGACTTCTCGAGACGGTAGGAGGCCAGGACACAGCAGGTGCCCTCTAACCCCAGGGACACTGTCAGGAGCCCCAAAGCCCATTCAAGTGGCCTCGGTCGGAGGCCAGAAGCCACGCACCTCCACTCGAGCTCCCTGCGTGCCCGCGCACCGTCCTGAACCGTGTCCTCCTTCTCTTCCTCCAGCTGGTCCCGCTGGCGCCGCAGCTCCTCCTGGGTCGCCTGGAGCTTTTCCCGCTCCTGCCGCAGCTCCTCAGCCTGCTGCTGGGCCGCCTGCAGGCTGTGGGACAGGCTGTCCTTCTCCCTGCAGGACCGGGGGCAGAGGAGCTGACGGGGATGTTGGGGAAAACAGCCGTGCTGCTGACCTACGTGCGAGTCACATCCTCCGTCCTCGAAGGCACGCACCTCCAGGAAGCCTTCCCTGACCATGCCCATGGTCAACTCATTTCATCTCCATCTCCCTGAAGCTGACTCATCCTAGCAGAGGGAACCTGGCTTTCCTTCTCCCCCAAACTGCCCACTCGGCGGCTCAGTGGAACAGACGGAGGCAGTGGCACTATCTCCACCAGGTTCAAGAGGCTAGGCTCCTGGGATATGTGGGCAACGGTGTTGCCAGCTTGCTAGTCCATAGACCAGTAAATGCCTCTATGACCCCCCAGCCCTCGCCCATCAATTCTGGGAGGGCCAGTGGAGCTGGGTCTGTCCAGATCTCGAAGCTTCCTGCTGCACAGCCCAGAGCACACGGCAGCCAGAGCAGGACGTGGAGAGGCAGCAACTGGGAACTCTACAATTTGCAGTGTCGACAGGGTCACTGCCTTTTGGCTCCTGCAGCCACAAGCAACGGGCAGGGCGTCTCCTTCAGAGCCGGCTGGGTTTCCAGCTCAGGCGGAGGGCTGATGGGGGTCAGATCTTTCTCTGCCCCCCCTCATTGCTTGAAGTAGCAACCCTTAGGCATACAAGACGTGAAAGCTGGCAGTAGGTGGGAAAACATTCAGCAGGATAGCAAGTAAAAATAGCAGAATGCAAAGGGAGGTGTTCATTGCGCACACAATGTAAAAGCCTTCTCTTGCCGGGGCCAGTACGCCTCAGTGGATACAGCGTCGGCCTGTGGACTGAAGGGTCCCAGGTTCAATTCCAGTCAGGGGCTTGTATCTTGGTTGCGGGCACATCCCCAGTAGGGGACATGCGGTAGGCAGCTGATCGATGTTTCTAACTCTCTGTCCCTCTCTCTTCCGCTTTGTAAAAAATCAATAAAATATATATTTTTTAAAAAGCCTTCTCCCTCCATGGCATGGGAAGCGCTGGCCTTGCTATCGGTTCCCATATCCCGGCCACACGCTGTGAGCTTGGACAAGCCTCTTGAGCTTTGGCAGGAAGACTAACAGGAGATCATACCGTGCACATAAAATGCCTGGCACACAGTAGGTGTACAGGAAACGTTTGCTACCTCACTGCCAGAAAACAGACACCCATAGCTAGTGATGACCATACTGGTGCACATCTGCGCGCTTACAGGTTTGGGCTGGTGTTGGGCCCAGACACTGATGAATGCTCCGAGGCCCCGCTTCCGACCTCCCAGGCACCTGTTCAGGAGATCGATGGCGCCGCGCAGACGCTGGGCCTCGCGCTGGGCCTCCTCCTGGGCCTGCGTGGCCCCATCGGTCTTGTCCCGCAGACGCTGCAGCTGCTCCTCCAGGGCACGGCGCTCGCCCTCGCTGTCACTGAGCTGCTTCCGCAGTGTGCCCAGGAGGTCCTGGCTGGCCTCGTAGCGCCCACGCATGTCCTGTGGCAGGGGAACCGCTGGGTCTGGGGGAGCCACCCAGCCCGCAGAGCCCCTTGCTTCTGTGCTAGCTCCAGGGATGTGCAGCAGCTGACTCTGGAGCCTCTGCCTGAGGCAGGAGAACGGCTGGGTCTCCCCCCACCTACGATGAGCCTTCCACCTGGACTCTGAGCCTCCATCTCCCTGAGGTCCCCGCAAACTCACCCTCCGCCCCCAGGATGCCGGACCACTAAGCACATTCCCTCTCCCAGGCTCCTGCCCTTTGCGTCCTGGTTCAGACTTTACCCCCACGCTCCTCTCATCCTGGGCTGCGCCTCCTCCCAGGTCCGAGCTCTGTCCTGTTAGGGAACCTCATCTGCTTTCTTATGCCAGGCCCCTCCTCCCTCCACAGGCTCCGCCCCCAGCTCCCCAAGCCCCTCCCACTCAGGGCTCAGATTCTACCCGAGTCTCTGCCACCTCCATGAATCCTGACTTTCTCAAAGCTCCGATTCCACCCTGGGCTGCCCACGCTCCGCCCCCAGAACACTGGCTCCGCCCCTGGGCTGCCCAAACCTCTTCCCACCCACCCCACGCTTGGGCCCCTTCCTACCTGGACCTGTAGCTGGCGCTTGTGCAGGGCAGAGTGGATCAGGGCGAGCACGGAGGAGTCCGAACAGGCTGGGGAGGGGCCTCGGCGCGGGGAGCGCCCGCGGCCAGGCGAGGAGCGCCGCGACGGGGATGGGGTCCGGGGGCCCGAGAGCCCCCGCAGACTGCCGTCGGACGCCTCGGCGGTGTGCTCGGAGCCGCTTAGCTGGATGCCGCTCTCCACGTCCGACAGCACGGCCTGAGCGGCGGGGCAGGGAGGCGGAAGGAGCGGGGCAGGAGGGAGGTTAGTTGGGCAAAGACGCCCAGGAGGGGCAGAGGGGTTGCAGGGGTCATGTGACCAGCTTCACCCCCAAACCTGCAGCACAGCCTAAGCTCCCTTCCCACAAGTCTTCCTGATTGCACTTGCACTAGCTTCCCAGCCCTCCGCCCGCCCGGTAAGGCCCCCCAAGTATGGCGAAGACATCACTCAGCTTTTCTCACTGACGGGCCTGAACCTCTGGCAGGCAGGGCCCCGGGTTCCCCAACCACTTGCAGTTCTGGTCCAGGCCAGCAGAGGAGGAGGCGGCGCCCCGGATGGCCTGGCCGGGCCCTGCCCAGGGCTCCCGCCCACCACACACCTGGGCCAGGTCCCTCAGGGTCTGCTGCAGCCCCTCTCCGTCCTCTGTGTCCAGGGCGGGCTGCTCCTGGAGCTGCAGGGATTCCTGGCGTGGTGGTGAAGAGACGCAGAGGGGGTGGTCAGGGTCTGTGCCCGAATCCGAAACCCACTCATTTCCCGCCCTGGGCCCCCACCCAGCAGGGAGCCTCGGAAGCCATGACCCTGGTCCGGCTGCTCGGTCACCTGGTCCAGCAGCCCTCAGTGCCCTGAACAGACTAGGCCCAGAGAAGTGCAGTGTCCCGCCTCAAGTCACACAGCCTACGGGGGGAGAGCTGGACCTAGACCCAGGCCTGGCCCCACCTGGAAGGGCGACCAACCCAGGCAGCACCCTTGAGGGGTGTCCCTCGGGTGGGGAGGCAGCTGGGTTCCAAGAGAAAGAGCCCTGGACTGGCAGATTACAGGCATGAGCTCAAGGCCGAACTCCCCAGTCCGAGTCTCGGGAAAAGTATTTCCCCTGGGGCCTGGGGTTTCTCCTCTGTATAATGGAGATCTGTCATAGGGCTGCTGAGCGGATAAAATGGGATAAAAGAGGTGAGTGTGCTCACACTAAGCCTCGCACACACTAGCTGCTCAATTAATGAGGGGTGATGTTGTCTGAGTGGGATGCTCCAGGGTGCCCCAACAGCTTGGCCCTCCGCCTGTGTCCACGGATCTGGCCAGTACCCCATCCTCCCCACCACACCTCGAGGGCAGCTGCATCTCACCAGGGCCTCCAGCTTCTCAGTGAGGTCCTTGTTGACCCGATCCTTCTCCAGGTTCTGGTTCTGAAGGTGCTCCACTGTCAGGGCCAGCTCTGTCACTCTGGAGGTGGAGGTTGGGGGGGAGGGACAGAGGAGAATGGGAGACTCAGTCCCCCTGGTCCGTCAACCCTCCAGCTCTGTGCCCTGTACGCTTGCCCAAACCGGAGGCAGGGACCCGAGGATTCACTTCGCTAGTGGGATGACCTTGAGCAAGTCACTTCTGTCTGGACATGAGATGAGGTGGCCCCCCACTTTGTCTCCTGGGGAGGCACTCTGGGGCTTGCCTAGCTGGCAGGAGCTGGCAGCAAATTTGGTATCAGAGGCTGAACTGCTTGTGAGGTGCCCGGGGCCAGAGCCCTCCGGACCTGCTTCCCTCTGCCAACGGGGTGTCTGGGAAGACTGGCTGAGCTCCAGCCCGGCCCCTGCCTCACAGGGGCCTGCCAGGCACCCACCTGGCACTGAAGCTGGCCTTGTCCAGGTTGCTCTGCATCTGCAGCTGGGTCAGGCCCTCCTCCTGCAGCACCTTGTCCCTCCGCTGCGCCTCCAGCTGGGCCTGCAGCACGGCCTGCTTCTCCAGCGCTGCCGCGGCCCGGCCCTCGGCCAGCTGCAGGCCCACGCTCAGCCCCAGGCCCGCTTCCTGGATGGCTCGCGAGGTCCGGGCCAGCTCCCCTCCCAGCTGCAGCAGATCTCTAGTGGGGAGAACACACCGCAGGGGTGGGATGGCGTGGGCCCAGGCGTCAATGAACACTGCGCTGGAGAAAAAGCTAAAGGAGTTCATCACCGCCACACCAGGATTACATGAACTGCTGAAAGGTGCTCTTTAAGAAGAGGAAGAAGCCGAAACCGGTTTGGCTCAGTGGATAAAGCATCAGCCTGCGGACTGAAAGGTCCCAGGTTTGATTCCGGTCAAGGGCATGTACCTTGGTTGCGGGCACATCCCCAGTAGGGGACGTGCAAGAGGGAGCTGATCGATGTCTCTCTCTCTCATCGATGTTTCTAACTCTCTATCCCTTTCCCTTCCTCTCTGTAAGAAATCAATAAAAACATATTAAAAAAAAGGAAGAAGAAGAAAAAGGTAAAGATAAAAATTATGAACAACAAACACATATCTATCCACGAGTGAATCTAAAAATTAAGTGAATTAAAAAGCTGATGAACAGAATAAACTGGTGAATATCATAGAATCAGGGGCATAGAAAGGGAGTGGACTGATAATTCTCAGGGGGAAAGGGGTGAGGGGGGTGCGGGGAGAGACTGGACAAAAATCATACACCTATGGATGAGGACAATGCAGGGGGAGGTAAGGGTAGAGGGAGGAGTGGGAGCCGGGTGGAGGGGAGCTATCGGGGGAAAAAAGAGAAACAACTGTAATAATCTGAACAATAAAGATTTATTAAATAAACATAAAAATAAACATAAAAGCTGGGAAAAAATAAAAATAAAACTACACTGGGTTGCCATTTGTCACGATTAGAATGGGGGGGTCACATAATGCACAGTGTGGTGAGGCTAGGGGAAAACAGACCCCCCACACTGCTGGGCGGGCAGCCACAGTGAGGGCATTAGAAAGAGTTCTGCAAACGACTAACCGATGGGCTCTCGGACCCACCGACTCCACTTCTAAGAATGTATCCTACGAGATGCCCCAACACGTGGAAAGTGGCCTGTGTATAAGGTGATCCCTGCAGCATGCCCAGGTAAAAAATGCCAGTAGCAACCTAAATGGCCATCAAAAGGGAGTGCTCTTAAATACAGCATGACACATTCTGTGGGCTGCCTGCAGCCCAGAAAAACGAAGGGGGAGGCTCTTCAGAGCCTGACATGGAACCACTCCCACTCAGAACTCAGTGTAACTATGTGGCGAAGAAAGCACCTTCAAGCCCAGGCTGGTGTCCTGGGTGATTTCAGGTTCAATCCCCCGTCAGGGCCCATACAAGAATCAACCAAGAATACATAAATGGGTGGAACAGCAAATCAATGTCTCTCTCTCTAACATAAATTTTTAAAAGCCCACAAACATCTTCAAGAACCAAGAATATATAAAAGGGTATAAGAGAGAGAGAGAGAGAGAGAGAGAGAGAGAGAGAGAGAGAGAGAGATCTGCTGTATTTGCTTGTATATAAAATAAGCCTGGAAGGTCAATTAGGAAAGGGAGGGGGCATATTGCTTGCCTCCAGGAGGAAGGGAAGAGGAGTGTCTGAGGCCAGGGGGGAGGGGGCCTTTTCACCATACACCCTTTTGAAATAGGAATTTGTGAATATATGAATTATTCAAAAGTAAAATACTGGTTGGAGCGTCATCCCATACACCAAAAGTTGGCAGATTCGATTCCCAGATAGGGCACATGCCCAGGTTACAGGTTCGATCCTCGAATAGGGTATGTGAAGGAGGTTCCCCAATTGATGTTTCTCTCTCTCTTTCCCTTCCTCTCTCTACAATCAAATTTTTAAAAAGTCAAATTTTAAATGCTAATTAAAAATAGATCACATTTAAAACACATCAAATATGTTAAATCCTCTCCTTTCCTGAATGAACTGTACCACTAGGTATGGAATGCAAGGCGAGGGGATGCCTCATTAAGGAAGAATCCCAACTGAGACATGAAGGAGTGACGGGAGATGATCACAATCTTGCAACCCTGATGAATGTCTGGGCCTTGGCACTGAGCATCTGAGGCTGCCGGTGCACACAGAGACACCAGGCATTCGGGGCCTCCTGATGAAAGAGCACACAGCACTTAGGAAGGCATTTTGTAAAAAAAAAAAAAAAAAAAACCAAAGAAACAAACAAAAAAAACCCTGAACCTGAATCTGACCAAGTCTTAAATCCAACATCCAATTTACAAGAACTACAGGGGGCACGGTGTTAAGTGACACCACAGAATCCGGACTGTGGGGAACTTCGGACAACTGTCCCAGTTCCCTGAACAAATAAGAGATTGAAGGACTGCCGAGGCCGGTTTGGCTCGGTGGATAGAGCGTCTGCCTGCAGACTGGGGGTGGTCCTGGGATCGATTCCGGTCTGGGGTGTGTGCCTTGGTTGTGGACACATCCCCGGTGGGGAGCGTGCAGGAGGCGGCTGATCGATGTCTCTCTCTCATCGATGTTTCTAGCTCTCTATCCCTCTCCCTTCCTCTCTGTGGAAAATCAATAAAATATATTTTTAAAAAGAGAGATTAAAGGACAAATCAGCCCATCACATTTTGTGAACATCGATGGGTCCTGATTCCAACCCAGTGTCATACCATCTGTGACACTGATGAGTCCATTGGGAATCTGGACACACTGAATATTTGATATTTTAACAGAAGATCATTAAATAAATTTTTAATGTAAAAAAGGAAACAGTGGTCTCCTGCCTCTGGGTTCTCCCCTCAGCCTCACCTGCTCAGCCCAAGCAGGACCGAGCCCCCCTGCGGGAACACGCCTTTTGAGGTTCCCCTTTCCAACCTGCTCTCCATTCACCTGTCTCTCTCCAACCCCCCAGTGCCATTTCTCCCACCTCCTAGCTCTGCTCAGGCTGTCCACGCTGCCTGGAGCGCCCCAGCTCTGCCAGTTAAAATCCCACCCATCCCTGAGATGAGTGCAAATGCCACCTCCTCTAGGAAGCGTCTTTCTGACCCTCCCATCCTCAGACATTCTCTCTGTTCCACTTTCATGCCACTGACCACTCATTTTCTTGGCCTAGAATTTGGGGGGGAGGAGTCTATTTCTTTTTATCACCAGAGGTGGTAAGGTTCTTGGTAGTAGAAGCTGAATATTCTAGTGGATTAAAAGCAGTTGTCAATCCTGACTTGGCCACTTACCAACGTGTGACCTTGGAAAGGTCATTCTACCTCTCTGAGCCTCAATGTCCTCATCTGTAAAATGGGGACTATTGCTATTCCTACTTCACAGAGATGGAATGGATATGAGATGAAATGAAATATACAAGAGCCTAGGTCAGAGGAAACACCTAGAAAATGCTGACTGCCACGATCATGATAAGGGTTCATTATTATAGTTACTTCTGCCTCTCCAAGGGCCTGCCCCACAGTAGGTGTGTTGGATTGAACTGAAGTTCAACTGAGTTGAGCTAAATTCAACTTAAAAAGTGGATGCCCGCCCAAGCTGGTTTGGCTCAGTGGATAGGGCATCGGCCTGCGGACTGAAGAGTCCCAGGCTCAATTCTGGTCAAGGGCACATGCCCGGGTTGTGGGCCCCATCCCCAGTGGGGGGGAGGGGGGGAGAGGGGTGCAGAAAAAAGCCAATCAATGATTCTCTTTCATCGGTGATGTTTCTCTCCCTCTCCCTTTCTCTCTGAAATCAATAAAAATATTTTTAAAAAAGCAAGTGGATGCCCCCAGCTGCTGTTGCAGTATCTCCCCACGGGACCCCTCCGCCAGCCGGGCCTTACCTCTCGGTAGACATCTTCACCTCACTGATCAGCCGCCGGACCCCCACAACCTGCTTCCAGAGGAGGAGCAGGCGGCTGTGCTCATTGCTGAAGTAGGCGTTGAAGGACTGGAGGGGAGACAGGCTGAGTGAGGGGCTGCGGGAGGGCCAGCCGCTTCTGCCCAGCACTGACCATCCTGGGAGGCACCGTTGCCCAGGGAGGTGGGTCTTTCTGTGGGTCAGGTGTGGGCTTGCACATAGGGGGGTGTCGGAACGGTCAGCCTCTCACTCCCAAGCCTCCCTCTGGCACTGGACAATGGGTTTCAATGGCTCTACAGCCCCAAGAGGCAGTGAGAAAGGGCAGAAAGTGCTGGCACCGAGGTTTGCACCCCAGCCGCATGGCTGGGCAGGTTACTTAACCTCTCTTTAAAATGAGGATGATAGTCCTAACCGGTTTGGCTCAGTGGATAGAGTGTTGGCCTTTGGACTCAAGGGTCCCAGGTTCAATTCTGGTCAAGGGCATGTACCTGGGTTGTGGGCACATCTCCAGTAGGGAGTGTGCAGGAGGCAGCTGATCAATGTTTCTCTCTCATTGATGTTTCTAGCTCTCTATCCCTCTCCCTTTCTCTCTCTAAAAAATCAGTAAAATATATTAAAAAATAAATAAAATGTGGACAATAGCACCTACCATGCTCAGCTATTCTGAGAAATAGGGAAGAAATGAACACTCAGTGCATGGAACGTGCAAGCAAGGCCAACTATGATTATGACAACTTTTTACCTCTCCTAACAGGCTCACGTGGCCAGCAGGCCCTCCAGCTCCTTCTCCCGAAGCCCGAGTCCTCTCCACTACACCCAGACCCTTCCCCTGGGCTCAGGCTGGACCCACCAGGCCGCTCCGGCCTCCCGGAAGCCCCGTGCCCACCTCCTCCTCACGCCTCCAGGCCACCTCCCGCTGCTCCAGCTCCTTGCGGCTGCGTGTCCAGTCACTGGTCACCTTGCGTATGTCCTCTCTCAGAGCCTGATTGGCTGAGCTCGCCTGGTCCAGCTGCTCTCGGAGCATAGCGTTCACCTGGGCCAGACTGCTGCTCCTGGGTGGGACCAAGATGGACCAATGGGCTCCTGGCTGGAGAGGACCGCCCTGCCAGCCATCGCCTCTTCCTGCCCGGGGCCCCACCTCTGCTGCTCCTCCTCCAGGCGGATGAGGGCGCTCTCCAGGTCCCTGCTGTGCTCTGTGTCCTGGGTGGGAGACGTGGGCCTCAGGTTGGGCACGAGGAGGAAGGGGCCTCTGCCCGGCCCGGCCTCCCCTGGCACTCACCCTCAGCCGCTGCTGCTCCAGCTCTGTGGCTCTCTCCAACAGCTGCTGCTCCAGCTCGGAGCCCTTCTTCTTGTACTGGATAATCTGGGGATGGGTGGTGAGCAATGGTTAGCCCGGGGGGGTGGGGGCAGGGCCCAGCCAGCAAGCACAGGGGTAGGCAGGAGCAGGGGTGGGCGGCCCTGACCTTGGCCTGCAGCCGTTGCACAAGCTGGGCTTGCCGCTGCTGGCCCTCCTGGTAGGCCTGCAGCTTCCGCCGGTAGGAGGCCTGCTCCTCCTGCAGCTGCCTCCGCAGCTCCACGCTCTGCCGCACCAGCCCGCGGGGCTCCTGCGTCTCCAGCTCCCCGGATTCCAGCCGCACCGCCTGCTCCAGCTGCAGGGAAGGGCCCCGGTGAGCGTCCTCCGTCTCCCCGGGAGGCAGACACCGGCCTCTGCGGGGAGCACCAGGCGGGGCCCAGACCCACAATGCCTTGCAGGGTGCCATGCACAGATGACGGCTTAATGCAGCCGTACACAGACACACAGATGGGGCATGCATGGACACACAAACATGGGCATGTGCAACACAAAGAAGACGCACCGGGGGGTAAACCTTAGAGACCCGGGGTGCACTGTGAGCCTCCCTTCCAACGCAACTAACCCACTGTGGCTGATGATCCGTAGGTCCATGCCCACGTCTTCCCACCCCAAACCCAGGACAGCCTGCGGTTCCCACCGTATCTTAGGCTTATTCCAGCTGCTCTCAGTGTTAGTGGCATGTTCGCTAGGATCATGAGTTAATGGCATAAGCACAGGTGAATACATGCAAACGGAGGCAGCAATGCATGCATCCTGAGCTTAGAGACAAGCACACACATAAGGCACACAGGGGGTGCCAAACTGCCCAGGGTGACACAGATGAACTCCTCGGCCTGCCCCCACTCCCTACACATGCAGCACTCAGCTTGGTAAGAAGTTCACACGAGTGTTCTATACCGTGTGGCTTATTAATTAATGCCCGGCCCGGCCTCAGGCTCCACCTCTCCCTGACCTCACGGAAGCCTCTGCTGCCAGCGCCCTGTCTGCACCCCCAGGTGGCTGGCAGCCGCTTCCTCACCAGGCCCCGCAGGCACAGGAAGGATGCCTGCCTGCCTCTGGCTATGCCAACAGCCTTGGGACCCTCCATCTTCCTTAGGCACCTGCAGGTCCCAGGGGCCCCTCAGACTCCACCCGGGGGGGGTGCAACTGGGGACGAGGGGGACTAACAGGGAGAGCCACCAGGAAGACAGCCCAGCCCAGGACTCTGGCACCGCCCACACTCACCACCCACGGCCTGGGCAGGGCGTTCACGCATTCACCCACGCCCAGTCCCAGGGCGCCAACGGCAGACACAGCTGCTCTCCCCTCCCCAAGAACGGGCCGGGCCAGGTTAGCGGCAGATGCAGGCTCCCTCCAGCTGTCCCTGCACTGATCCCGCTCGCCCAGGAGATGCTGAAGGAGCCACTGAGAGAGCTGGACACAACTTCATCTCTGCCTCCCCCTTCGCCCCAAGGACAGCACTGGGGCAGGTGCCTGTGGCCACCCAGGGAGGGGCCAGTGGAGGCTTCAATTCAAGCTGAGGCAACAGCTCGGTCTGGAGGTGTAGGAGGAGGTGGGTATGCAGGTCTCTGCCTGAAGGCTGGGCTGCAGGCCTGTGACCAGTGTCTGCAAGTAGGCCACCTCAGTCAGGGGACCGGCAGTGTCCACGTCAGGGCGTGCCAGCAGCGGCGCGGAAACGCTGTGTGTTGCGCCTCGATGCAGGTGAACCTCATGGGGGTGAGTGGGGAGTATTTTGTCATCTGTCTCCGCCTGCGACCCTGAGCGTCTCCATGTCTAGGCCTTCGGGGGACCTGAGAGAGGTGGTGTCTGTGGTCGCAGGTCTCCATTGAGGTGCGGGTGGGTACGCCTGTGTCTACCCGTGTGTTCACATGTGTGTAGGTCTGTGAGCACAGCTCTAGTGGGTGAGCTGGAGCGTGTGTCTGGGCTCTGGTGACTGCTCTTCATGCTCACCTCTGGCTGTGTGTGTCCACCTGTGAGACAATGTGTTGTGCTGTGCACAGGACGGACACCTCATGGTGCTGTGACTGTGCACCGGGTGGACTGGGCGGTGTCTGGCTGTGGGTCCAGATTCTGCTGTGGTGTGTTTTGTGCATTGGTGTATGTCTGTGTGGGTTTGACGGTGGCCTGTGCTGTGTGTGTTTTACACGTGTGTTTGGACCAGGGGTATCTGCTTCTGTGATTCAGAGGGGTTCGGGCAGCCCTCAGGTACTTCACTTGCTCCCGCAGTGCTCAGAGGCAGGCCCGGGTTGCTCCCAACCATACCTCACCCCTTTCCATGAACTCCACCCCTCACAAAACAGCCTTCCAGTTTCACTTATAATTCAAAAGGAAAGAAGGGTGTCACCAAGCCAGGGATGAAAGAAGTTTACCGTCTCCCCTAGCAACCACTGCCTTAGTACCGTTATTATTCGAGTCACTCTGTCCAGGTTGCCATGGACACAGGGAGCCCAGGGGGCCCATCCTGTAGAATCCAGGGGGCGTGGCCATCCCCTCCTTCCCATCCCAGCTGCCTCACCCAGCACCTGCTCCTCAGGGACAGGAAGAAGGGGGTGGGGTGGAGGGGCTCCAGAGGGAGCGTAAGGGCCTCCTTCTGAACTTGGAGGTGGCTGCTGTTTCCCTACATGCAATCAACAGGACACAAACCCCCACCTCACCTCCACTCTCTTTCCCAGGAACGCTGTGGGGTTTAAAAAGCCAGAAAACCTCGCTGACTGCCCGCCAACCTTGCCCACATGCAAGCCTGCCACCTGCAGCACGGGGACAAGGGGACAGCAGGGACAGACAGTGCCTCGGGCCCTCAGAGCCCAGACCAGGGCCTCATCCCAGCTCCAGCACAGACCCCGGGCCTCTCACACCCATTTCTGGGTCTGTTTCCCCACCTGCAGTAGGTGATCACCAGGCTCTGAAGTTCTCTGTGGACGCACGCCGCCCCAGGAAAGGCCTGGGGTCAAGCTCATGCAATCCCTGCCTCCAGGTGGGGCACTGACACCGCCTCCCCGAGGACAGTCAAGCACCAGGTTCATTCCACCAGTCTGGCCACATGATGGAATTTTCTAGACTTAACGCAGACTCCCTACAGCCCCAGCAGCTTTGTCCTAGCAGAAAAACGAACCTGTCGCCTGCCCCCTCTTCTTCCCTTCTCCTGCCAGCCAGCGGGGGCAGTGCTGGCTTCATTGTCAGTCCGAAGCTGGCATTTAAGAGGCAGCCCCCCATGAGCCTGGCGGTGTGCCAGGGGCCAAAAGATGAGAGGCCTACACTGGGAGGAGGTTGGCTCAGGACCCCACCATCACCGACAACATGGAACTCGAGCCAGGTGGCCCTCCACACCCCCTGCAAACCTCGGGAAGACTGGCTCTGAGCTATCCCCAGGCCTGGGGGCCTGCTCCCTGCAAGTCCCAACAAGTCAGGGGCCTGTCCGGGCGGGCAGACACCAGGACACAGGCCCACAACCACCCTCAGAACTGCTCGTCCCTCTTCCTCCCAGGGGTATGCGAGCCCCGGCATGAGCAGGTTGGCGCAGGCGTCCTGGTACCACAGAGGGGACCCTGAGCAGTTTCAGTCTCCCGTTTGCAACATCAGAATGTCACATCTGCCGAAACCGGTTTGGCTCAGTGGATAGAGCGCAGGCCTGCGGACTGAAAGGTCCCAGGTTCCATTCCGGTCAGGGGCATGTACCTTGGTTGCGGGCACATCTCCAGTGTGGGGCATGCAGGAGGCAGCTGATCGATGTCTCTCTCTCATGGATGTTTCTAGCTCTCTGTCCCTCTCCCTTCCACTCTGTAAAAAAATCAATAAAATTGCCGGAACCGGTTTGGCTCAGTGGATAGAGCGTCGGCCTGCGGACTGAAAGGTCCCAGGTTCGATTCCGGTCGGGGTCATGTACCTTGGTTGCGGGCACATCTCCAGTGTGGGGCGTGCAGGAGGCGGCTGATCAATGTCTCTCTCTCATCGATGTTTCTGACTTTCTATCCCTCTCCCTTCCTCTTTGTAAAAAAAAAAAAATCAATAAAATATATTAAAAAATAAAAATTTCAATAAAATATATATTAAAAAAAAAAGAATATCATGTCTGAGGTCCTTCCAGCTTCCCAGCGGCCAGCTGCCCCCCGAAACTCCCAGCCCAACTGTCTCTTCCCACACCCAAGAAACAAAGCTGTAAAGCAGCGCCTCTATTGTCTCCTCTGTTAAATGAGCATCGCGATGGTCCCGACCTCGGTGCGTTACATGTAAAGCACTCGGCACCTGTCTGGCAAGCAGGCATTCTGTAAACGGTGGCTGCTATGATGACCGCTATTAATACGCACGCACTTTTCATCTACACACATTCTCCTTCCCTCACGCAACTCTCCCGCTACCTTCAGCCACGACCGACTCCCCAGGGTCACCTCCTAGGCGTCCGGAGGTCCCAAGAAGACAGTGTACAGAGGACAATCTGCACCTCTGGCCCTGGCCACTCCGACCTCCTAGCCCAGGCCCTGGGACCCCGCAGGCCTGAGGCACAGTTCCCAGGGGAGGTGAACCCGCCTGGACTTGCAGGCAGCCTGGCTTCCCCTCCCCTGGCTGGGCCTCACCCCCACGGGGAGCGGTGGCAGGCCTGTGGCTGCCTGGGCCTACCCCAGTCTTGATGCAGAGCCCAGCCACTGTTGCGTGAACCCCAAAGCCCATCCCCACTACAGAAAACAGACTCCGCGCTTGGCTGGCATGGCTCAGTGGTTGAGGAGCGACAATCAATGAACCAGGAGGTTAAGGTTCGATTCCCAGTCAGGGCACATGCCTGGGTTGCGGGATCAATCCACAATGTGGGGCGTGCAGGAGGGAGCCGATCAATGATTCTCTCTCATCATCGATGTTTCTATCTCTCTCTCCCTCTTCCTTCCTCTCTGAAATCAATTTTTTAAAAAAAGAAAGCAGACTCCAAGAGCAGAGGGATGTGCTCCAGGCCATTCACGCTGGCTGAGCCACAGTTCGAACCCAGGCTGGCCTGAGTCCAGGCCACCTTTTTGCCCAGTGTGCGGCCTGCCCCGGACATCGCCCTGACCTCACAGCAAGGGAGCAGCTGACTCAGCCCTCGGTCCCCAGGCAGCACCCACCCTCTCGCTGACCGCGTTGTACTTGATGGCCAGCTCATCACGCTCCGCACGGCTCTGGGACAGCAGGTCCTCCACGCGGGACAACTCCTGCTGCAGCAGCTGGTTCTCCTCCTGCAGCGACAGCATTGATGCCATCTCTGTGGCCGACAGCAGGGCTGGAGAGGGACAGCAGGCAGGTGATTAGCTCCCAGCTGGGTCCAGGAGGACATCTTCCCCCTCCAGGTGCCCTACCCCTCAGTGGAGACAGGAAGATGGGCCAGGAGCCAGGCGCAGCCTGGGCAGGAGTGGACATAGCACCAGGTCACACAAACAGAGAACAGGAAGGTGGGCAAAGCGACGGGTCTCGGGCTAGACTTCGAGTGGACACAAGTACAGCTGAAGGGTGGCCCCCGAAGGCCCAGGAGGTGCAGGAAGGAGGCTCATTAGGAGTCAGGAGACTAGGCCCCAAGTTCTAGCTCCTTCCTTCTGCAGCGACTACTAGTGTCTGGATCTCAGTTTTTCAGATCTGTCACCTGGAATAGTAACCAGACCCAGGAGAGCAGGTAACTTCTGAGACCAGGGCTCAAGAAAGTGTAGGTCATGCTGAAACCGGTTTAGCTCAGTGGCTAGAGCGTCAGCCTGCAGATTGAAAGGTCCCAGGTTTGATTCCGATCAAGGGCATGTATCTTGGTTGCGGGCACATCCCCAGTAGGAGGTGTGCAGGAGGCGGCTGATCAATGTCTGTCTCTCTCATTGATGTTTCTAACTTTCTATCCCTCTCCCTTCCTCTCTGTAAAAAATCACTAAAATATATAATTTAAAAAAGAGAGAGAGAGAGAGTGTAGGTCAGGTTATAAGGAAGAGAAGGAGGAAGGAGAAGGAAAAAGGAGAGGCCAGAGGGAAAAGGAACCCCATCCTGTGGGCTCCCTGCCACCAGACAGAACTGGACAGACGCCATAGGCCTCTCGGCTCTTCCACCCGGGGGGAGGGCTTTCTCAGTCCCTGTCTGTGGCTCCCAGGGGTCCCCAGGAGGCTGAGGTTAGGCAGGGACCATGGCAGGAACACCAGAAACACCCCCTGGGGACGAAGTGTGTCCCTCCCAGATGCTCAAACTGTGTACCCTGGGGATGAAGTGTGTCCCTCCCAGATGCTCAAACTGTGTATTTGGTGTGAGTTCCACCCACCAGAAGGAGCAGAGGCCCATCAGCCTTTCTGGGTGGGGGGAGGGGAAGAAGAAGGCAGAGGGACGGTACCACCCCTTGGATTTCTGCAAAGCCCTGAGCTAAGCTGAATTACAACCCCACATCCCACTCTCCCCACCCCCGTTTATAATCTTGTTCAGCCAGCTCACACCTTCCCTAGGAGAGAATGTGGCGTTGGGGTTTAAGTCTTTGCAGCAAGAAGGGAATGCTCAGACTCCATTTCCTCATCTGTAAAACGGGGGTACCTGCCTCCCCGTGGGGAGACGCGGAAGCTGCAATCGTTGTTATGGGTACCGAGCAGGGCTGGGAGAAGAGGTGGGATGTGGGCCGTGGCTGTGCAGGGAGAGGCAGCAGGTACCTGGGCTCTCAGGCTTGGAGAAGTTTCGGGTGACAATTTCCCGGAGGAGAGCAGGCAGGTGGGCGGGCTGACAGTCCTGGGCCGGGCCCTGCACACTCAGGCTGGTCTCCTGACCCGGCCCCAGGACGCTGCTCCCCAGTGTCTGCGGGGAAAGAAAGGGTCGGAGGGGAACCGGTGACCCTGGGCGCTGTGGCCTGAGTGGGAAGGAGCAAAGTCCTGTCGCCCAAGTTGTGGGTGCCCAGGAGATCGGCAGGAAATCCCCCAAACGGATAGAAAGCCTGGGAGTTAGAGTCACCAAAACCACCCCCTGGAAGGACACGCTGGTGTGCCTCCTGCCAGGAAAGGGGGCGCCTCCGGGGCCAGAGAACCAAACCCCACAGCCGGCTCCAACCCAAATAGGTGAGGATGCCACTGTGCGTGCCAGCGGAAGTCACCCTAACCCTAAAACGAGGAGGAGGGACCCCCATCCTCCGCAAGGCACTGGGATAAGGGAGCCACAGCCGTTGAGCCCTGCACACCCCTCTACCCTGAGTCCAGTCAGGCTGGGAGCTGCAGTGGAGCCCCTGTGCACCTTACCACCACACCTCTCCCACCACCGGACCCCCAGATGCGTCCACTCCTCACCCGCTCCTTCCAGGGCAACTGGGTGGGGAGAGCCAGCCCGCAGGACCCACCTGGATAACGGTCTCCAGTGCCAGCTGGGCCTCCAGAGACCACCCCAGCCCCAAGCTCATGGGGGGGAGGCCGCGGGCACCCCTCTCCAGGCCCTGCTGCCAGGCCCCAGACTGGCTCCGTCCACACAGACCACCCCACGGCCAGACTGCAGTGCTGAGCACCGGGCAGATTAGGCTCTAATCCGTGCCCCCATGTGACCACGGGGTGGGAGGGGCTGAGGGAGGGGAGGGGAGGGGGAAGCAGAGGAGGGGAGAGAAGGGAGGTAGAGGGAACAGAAGGAAGACTTAGGACGGAGAGGGGGAGGGGAGTGGAGAGGGGAAGAGGTGGGGGAGAAAGGAAAGGGAAAGAATGGAGAGGGGGGAAGGGGAGGGAAGGGAGGGGAGGGACCAAGAGGAAAGGACTCTCAACACACACACACACACACACACACACACACACTCCCCAACTGCTGGGTCCTAGAGCCCTCCAAGCTCAGGGAATGGAGTCAGCACCCAGGAGGCAGGAAAGGCCAGAGTTTTCCAGGTTTTTAAGAATGACAGGGGTGGGCAAAACTAGGGTCAGTTCTGCATACAAAAAGCACAGAGCTGCCCTGGCCAGTGCCTCGGTTAGTCTGGTGTCACCCCGTACCCCAAAAGGTGGCGGGTTTGATTCCTGGTCACGGCACATACCCAGGTTGCCAGTTCAACCTCTGGTCATGGGCATGCAGGAGGCAACCGATCGGATGTTTCTTTCTCACATGAATATATATTTCTTTTTCTCTCTCTCTCAAATCAATACATTTTTTAAATTCCCCCTGAGGAATTGTGTATCTCCTTGCTTGCCCACCAGCCAGAAGAAACTAATGTTGAGATCCCAAGGCCAGAGCCACAAGCTGGAAGGGATCTGGGTCACCATGGAGAAAGCCACCTGCCAAATACCCAACAGGGCTTTTCACGAACAAGAAATAAATTTCTGCCGAAACCGGTTTGGCTCAGTGGATAGAGCGTCAGCCTGCGGACTGAAAGGTCCCAGGTTCGATTCCGGTCAAGGGCATATATCTTGGTTGCAGACACATCCCCAGTGGGGGGTGTGCAGGAGGCAGCTGACTGATGTTTCTAACTCTCCTTCCCTCTCCCATTCCTCTCTGTAAAAAAATCAATAAAATATATTTTAAAAAAAGAAAGAAAGAAATTTCTGTTGTGTTGAGCCTTGGAGATTTTCTGGGTTTTCCTATCAGCTAGGAATATCTTTTTAAAAATATATATTTTAATTGCTTTCAGAGAGGAAGGGGGGAGAGGGAGAAATAGAAACATCCATGATGAGAAAGAATCATTGATTGGCTGCCTCCTGCAGGCCCCACACTGGGGATGCAGCCCGCATGTGGCCTGCATGGGAATCAAACCATGACCTCTCGGTTCATAGAGGGGCCTGGCTGGGCTCAGCTAGTAATACCTTCATCACTACACACTGTTCACCAGGGACAAGTGTCAGCTATGGTCTGTGTCATCGTTACTATCACTAGTATTACTGTCTTCCCAGTACCCAAACCAGAACCTTCTGCCTGCAACACGGTAGACCCTCAGCCATTTTTCTGCAGGTCTAAAGGCAAGAGCGAGCCACCAAGTCCCTCAAGGATGACCCATGAGTGGCAAGCAAACCAGTAGCTCTTGCCCACTGACCCCTTTTTGATTCTCCGGCTGCTGGCTAGAAATCCTAACAAAAATACTGAACCAGCCACGAGCCAGGCCCTGTGCCCAAAACTCTGCACCTGTACTTGATCCGATTGAACATTCTTGGCAGCCCTGTGAGGCGACACTGTTCTACCCACTCTACAGCTGACAACACTAAGGCTCAGTGAGGGATGGTAAGCAACTTGCTCAAAGTCACCCACCCACCCAGGAAGGGCTAAAGTCACCAGACAAGGTAAGACCCAGGTTTGCCGGGACGGGGGGGGGGGGGGGCGAGGAAGAGAGATCAACCAGAGGACTTATATGCATGCCTGTAAGCATAACCAATGGACACAGACACCAGGGGCGCGAGGGCATGAGCCGGGATGTGGGGGACAATGGAGGGATATGGACACATCTCTTACTCTCTCTTTAAAATCAATAAAAATATTTTTTTTTAAAGAAAACGTCAATCAGCCGCCTCCCACACACCCCCCCCCCGGACTGGGGATGTGCCCACAAACAAGGTACGTGTCCTTGACCAGAATCGAACCTGGGACCCTTCAGTCCCCTGGGCTTTTAGCAAGATCATACTGGGCAAGTCTGGGCCATAGGTGCTGGCGCCCCAGCCTGGGATCTGGCCAGGACTTACAGTGAACACCTATCTAACACCCGCTGCATCCCAGGAGTTCAGGGCAAACACCAGGCTGTACCCCCTTGTCCCCCCCAAGGAATCCTGGGCGGGAGGGGTCCCTCGTCTCCAGGAGGGGACATGCAGGAGGCAGCCTATCCATGATTCTCTCTCATGGATGCTTTTCTCTCTCACTCTCTCTAAAATCAATAAAAATATATTTTTGAAAGAAACAATATCCCAGGGACTTTAGCAAGATCATGCTGGGCCGGTCTGGGCCATAGGTGATGTTGCCCATCCCCATGGCTTGAGAGAGACCCCCAAGATCTAGGGCAGCGGTTCTCAGCCTGTGGGTGGCGACCTGTTTTCTGAGGGTCTCAGGCTCTCCAGCAGCGACCCACAGGCGGAGAACCGCTAGCAGGGTCGCCTAAGACCAGCAGAAAACACAGATATTTCCATGACGATGCACCACCACGCGAGGAACTGTATTAAAGGGCCGCAGCATTAGAAAGGCTGAGAACCGCTGATCCAGGGGTTCTGACTCCCCAAGTCTTTCCTGAACCCGGCTCCAGGCTGCGATCCCAGAGGACCTTTAACCTCTGGCCTGCTCCCGGTGTATGTATTAAGCAAGTGCTGTGAGCTCCGCTAAGAAAAAGAGGAAATCTCAGATGAGGACCGACAGAGGATACTCCCCTGGGACCTCCCCGCGCGTCCCATGCTGGACACAAGCACTGGCTTCGTGGGAGCCGGCGAGCCCGGCCACCCCAGGGCCCCCAGAACCCTGGCCTCGAGGGTTTGCATAAAACCACGAGGGAGCCCGTTCCCATGCCAACCACAGGGACTGGCCCCCTTCGGAGAAGCCCAGTCCCTGCACAGGCGGTGCGGGCGCGGAGGCCTCGGTGTCCTCGTCCCTGAAGCGGAGCCCCGTGCGGCGCGGGCCGCGCTGGCGGGGAAACGCCACCCACGCCGCGCCGGGCCCCGGGGAGCGCGGGGGGCGGGGGGCTCTGCTGTCGGTGGCGGCCGTCGGGAAGGGGCTCCTACCGCAGCTCTGCCCCGAGGAGCGAGGAGCGGCCCGGAGCGGCGCTCGCCGGGCGCCCGCAGGCCCTGCCTCCTCCGCCCAGCGCGGCCCGCGAGGCCCGGGCCGCAGGCGGGACAGGACGCGGCAGGATGTCCGCGGGGCCCGCGGCGCGCGCTCGGGCGGCCGGGCTGGCGGCGGCGGCGGCGG
>JAAGEH010000189.1:42334-61528 GCA_011751065.1 Lasiurus cinereus | reverse complement strand
CACTTACAGCTATTAGAGGGTGGGAGGGTGTGGGGCTGGGTGAGAAAGGTGAAGGGCTTAAACAAACACAGCCTTAAAGATACAGAGAGCTGTATGGTGATTGCAAGAGGGAAAAGGGGGTGGAGAGGTAGAAGAGGGTAAAGGGGTGATAAATAGTGACAGAAGGAGACTGGACTGGGTGATGAACACAATACAACATGGAAATAATATATATAGAATTATATACATGAAAGCTGTATGATTTTATGTAGAAATGTCACCCCAGTGTGTTTAATCTTATCTAATAAAGACAGAATATGCTAATTGACCATCACTCCATCACAAAGTTGGCTGTACCCACTGCTAAGGCCAAGTTCCCATAAGGAGCCTTAAGAAGCATTCAGCAGAAACCTGATACTCCACCCTCCCCCACCCCTTAGGGCTTCATGGGACCACAAGGTGGGCTTCCTGTCCTGGTGCTGGCCTAGGTGACCTCAGGCTGCTCCCACTGCCCCAGTACCAGGCCAGGAGACCTCAGGCCACACCCCATACCTGAAAGAGCTTGACAGGGCACCTCTGGCCATGCCCCCAACCTGGCCGGACTTAACAAGTGACCTCAAGGTGTGCTTGCTGTCCTGGTGCTGGGCTAGGGCACCTGAAGCTGCTCCTCCTCCCCCCATGCCAGGCTGGGGGATCTCAGGCCTCACCATGCACCCAGAAGTACTTGATAGGAGATCTGAAGGTGCAGTTTTCTATTGGACTGGGCTAGGGAACTCAGTCTGCTCCCCCTACCCCAGTGCCAGGCAGGGGGGAATTCAGGTTGCACCCATGCCCCAGTACCAGGTGAAGGGACCAGAGACTGCGCCTCCCTATCAATGAGGATTGACAGGGACCTGAGGCTGGGCCCTCTAACCAGGGCCAGGCCGGGGACCTGAGGCTGCCCTCCCCTGCTGACGGGGCTTGACGGGTGACCTCATGCCATGCTCCCCACCCAGTGAGGCTTGACAGAGGATCTCATGCCATGCCCCCCACCCAGCCGGCCTTGATGGGGGACCTGAGGATGCGTCCCCTCTCCACCTGGCGGGTCTTGACCAGGGGCCCCAGGACATGCCTCCCACCCAGGGGGTCTACACAGGGGATCTCTGGCCGTGTATCCCACCTGGCGGGGCTTGATGGAGGACCTGAGGCTATGGCCCCTACCCAGCAGGGCTTGCCAAAGGTGGGACTGGCCGGGTCTGGATTGAGCCCAATGAGGGGGGGACCCGCAGGGTCTGAGTCTCTCAGTATTTTGAGGTGCATGTGGGTGAGTGGGGACTTGACTCTGGGTCCTGTGGTGAACCCCAAACTTTGGAGGAAGATTTTCATGTACATTTTACTAATTTCCTTTCATCTCTGAAACTTCTATTATAAAGAAAGGGCAAATAGCAATATTAAATTATTTCCTGTAATTAATTCCCTTTTAATCTGCACAAATTTCATGCACCAGGTCACTAGTCCTATATAATAAGAGTCAATATGCAAATGGTCATCATGCATCACAATTTCGCGCCCTTGTGCTCTGGAACCCCAGTGCCAAGGGACCTGAGGTCATGTGCCCCACTCTGGCTCTGGGTCCAAGGGACCTGAGACCAGGCCAGGGGACCTAAGGCTGCACCCCAACCCTTGGCCTTACACTGGGACTAGGGTACCTGAGGCAGGACCCCTGGACCTGAGACCATGCCCCCTGTCCTGGCACTGGGGCCAGGGGACCTGAGGCTGCAAGCCCTCAGGGCTGGGCATCATGAGGGTGCAGCCAACTACTTGGAACAGGGAACAGAGGATATGAAGCCATGCCCCCCACCCTGGCGCTGGGACCAGGGGACCTGAAAACGTGCTTCTGTTCCAGGCCAGGGTACCTGAACTGTGCCCCTGCCCGAACGCTGGGCCAGAGGACCGGAAGACAGGCCTCCTGCATAGCACCAGGCCTGGGGACCTGAGGCTGAACCCTCTACCTGTCAGGGCTTAATGGGTGACCTAAGGCTGCAAACCCGGCCTGGTACTGGGCCGGCTGACCTGAGGCTGGACTCTCCCACCATACCAGGCTGGAAGTGAGTGGGGCCAGACAGTCTAGGTCTCATGCCATTTCAAGGTGTGCTCAGGTGGATAGGGCCTTGACTCTGGGTCCCAAAGTGCACCCCAGACGGTGAAAGGAGGAAGGTTTTCATATACATTATACTAATTTTCTTTTATCTCTGACACTTCTATTATAGAGAAAGGGCAAATAGCAATATTAAAATATTTCCCTCTAATTGATTCCCTTTTAATGTGCATGAATTTCATGCATCAGGCCACTAGTGATTTCCATAAACAATTTTAATAATGATTTGGGAACACCAAATACTAAGTAAAAAGGGAATTTTTTAAAAAAAATAAAAGGAAACATTTAGCCATGGCGGTGGTCTAGTTATCCTCTTAAGTACGTTTTCCTAATCAAAGTGTTCTGCCTCCAGTGTGAAATATGAGTCGGCCTGTAACACCAAAAGTTGGATGGGATACTATACTAGTAGAAGATGAAGAGTCTGACCAGCCAGTTGGACCCGTGGTTGTGAGTGCTTTCATAATTGAACTGTGTGTTACCAGAAATGTATGTTCCTGTAACTTTTGTTGAATGCCTCTAGGTACAGTGTTAAAAGTTTCCAGCTGATAAGGAATAACATTGGCCCAGGAGGGTTCCTTAGGAAGGAAACATTGATCCTGGAGGTTTGCACTCTGGCATTGCCAGTGGAAATACCCCCTGTGGCTCCTTTCTCGTGCTTATTAACACAGACTGCCCACATCCATCCCAGGAGAGTATAAAAGAGCTTCAGCTTTAGAAATCTTTGTGGGCAGCTCTTCTCATATGAACCAGGCAGAGGGAAGAGAAATGATATTAGGAATAAATATATCATGTCTAAAATGCCTTTATTCTATTTTTTTAATATATTTTATTGATTTTTTACAGAGAGGAAGAGAGAGGGATAGAGAGTTAGAAACATCAATGAGAGAGAGACATCGATGAGCTGCCTCTTGCACGCCCCCTACTGGAGATGTGCCCACCACCAAGATACATGCCCTTGACCGGAATCGAACCTGGGACCTTTCAGTCCACAGGCCGATGCTCTACCCACTGAGCGAAACCAGTTTCGGCAAAATGCCTTTATTCTTATTTGTCATTATATATGTGTATATATCATGTATATTTTTATGATTGTCAGCTATAAACAACAAAACCTTTCATTTATGTTCACACACACCCCTAGGTCCAACAGCCCAGGGATGAAAAACCTCAACAAGAGGAGTCACCCACTGAGAGTCAGGATGTCTCACCTGATGAAGGGAAAGCAGATGCAGGAGCACCAGAGGATGAAGGTGAATGGGAAGGGAAGAAAACTGCCTGTAGAGGGCAGTTGATCTGTCTGTCTGTCATGTGTTGTGCATATCATAGCTATTGGAAAGTAAGTATTAAAAAGCTACACTGCCCGCTGGTGTGTTCAGTGGCTGAACATTAACCTATGAACCAGGAGATCAAGGTTGAATTCCAGGTCAGGTTATATGCCCAGTTTGCAGGCTCCATCCTCAGTGTGGGGCATTCAGGAAGTAGCAGATCAATGATTCTCCCTCATTATTGTTTCTGTCTCTCCTGTCCACTTTGGAGTCAGTTAAAATACATCTATATATACAAAAACCTAAGTGACCTTTACAATGGAATGACCAGAACAACTGGTCACTGTGACGCAAACTAACCACCAAGGGGCAGACACTCAACACAGGAGCTTCTCCCAGCCCGCAGCCCCTGATCGCCAATGGGGCCTACCAGCCAACTTCCTGATCCCTACCCCCAGCTGGCAGGTCCTGGTCACCCAATCAGAGCCACACCCTGGGCGGGGACAGGCAACTGGGGGTAGGTGGCAGCAGACACAGATGGTGAGGGAAGGAGTGAGGGAACCACACTGTGGCAGCATGCAGGCAGTGGGGAAGGAGGAGGCGGGGAGGCAGAGAACCCGATTGGCCCTGTTTGAAGTCCAGGTCTATGGATTCAACATATTCACAAGTTTCCTGCATCAGGCATCTAGTTAAAATTTAAAATGCACCCCGAAACCGGTTTGGCTCAGTGGATAGAGTGTTGGCCTGCGGACTGAAAGGTCCCAGGTTCGATTCCGGTCAAGGGCATGTACATTGGTTGCAGGCACATCCCCAGTAGGGGGCGTGCAGGAGGCAGCTGATCGATGACTCTCTCTCATCGGTGTTTCTAACTCTCTCTCTCTCCCTTCCTCTCTGTGAAAAATCAATAAAGTATATTTTAAAAAAAATTAAAATGCAACACAATCATTTCCTGGAAATTGGCTGAAAATTTTAAGATTGTATCATTTAAACCTGTGCACACACTTTCACTATGAGATTTGTCCTTTTTTTCATTTTTTTATTAATATATTAAGTGTATACATATCTTCCCATTGTCCCCCCCCATCCCATGCATACTCTAACCCCCTAGTGTCTTGTGTCCATTGGTTGTGTTTATATGCATACATACAAGTCCTTTGGTTGATCTCTTACTTACCCCACCTCTACCTAACCAACCCGATGTAATTTGACATTCCATTTGATGCTTTCCTGCCTCTGTATCTATCTTTTTGTTCATCAGTTTATAATGTTCTTTATTATCCACAAATGAGTGAGATCATGTGGTATTATTCTTTCATTGACTGGCTTATTTCACTTAGCATAATGCTCTCCAGTTCCATCCAGGTTGCTGCAAATGGTAAGAATTCCTTCTTTTTATGCCAGCATAAAATTCCATTGTGTAGATGTGCCATGGTTTTCTGATCCACTCATCTGCTCACGGGCACCTATGCTGTTTCTACATCTTAGATATTGTAAATTGTACTGCTGTGAACATAGTGATGTGTGAATCCTTTCTGATTGGTGTTTCTAATTCCTTAGGATATATTTCTAAGAGTGGGATTACTGGGTCAAATGGGAGTTCAATTTTAGTTTTTTGAGGAAACTCCATACTGTTCTCCACAGTGGCTGCACCAGTCTGCATTCCCACCAGCAGTGCACGAGGGTTCTTTTTTCTGCACATCTTCGCCAGGACTTGTCGATTCTTAATTTGTTGATGATTGCCATTCTGACATGTGTGAGATGGTAACGCATTATCATTTTGATTTGCATCTCTCAGAAAATTAGTGACTTTGAGCATGTTTTCATGTGTCTCTTGGCCTTCCTTCTGTCTTCTTTTGAAAAGATTCTATTTAGGTCCGTTGTCCATTATTTTATTGGATCATTTATCTTCCTTTCATTCAGTTGTATAATTTGCCTGTAGATTTTGGAGATTAAATCTTTATCAGTGACAACATTTGCAAATATATTCTCCCATACAGTTGGCTTTCTTCTTGTTTTGTTGATGGTTTCTTTTGCGGTGCAAAAGCTTTTTATTTTGATGTAGTCCCATTTGTTTATTTTCTCTTTAGCTTCCATTGGCCTTGGAGCAGTATCACTGAAGAAGTTCCTTTGGCATATGTCGAAGATTTTGCTGCCTGTAGATTCCTCTAGTATTTTTATGGTTTCACATCTTATGTTTAAATCCTGTGTGCATTTGGAGCTTATTTTTGTGTATGGCGCAAGTTGGTGGTCTAGGTTCATTTTTTCCATGTATCTGTCCAAATTTCCCAACACCATTTATTGAAGAGACTGTCTTATCTCCATTGTATGTTCATGCCTCCTTTGTCAAATATTAATTGAGCATAGTGGTTTGGGTCAATATTTGGATTCTCTATTCTATTCCATTGGTCGATATGTCTGTTCTGATGCAAGTACCAGGCTGTTTTGAGAACAGTTGCTTTGTAATACAGCTTGAAATCTGGTATTGAGATCCCACATAGTTTATTCTTCTTTTTCAGGATTGCTGTGGCTATTCAGGGTCTTTTTTTTAGATTAAATCTTTATTATTAAGATTATTACATTTGTTTCTCTTTTTTCCCCTCCATAGCTCCCCTCCAACTGGCTCCGAACCCTCCCTCTGCCCTTAACTCTCTCCTGTTGACCTCATCCATAGGTGTATGATTTTTGTCCAGTCTCTCCCTGTACACCCCTCACCCCTTTCCCCGTGAGAATTATCAGTCCACTCCCTTTCTGTGCTCCTGATTCTATTATATTCATCAGTTTATTCTGTTCATCAAATTTTAATTCACTTAATTTTTAGATTCACTTGTTGATAGATATGTATTTATTGTTCATAATTTTTTGATTTTTACCTTTTTTCTTCCTCCTCTTCTTAAAAAGTACCTTTCAGCATTTCATATAATATTGGTTTGGAGTTGATGAACTCCTTTAGCTTTTTCTTCTCTGTGAAGCTCTTTATCTGCCCTTCAATTCTGAACGATAGCTTTGCTGGATAGAGTATTCTTGGTTATAGGTTCTTGGTGTTCATCACGTTGAATATTTCTTTCCACTCCGGTCTGGCCTGCATCGTTTCTGTTGAGAAATCAACTGACAGTCGTATGGGTGCTCCCTTGTAGGTAATGAACTGTGTTTCTCTTGCTGCTTTTAATATTCTTTGTCTTTTGCACTTGGTATTTTAATTATGATGTGTCTTGGTGTGCTCCTCTTTGGATTCCTTTTATATGGGGTTCTGTGTGCTTCCTGGACTTGTAAGTCTATTTCTTTTACCAGATGTGGGAAGTTTTCAGTCATTATTTCTTTAAATAGGTTTTCAGTATCTTGCTCTCTCTCTTCTTCTGGCACCCCCACAATTCTGATGTTGGTATGCTTGAAGCTGTCCCAGAGGCTCCTTACATTATCTTCACATTTTTGGATTCTTTTCTCTTCTTGCTTTTCCAGATGAGTGTTTTTTGATTCTTTGTATTTCAAATTTTTTACTTGATTCTTGCCGTCCTCTAGTCTGCTGTTAGGTCTCTGTATTATATGTCTTATTTCAGTCAGTGTATGTTTAATTTCTAGTTGGTCCTTTTTCATCTCCTCTTGGATCTCGCTAACTATATCCAAATTTTCTAGGATATTCTTGAAAAACCTTATAAGCGTGGTTTTGAACTCTATATCCAGTCATTTGTTTTCTTCCATTTCTTTTGTTTGTGATCCCTTCCCTTGTCTCGGCATTTTCACTATACTGAGAGAACTTCTGTGTTGGATTCAGCCTTATGATACCAGACTTGAAAAACTGCAAAAGCCTCTCTGTTGAGCTTGGGATGGGTGGAGTTTCAGGGCTTAAGGGACCGCCTTGCCTTCAAGTCAGCCTCGCCCTCCACGGCCCCTGAGTCTAACGTGACTGTGTAATCACTGGAGTGGTCCTTGTGCATACACAAGCTCTCTCGCAGTGCCTCTAGACTGCTGCCCCTCCGACTCCCCTGCGCTCCTGGACCACAGGAGTCTGGGTCCCCAGGGTTTTGCTCAGAACCAGGGTTTAGTGGATTAGAAGTGACGCAGTTGGGAGGGTCTGTCTCCCGCCCACTCGTGAAAGCCAGCGGCACAATCAGCAGTCCGTCCTCTGCGCACAGTGCGATGTGCTCCACCAGACTTCTGATCTTTTGCGACTCCCCTAAATTTCCATGCACTTCTCTACCTTCACAGTCCAAACTCCCTGTGTATGAGTTTTGGCTGGATCTGCAGTTTCGTGTCGTAGGATTAGGAGTTCAATGCCTTTGAGAGTCTCCGTCTCCCTCCCAACAGAGAAAGCCAGCCAGGTTCTCTGGCACCCACTCTCTCCAAGCGCGTTTCTCCGTACCTAAGCTTTTTACAGCTTCTCTGGGTCTCTGTGAGCCCCTCTCTTTTCTTCTAGTTGTGGAATTTCTACTCAGCCAGCTTTCCTGTGGTTCTGGATGATGTCCATTCTGTCTTTTAGTTGTAGTTTTGAAATTGTTGTGCGAGGCAGCAATGTAGGTGTTTACCTATGCCGCCATCTTGGATTCTCTCCAGGGTCTTTTTTTGTTGTTATTGTTCCAGATGAATCTTTGAAGAATTCTTTCTGGGTCTGTGAAATATGCCGTTGGTATTTTAATGGGGAGTGCATTGAATCTATAGATTGCTGTTGGTAGTACGGATATTTTAATGATGTTGATTATCCCAATCCATGAGCATGGTATGCTCTACTATCTGTTTATGTATCTTCCTGCCTTTTAATTTTTTCTCCAGTTGAAGTTCAGATTTGGTGTGTTTTGCTGCCCTATCTTCTAATTCACCAATTCGGTCCTCCGCTTCTTATAGTCACCTTTGAAATCTTCCATAGTGTTTTTTATTGTAGCTTTATCACTCTTTATTTCCTCTCAATTCTTAGATAATTTACTGGTTTTCTCATTGATCCGGTTAATGAACTGTATGACCATTATTCTGAATCCTTCTTATGACAAATTGCATGCTTCTATTTCATTTAATTTCTTTTCTGGCGATTCCTCCTTTTCTTTCCTTTTGCATTATTTTTTGTCTCCCTATTTTTGCTCTCACCTAAGGATCTAGGCATTGAGTCACACTGGGCCTGTGACTGTAGCAGCAGGCTTGGTGGGGGTCACACGGTCACCAGGCTCAGGGTCAATGCGTCAGTCTTGGTGGCAATTTGCATGGTCATGGTACCTGGGGTTACTGCATGAGGCACTCGGTGTTGCTGCACAGGGCTTGGCTGCTCATGCTCAGTTGTGGCACCTGGGGTTGCTTCTTGGGCTTGGTGGTGGCTAGCAGGGTTGTAGCACGTGAGGTTGCTGTGTAGAGCGTGGCTCCCGGAGTTGCTCCATAAGGCTAGGCTGTTTGTGCACAGACAGGGCGCCTGGGGTTGCTGCATAAGGCTTCGGTTGCACAGTAAGATCACCCAGGGTGGATGCATTAGCTTTAGCTGTTTGCATGGAGTCGTGACACCCCAGGGCTATAGTTTCTGGCCAATGGGAGAGGAGCGCCCTCTGGAATTCACAGGAGCCTGTGACCCTGGAGGCTGGAGTCTCCATGTTCATGGGTCTGCAGCCAAGGGAGCAGGTCGCTGGCCTGAGTGGCTATAGGGTTCCATATATTGTCCCAGGGCACCCTGGGTGGAGGTGAGGCTGGAATCCCAGACATAGCAGCTCTCCCCTTCAAGATGGCAGTACTCTGTGACAGAGCCACCCTGGCATAGATTGCAGTGGTAGCAGAGGTTGCCCAGCTAGGGGAGCCTGGGGCACCAATCCCCGAAAGTCCTTTGGAATCTAACTATCCTTCACTCCCCTTATGCTCCCTCTCTCACTCACACTCATTTCCTCACTGCTGTCCTGCTGGCTGCCATTACTCTTTTCGCTCACCCCATCACTTTTTTTACCCATTACCCCAACTTCCCTCCCATCTGACAACCACTAATGTCTTCTCTGTTCCTATGAAGTTGTTTCTGTCGTTTTTGTCCATATATACTGTGCTTTAGATTTCACATATTAGTGAAATCCTATGATATTCGTCTTTACCTGAATTACTTCTCTTAGTATTAGCCCATCCATCTAGGTCCATCCATGCTGTCACAAATGGCAATATTTCATTCCTTTGTATGCTCTCATAATATTCCTGTGTGTGTGTGTGTGTGTGTGTGTGTGTGTGTGTGTGTGTGTACACCACCATTTTTTATCCACTTGTCAATTGTTGGGCACTTGGTTTGCTTCCATATCTTGAATAACAGTATAATGAGCACAGGCAAGCATATATTCTTCCTAATTACTGTTTTGGAATAATTTGCATATCTATTTAGAATTTATAATCACTGGATCATAATGCATTTCATTTCAAATTTTTTTGAGGACCCTCTATCGTGTTTTCCTGATTGACTGCGTTGAGAAACATTGGGCCAACAGTGCACGTGGGTTCCCCTTTCCCAACATCCTCATCATGACATACTATTTGTGGATTTTTATTTTATTTTTATTTTACAGAGAGGAAGGAGAGGGATAGAAAATTAGAAACATCAATGAGAGAGAAACATTGATCAGCTGCCTCCTGCACACTCCATACTGAGTATGTGCCTGCAACCGAGGTACATGCCCTTGACTGGAATTGAACCTGTGAGCCTTGAGTCCACAGGCCAATGCTCTATCCACTGAGCCAAACCTGTTGGGGCATGTTTGTATATTTATTGATGATGGCCATACTGGCGCATATAAGATGATATCTCATTGAAGTTTTTATTTTGTTAGTTTGTTTTTTTCTTTTCTTTTTTTAAAAATATATTGATTTTTCACAGAGAGGAAAGGAGAGGGATAGAAAGCTAGAAATATCGATGAGAGACATCGATCAGCCGCCTCCTGCATGCCCCCTACTGGGGATGCGCCCACAACCAATGTACAGGATCGAACCTTGGACCTTTCAGTTCGCAGGCCGACACTCTATCCACTGAGACAAACCGGTTTTGGCTCATTGAGGTTTTGATGTGCATTTCTCTGATACCTAGTGACATTGACCAGCTTATCATATTTCTCTTGTCCAAGTGTAAGACCTAAGAGTCTATTCAGCTCCTCTCACCAGTTTTTATTAGATTTTTTGTTTGTTTTGGTTTCGGTGTTGAGTGGTATAGCTTCTTTTCTTTTAATATATTTTATTGATTTTTTTACACAGAGGAAGGGAGAGGGATAGAGAGGTAGAATCATCGAAGAGAGAGAAACATTGATCAGCTACCTCCTGCACAACCCTACTGGGGATGTGCCCAAAACTAAGGTATATGCCCTTGAGGGAATCGAATATGGGACTTTTCAGTCCACGGGCCAAGGCGCCATCCACTGAGTCAAACTGGTTAGGGCTATATGACTTCTTTTGTATTTTTGGATATTGACACCTTATTGTATGTATGATTAGAGAATATCTTCATCCATTCGGTAGGTTGCCTTTTCATTTTTTTATCTTATTCTTTGCTATTCATACCCCTTTTAGTGTCTGATCTATTTCCTCGAGAACATAGATCATAAAAAATACTGCTGAGAGAAACATAAGAGATTTTATTGCCCGTATTTTCTTCTAGGAGGTTTATGGTTTTCAGTCCTACATTTAAGCCTTTAACCCATTTTGTGTTTATTCTTGTGTATATGGTGTAAGGAGTTGGTCTAGTTTATTTTTGTAGATGTATCTGTCTGAATTTGCCAACTACATTTACTGAATAGACTGCCTTTATATCATTGCATGTTTTTGCCTCCTTTGTCAAATATTAATAGACCATACAGGCATGGGTTTGCTTCTGGGCTCTCTGTTCTAACCTGCTGATCTATATTTTCTATACTTCCATTTATATCTTTAAGGGAAATGCTTTTGGTTTTTCTGAGTTGAGTATATTAGCTTTGGGGTTGTAATATATAGCCTTTATATGTTAAATAATGTTCTCTTTATTCCCGGTTTGCTAAGAGTTTCTGTCATAAGTGGGTACTGGATTTTATCAAATGTTTTTCTGCTGTATCTATTGATTTGTTCACATAATCTTTTGCCATCATTTTGTTTTTGTTGAGTATCACATTGATTGATTTGTGGATGTTGTACTGAATTTGTATCCCAGGAATAAATCCCTCGTGATCAGAGAATATGATCTTTTTAATTTATTGAGCAGTTTGGTTCGCCTATGTTTGGTTGAGGATCTTTGCATCTATGTTCATCAGAAATATTTGCCTATTTTCTTTCTTGTAGTATCTTTATTTGATTTTGGAATTAGGATGATGCTGACCTCATGAAATGAGCTTGAGAGTTTTCTCTCCTCTTCAGTTTTTTTGGGAATAGCTTGAGAAGGATAGGTGTTAGGTGTTCTTTGAATGTTTGGAAAAATTCACCTGTGAAATCATCTAGTCAGAGACTAGTTTTTTGGCAAATTTTTTTTAATTACAGAGTAGATTTCATTAATTGTAATAGGGCTATTCAGATTTTCTGTTTCTTCTTAATTCATTTTGGAAGGTTGTATGTTTCTAATAATTCATCCATTTCTTCTAGGTTGTCCAACTTGTTGGCATATGCTTAAGCCTAAACTTTTCTTATAATCCTCTGTATTTCTGTGGTGTCTGTTGTTACTTCTCATTCATTGTTTATTTCATTTATTTGAGTCCTCTCTCTTTTTTAAGTGAGTCTGGTTAAAGAATTTTCAATCTTTGTTTATCATTTCAAAGAACCAGTTCCTGGTTTTATTTATATTTTTATTATTAAAAAATTTTAATGTTGACAATATTACTGGTATACAACTTCCCCTGCTTTAGCCGCCCTCCTCCCACTTCTCCCTCATGCAGCCTTCACAAAGCTGTAGGCCATGTCCATGGGGAATGCATATATGATCTTTACCTAATCCTTTAATCTTTTGTATTTACTTTTTAAGTTCCATTTTGTTTGTTTTCACTCTAGTCGTTTTGATTTCCTTCCTTCCAATGAGTTTGCACTTACTTTGTTCTTGTACTAGTTACTTTAGGTCTGAAATTAGGTGGTTTACTTCAAATTAGGTAATTATATTTTAATTGTAATAAAAACACTATCCACGTTATACCCCTCAGATGTCATTCATAGTCGATGCTCTCTACTCATATGAATACATTATGGTCATGTATAAGAAATGTACATATCTTTGGGTTGATCTTCAGATTGTCATTTACAACAAGTTTCATACTACAGAAAACCAAAGATGTGAAGTCCATCTTTTTCTCACTTATTATTACACCAGATTACAGGCTTTTTTTCATGTAACTGAAGAAATGAATATTAGCATTTCCTAATTTATAAGTCATGTTTACTGCTGACATGGATAACTTTCTTTTTAAGGGACTGACCTGGAAGCTGATACCCAAGAACTGGTGAAACCAATGCCTAGGGGCGATTGTGGAGATAATCCTGAAGTCATCGGGCTTGCTGGTGCAAAGCCAGGGCCCATTGAAATGCCGGAAGCAGGTATATTACTAATTAAGAATGCAATTTATGTGTTTTCTGACTTTAGCAATATTATACCTTTAGTAACCAGAAATAACAAACATATTATTGCATGAGTAGACTCACAAATAATGATACCTTGAACATTAGTACAGACCCCCAAATAAATGACTGCCTGACTTATAGATAATCAGATAGAGAAACACACTGGTTCAAAGCCAAATTGAATTATAAAATATGAAAATATTTTCTTCTGAGTACAAGTACTTGAAACAACAGCTAACAAATCTTAGATTCTCTTATGATTTCTGCAGATAATGCATTTGAAATAAATATCAGCTATATGAAGTATACTGAGACACTGAAGTAGATTGTACTACCAGTTTTAATATAATTTGTAAAATTATAGGGGAGTTCTTCATTTCACAACCCATATATGCTCTTACATAGTGAATTCAAATAAAATATATTAATTTTCAATGATGACCCTTGTATACTCTAGTTGCATTGGAAAGAATACAGAGATACTTTAATTTTATGACTTAGTTATCATAAATTACCTTCTTGAGTCACATTTCAACACTTGACCTGAAATCGCATAACTACTAAAATAAAGAGTGAACGAAAAAATTTACTTGGTTGAGAAAGAAACCATGATGGCATAGGTGAATACCTAAACTGCTGCCTCACACAATAATTTCAAAACTACAACTAAAAGACAGAACGAACATCATCCAGAACCACAGGAAAGTTGGCTGAGTGAAAATTCTACAACTAGAAGGAAAGAGGGGGGCTCATGGAGACCCAGAGGAGCTCCAAAAGCTGAGGTACAGAGATATGCGCATGGAGAGAGCAGGTGCCGGAGTGCCTGGCTGGCTTCCTCTGGCAGGAGGGAGACTAAGACACCCTACTGCACTGAACCCTTCATCCTAGCAAGACTCACATGGGGGGAGTCTGGACTGTGAAAAGGGAGGAGTGCACAGAAATTTAGGGGAACCAAAAAAAGGCAGAGGTCTGGGGGCACGCACACCACTGTGCACAGAGGACAGACTACTGATTGTGCCAGTGGCTTTCTGTAGTGGGCGGGAGACAGAGCCTCCCAACTGTGCCACTTCTAACTGCACTGAACCCCAGTTTCGGGTAGACCCTGGAGAACCAGACTCATGGGGAGCACAGAGAGCCAGAAAGACGGCAGTCTAGAGGCATGTACACGCGTGCACACAGAGATGGCTCCAGCAATAACTGAGAGACACTTGAGACACAGGTGTCGCATAGTGTGGGGATGACTGGAAGCCAAGGCGGTCTTCTAAGCCCTGAGACTGCACCCGATCCAAGCTCAACAGAGAGGCTTTTGCACTTTTGCAAGTCTTGTATCATAAGGCTGATTCCAAAACAGAAGTTCTCATGACATAGTGAAAATGTAGAGACGAAAGAACAGATCATAAATGAAAGAAATGGAGGAAAACAAATGCCTGGATATAGAGTTCAAAACTACAGTTATAAGGTTTTTCAAGTATTTCCTAGAAAAGATGGATAAATTTAGTGAGACCCAAGAGGAGATCAAAAAGGACCAACTAGAAATTAAACATATACTCACTGAAATAAAAAATATTATACAGAGACCAAACAGCAGACTAGAGAAAGGCAAGAATCACATCAAAGATATATAATACAAAGAAGCAGAAAACACTCCACTGGAAAAGCAAGAAGAAAAAAGACTCCAAAAATGTGAAGATAGTGTAGGTAGCCTCTGGGACCACTTCAAGCGTACTAACATCAGAATTATGGGGGTGCCAGAAGAAGAGAGAGAGTAAGATACTAAAAACCTATTTGAAGAAATAATGACTGAAAACTTCCCACATCTGGTGAAAGAAATAGACTTACAACTTCAGGAAACACACAGAACCCCAAATAAAAGGAATCCAAAGAGGACCACACCCAGACACATCATAATTAAAATGCCAAGGGCAAAAGACAGAATATTAAAAGCAGCAAGAGAAAAACAGTTCATTACCTACAAGGGAGCACCCATTCTACTGTCAGCTGATTTCTCAACAGAAACTATGCAGGCCAGACGGGAGTGGCAAAAAATACTCATCGTGATGAAAGGCAAGAACCTACAACCAAGAATATTCATAAAGGCTATCATTCAGAATTGAAGGGCAGATAAAGAGATTCATAGATAAGAAAAAGAAAGAAATTCATCACCACCAAACCAGTATTATATGAAATGCTGAAAGGTACTCTTTAAGAAGAGGAAAAAGACAAAAGTAAAGATAAAAATTATGAACAACAAATACATATCTATCAACAAATGAATAAAAAAATTAAGTGAATTAAAAATTGGATGAACAGAATAAACTGGTAAATATAATAGAATTAGGAGCATAGAAAGGGAGTGGACTGACAATTATCAGGGTGAAAGGAGTGAGGGGAGTGCAGGGAGAGGCTGAACAAAAATCATACACCTATGGATGAGGACAATGTGGAGGGAGGTAAGGGTAGAGGGAGGGGTGGGAGCCGGGTAGAGATGAGCTATGTGGGGAAAAAAGTGAAACAAATGTAATAATCTCAACAATAAAGATGTATTAAATAAATAAAATAAAGAGGGATCACTCCACTGATGTTTCCTTTTATATGTGTAGACATGGATACCTGTTCTTAGACTCTGTCAATTTTTGAATTCTTCTGGCTCTAATAATTCCATTTTAGTCCTTTCCCCAATGAACATCAAGTGATTCAATTATGAAATACCAAGAAATAATCCAGTTTTTATTTTCTCTGATCAGGTAAAAAGGGTGAAGGGGATCACTGAAGCTCAAGACAGGTGTGAGTAAGACACTTATGCTAAGCATGCTCACTGTCATCACTGTCAAATGCAGTGAGTTCATGTCCCTTATAGAAATATGGGTACTGTGAGATAATGTTCTGTAATCGTATCAAATATGGCATATTTACCACTCAAATTGTAAAATATTAAGAGCCTCTCCTGGAAGCTGATCTCCAGGAAATGACTCAGTCACAGACTGAGGGTGACGACAGAGATGGGCTTAAAGTAAAGGGGGAGACATTACTAAATCTAGAGCACATTTACATGCCAGAAGCAGACATGTTATTTATTAAGAATGCAATTCATGCATTTTCCAGGGTGACTACTACTAATTACAAGAACTTCTAAATTTAAAGGAAGTACTTGATTTTCAGGGAAGGAAATTACCCTGAGTTAGTCTTCTGATCTGTTTACTCTATATGGCTGAACCATTTCATTAGACTATTTGCAATAAGAGTTTTTAGATTACTTCCTGGAGCCCATTAAATGTGGCTGAAATGGGCCCAGGGAAATATCTTGGAGTTTAAAAGCACACTTTCCTAAACAGATAATAAATGACATGACCATTCAAAAATAAACATAAGGAGAAAGGAACAGAGAAATTTAAGGAGAAAAGATATGGTGAGTAATAAGAGTATAAACCTTAAGGAAAATGAAAATTAATACAATTAATGAATAAAAAAGGTGGCTCTTACGAAAGATACTTAAGAAGAGATTCAATTACTTACATGATCTTGAGGAAAAAAGCCTAATTGTACCCAATAAGGAACATGAACAGCAAACCAACAGATATTTACTATTTAATATAATTTAAAATAAAGGTATTCTTGAACTCTAAATTAATATTTTTAAAATATAGATGCAATGGTTCATAGACCAGGTAAACGTGTTTTATATAATATAATCCACTAGCACCTGAATATCTAAAATTAGAAAATACCATGGGAGTATTTCAGAAATTAGTTCAGATTGTCCCTCCTAAGAGCTTACTTTTAATGAATGACATGGTAATATATACATGAAAGTTGATGAGAACATATCTTAAGCATCATCAGCACAAAAATAACAGTTAACTAGGCAAGTTGAGGGATGGGTTAATGACATGCATTTACCTTAATAATCATACCACACTGCATACATATAGCAAATCATCATGTTCTATGCTTTCAATATATACCATAGTTTTTTAACTGTTCTTACTAAAAAGTATATAGAAAGCAATGATTTTAGAAACTGAAGTCTTTTTACTTGTCTAGGTATCTTTCTCATTCTCATTCTTCCTTCCACTCTGCTTCCTCTTCCTTCTATTCATTCATTCATACTTTACGTGTGTGTGTGTGTGTGTGTGTGTGTGTGTGTGTGTGTGTTTATGATTATTTTTCTGCCTTATTGTAAGGCGTTCTATAAATAAGCTTCACATTTTGGTACAGTGGTACCTCGAGATACGAGTTTAATTTGTTCCGTAACCTTGAGGCGTGGGAAACTATGAGACGCTAGAGTGGCGGTAAACTGGTGGGTCTGTGCAGCCGATCCTCGCGATTACTTGTATCTCAAATGTTGCTCGTATTTCAAAGCAAAAATCGCTTGCTCGATGGCTCGTATCTCAAAAATCTCGTATGTTAGGGCACTCGTATCTCGAGGCACCACTGTATTAAAAAATGATGTTACTGACTTAAAATTAGTGTGAGTGTAAAAGCGATTATACAAATTGAAACTCATACAGTATGAGAAAAGCATTTATTTATTTGTTTATTTATTTTGAAAAGCATTATTTATAATTACACTAGGACTACAGATGGAATTGGCTAACTGAGCCCAAGAAATATTTTTGCTTCTCTGCACCATAAGGAAGAAGCAAAGGCAGTACGGGCCTTTCTGTTTACTTCACATAGACAGGAACAAATGTGACAATACTGTTGTAGCTATCTTAATATTCAGAATAATATTTCAAATCGAAGCAATTTTTGTAAATTTCTTTTGTTTGTTAGGAGTTTTCTGTTGGATGGTGTTCAGATTTTTTTAAGAAGGTTACACATTTTTTTCTTACTATTTAAATCCACCTTTTAATAGGTTCATTCCATTTCTTGTGCTCTGAACAGTCTTTTGGTTTCTGAGTACCAATAGAAAGAGTGGTGTGTTTAAGCAATACTGTTAAATGTGTGCATGGAAGTCTGTTTTTTAAAACCTAAACTTTGTCCTTTCTGTATCTTTAATGTCATAAAAATCTAATGAGACTAAGGAATGTTCCCAACAGTTATGTTTCTCTTGCAGGAGAAGGAAAACCAGCCATTTAAAGGAAGATGGCCTGAAGACACACAGATTATTCTTATGTTGGATGCTACACTGTTAACGTTCTCTCAATAAAGTTTTGCAGCATTATCCAAGGAATCTTGCAAATCTTTTCTGAAGAGTATTCCCAAACCCTAATACTATTGAAAATTATATAATTTTCTGATATGCTACAATTGAGTTTGTTATGCAGATATATTGGTATTCTCTCCATCAACCTTATTATATATGATGAGAGGCCCGATGCAGGAAATTCAAGAACTCGGGGTGGGTCCCTCACTCTGGCCTGCACCGTCTCACAGTCCTGTAGCCGTTGGAGGATGTCAAACTCAGCTGGCAGTTGGACATCCTTACTGCTACCACAGATATGAGAGGCACCCGCCAACACCATTGCACTCAACAGCTGTGAACCTGGCTTTTGGCTCAGTGGCACTCCTCCAGTGGAACAGAGTGTTCAAAAAACTTGTCATTCAATCCCCTTCAAAGCACATTTGGGGATTCAAGGGATAACTTAGAAATCCTTGTTTATCAATGTAAACATTTCTAAAAGTGTTGTATACAGGAAAACGGGTGTTGTACATAATGACTACTGATAGGCTGTAGGTGACCTTTGCCAGGCAAGCTGTTGGTCTGGTGATTGGGAAGTGGAGGACGGGATGCAGTACTGTTGCACAGCAAGCGACCTAGGACTGAGCCTAAGTCCTAGCACCGTTATCTAAGGGCATTGCTAAACCATACGCTAAACCAGTGGCCACGGGCATATTTAGCAAAACGTTTACCGTCTGCAGATGTGTGCAGGGGAACACAAGCCAAGAAGTTAAGAAAACGGGTGAATGTGTTTAATTTATGGAAGTGAGCAAATTCCTTGTACGCATGACATCCCAGAATCAAAAGGCACTGAATTGTCAAAGTGTACCTGTAATCAACATGGTATTACAATACGTTTCTGTCACCGCCATGTGTCTGAAACATATTGCCCATGAAGGTTACACTTAGCTTGTCTGTCCACAAAGTTTCTGGAAGCACAGGAATGACTGGGGGTGGGAGAAACCACACTTCCAGCCGTTTTCTAGACCAGGGCTGACCTAGTGATGTCAACGCTCTGTGGCCTTGGCAGGGAAACCTCAACTCCTGTCTCAGGAGCCCAAACCAGCCGGTACTCTCATATCTACGCATGCCCATAGCCGCGCAGGTGCATTTCCGAGCAGGCCCACTGCTGCGCATGCCCATAGCTGCACAGT
>JAAGEH010000189.1:24949-37334 GCA_011751065.1 Lasiurus cinereus | reverse complement strand
AGGGGAGGGTGTGGGGCTGGGTGAGAAAGGTGAAGGGCTTAAACAAACAAAACCACCTCAAGGACACAGACAGCTGTATGGTTATTACAAGAGGGAAAAGGGGTGGGAGAGGTAGAAGAGGGTAAAGGGGTGATAAATGGTGACAGAAGGAGACTGGACTTTGGGTGATGAACACAATACAACATGCAAATAATGTATATAGAATTGTATGCATGAAACCTGTATGATTTTATTAGGAAATGTCACCCCAATTGTTTTTTTATTATCTGTGAAGCTCTTTATCTAACCTTCATTTCTGAATGATATCTTTGCTGGGTAGAGTAATCTTGGTTGTAGGTTCTTGCTGTTCATCACTTTGAATATTTCTTGCCACTCCCGTCTGGCCTGCATCATTTCTGTTGAGAAAACAGCTGACAGTGGAATGGTGCTCCCCTGTAGGTACTTAACTGTTTTTCTCTGGCTTCTTTTAATATTATCTCTTTGTCCTTTGCTCTTGGTATTTTAATGATGATGTGTGTTGGTGTGGTCCTCTTTGGATTCCTTTTGTTTGGCATTCTGTGTGCCTCCTGGACTTATAAGTCTATTTCTTTCAACAGATGTGGAAGTTTTCAGTCATTATTTCTTCAAATAGGTTTTCAGTATCTTGGTCTATCTCTCTCTATTTCTGGCACCCCCATAATTCTGATGTTGGTACGCTTAAAGTTGTTCCTGAGGCTCCTTACACTATCTTCACATTTTTAGATTCTGTTTTCTTTTTGCTTTTCAGTGGAGTGTTTTTTGCTTCTTTGTATTTCAAATCTTTGACTTGATTCTTGGGATCTTCTAGTCTTCTGTTAGGTCTCTGTGTAATATTTTTTATTTCAGTCAGTATATGTTTAATTTCTACTTGGTCCTTTTTCATCTCCTCTTGGGTCTCGCTAAATGTATCCATCTTTTCTAGGAAATTATTGAAAAAACTTATAGGCGTGGTTTTGAACTCTGTATCCAGTCGTTTGTTTTCCTCCATTTATTTTGTTTGTGATCTCTTCTTTAGTCTCCGCATTTTTGCTGCTTCCCTGAGTTGGTAGAGTGGCTTTCTGTGCTAGGTGTCCTCGGTGGCTCAGTAGTTCTGCCTCCCCAGTTACCTGAGGTGGACACTCTTGGTGCACCCCTTTCTGGACTGTGTGTACAGTCTTGTTGTAGTTAATTTTTGATAGTTGTTGGTATCACTAGAGGGGATTGACTTACAAGCCAATTGGTTGTGGGGATCAGCTGTGTCTGCGCATGCGCACTTGCCTCCAGACTTCTTCCATTCGTGCTTGTGAGGTTCCGGAATTCTGCCTTTCGATTCCCTTAAATTTCCATGCGCTCTAGGGACCGTTATGAGTCTGGGTCCCCAGGGTCTCGGTGAAACTGGGGTTCAGTGTAGTTGGACCTGAATTTCAGTGCTGTTGTGAGGTTCTATTGTCCTCCCACTAGACTCTAGTGACTAAAGGAAGCCAGGCACAATAAGCAGTCACCGCTCTGTGTGTGTGCTTTCATGCACTTTCATATGTACTTTCGCGAGCCCCCAGACCTCTCTCTCTTGTGGCTCTCCTAAGGTTCCGTGCACTCCTTCCTTTTCACAACAATCCAGACTTCCCCTATAAGTCTCCCCTGGAGCTTGGTTCAGTGCAGTTGGGATTTTTCATCTCCCTCCCGCTAGAGGAAGCCAACCAGGCATTCCAGCACCTGCTCTCCCTATGCGAGCATCTCCGTACCTCAGCTTTTTACAGCTCCTCTGAGTCTTCGTCAGTCCCTCTCTTTCCTTCTAGTTGTAGAATTTCCACTCAGCCAGCTTTCCTGTGGTTCTGGATGGTGTCTGTTCTATGTTTTATTTGTAGTTTTGAAATTGTTGTGCAAGGCAGTAGCTTAGGTGTTCACCTATGCCACCGTCGTGGTTTTTCCCCCAATTGTGTTAATAAAAATTTTAATAATGATTTGGGAAAACAAAAATATACTAAAGGGTTATTACAAAAAATAAAAACAAATAAATTATAAAATTAAAGAAAACATTTATCCACTGAGATGGTCTAGTTATCCTCTTAAGTACATTTTCCTAATCAAAGTGCTCTGCTTCCAGTGTGAAATATGAGTCGGAAAGCAACATCAAGAGCCGAATGGGGTACAATACTAGTAGAAGAGGAAGGGTCTGACCAGCCAGTTGGACCCGTGGTTGTGAGTGCTTTGATAATTGACCTGTCTATTACCAAAAACTTATTTTCCTGTAAGTTTTGTTGAATGCCTCTAGGTACAGTGTTAACAGTTTCCGAGCTGATAAGGGAGGAGCATTGGCCCAGAAGGGTTCCTTAGGAAGGAAACCTTGATCCAGGAGATTTGCACTCTGGCATTCCCAGCGGAAATACCCCCTATGGCTCCTTTCTCATGCTTATTAACACAGACTGCTGACATCCATCTCAGGAGATGTTAAAAGAGCTTCAGCTTTAGAAATCCTTGTGGGCAGCTCCCCTCAAAGGAACCAGGCAGAGGGAAGAGAAACAATATTAAGAATAAATATATCATGTCTAAAATGCCTTTATTCTTATTCGTGATCATATATGTGTATATTTTTATGATTGTCATGAATTAACAACAAAAATTTTCATTTACGTGCACACACACCCGTAGGACCAGCAGGCCAGTGATGAACAACCTCAACAAGGGGAGTCACCCACTGAGAGTCAGGATGTTTCACCTGATGAAGAGAAAGCAGATGCGGGAGCACCTGAGGGTCAAGGTGAAGGGCAAGTGAAGAAGACTGCCTGTGGGGGGAAGGGGCTCTATCTGTCTGTCATGTATTTTGACAAACCATAGATTTGGGAAAGAAAGCATAAAAAAGCACTGCAGCCTGCTGGCGAGGCATAGTGACTGGATATCAGCCATTGAACAAGGAGGTCAGGTTGCATTCTGATATGGGCATATGTCCATGTTGCAAGTTTGATCCCCACCATGGGGCATGCATAATGCAGCCAATCAATGATTCTCTCTCATCATTGATGTTTCTCTCTCTCTCCCTCTCCTTTCCTCTCTAAAGTCAATAAAAATATATTTAAGAAAAAAAGCAATGCAAGCATTTCCTATAAATTGGCTGAAAATTTTAAGATTGTATCATTTTCAGCTGTGCACACTCTCACTGTTCTCTTTCTTTATCTTCAGGATTTATATTGTGTCCTTGAAAGCACAATCCTTCCTAAACTGAAGTAACTGTACACTTTTCACTACAATGTGTATTGATTTTCTATTTTAATTGGTTCTTCTCAGTCATTGAATCCCAAGAATGAGCAATGTTTATCAGCAGGTACAGAGAGCCCAGTCAGCCCATCGTAGAACACCTGAAACCAAGCTTATGTGTTTAGGGATGGTAGCCCCATTTATAAGTGAGAAAACTGAGGCTGGGCACTAGACTCATTGGGACATAAGTTATTCTTTATTGCAAGTGTGTGTTCTTTCTACCACCTATGTTGGTGTCAGAAATAATCAATGGTATTGTATAAAATGCTAAATACTCAAGTGTGTCTGAACTGGAAGGTAACTCAGTCCTGACCCAGGAATAGATGCAGTTTAGAGAAGCAGGTTAAAACCTCAGAAAAGAGCGCACTGGAAAATGACCATGCTTTCCTTTGAGTGATGTTTTCATATGGTGTATTTAATAACACCTGAATTACTCCAAATGGTGGCATACAGCTCATGATATGTGTATGGTTTTTAAGTGACCTTAAAAAGTGGTTCCTAATTTTTTAATATTAGGAAAATGAGACGTACCTTGAAATTATTATGAAACAGAAATTATTTGTTTTAACTATACGTTATTTTCATCAAACACTGGTAGTGAATTATTTACATAATTCAGGCTATGGATTATTTTAGCTATTCAACTTTAAGTGCTTTGCACAACAAGCTTGACAACAAAGTCCATCAATTTATTACCATTTTACTTCCTTTATTCTCACTGTATGACAAAAATTTTGCTGTTTATCACTAATCATTTTATATTACTTTCTACTGAATGACACTCAACATATAGCACCTAAATATAACTAGTTATTTTATTTTTCATATTTATAATATACAAGATAAATATATTACTGGATTGTAGACACAAAATAATTAGCCTTTTACATGCAATAAAAATTAATATTTCAAGAAAAACTATTTTAAATATAATAATGTTGCATGCAACAACATTAGTATTTCATGAAAAACTACCCTATCTAATAAAAAGATGATATGCAAATTAAGCATCACTCCATCACAAAGATGGCAGCACCCAGTCCCCTCAGCCCTTACAGAGTCCCTTGGTCCTGAGGGGGCGGCTGCTGAGAGTGGACAGCATGAGCAGCCTGATGGGAAGCTTGCTTCGTTGCCACAGCAACAAGGCAAGTAAGTGTTCTGGCTGGCCCACGGAGGGACTCTAGGCAGCAGATGCTGAGTGGCTGTGGCCTCTGTGGGAGAAGTATAGGCCAGGAGAGGAGATGGCAGGCCTGCCTCCCCCAGAAACAGAACAGGTCCCTCCTGGCTCTTGTGGAAGCAGTGCGGCTCCCAGAAGCACACTGCATTGCCCCCTGGCTCCAGTGGAAACTGCGGGCGGCCTACTGTGTGCTATATCACATGATGGGCTACTGGTTTTGAGTACAGTGTTACATGGAAAAAACAATACAAGAAAAATTATATTTTAAATATATTACATGCAATAACCATTAATATTTCAAGAAAAAAAAGATTTTAAATACAATATTACCAAACTAACTTACATAGTATAATATCACAAAAGTTGTTGGAAAACGACAAGTGTTGGAGAGGATGCAGAGAACAAGGAACTGTTTTGCACTGCTGGTGGGAATGCAGACCAGTGCAGCCAGTATGGAGTTTCTTCCAAAAAATAAAAATGGAATTCCCATTTGACCCAGTGATCCCACTTCTAGGAATATATCCCAAGAAATATAAACACCAATCAGAAAAGACATATGCACCCCTATGTTTATAGCAGCACAATTTATAGCTAAGATTTTGAAACAGCCTAAGTGCCCATCAGCAGATGAGTGGATTAAAAAACTGGGACATCTACACAATGGAATACTATGCAGCTGTAAAAAGATGGAATTTTTACCATTTGCAATAGCATGAATGGAGCTGGAGAGCATTATGCTAAGTGAAATAAGCCAGTCAGAGAAATATAAATACCACGTGATCTCACTCATTTGTGGAATAAAATGATCAACATAAACTGATGAACAGGGACAGATCCAGAGACAGAGAAGCATTAATCAGACCATCAAAACTCAAAGGAGAAAGGTAGGGGACAGTGGGGGTGAGGGGGGAGAGCAACCAAAGGACTTGTATGCATGCATATAAGCCTAACCAATTGATACGCACACCAGGGGGGGTGAGGGCATGAGGAGGGGGATTGGGGGGTTAATGGAGGGATGAGGACACATACGTATAAACTTAACAATAAAGAAATGTTTTTTAAAAGTTGGAAATACAGTGGTACCTCAAGATACGAGTTAAATTCATTACGTAACCTTGAAGTGTGGGAAACTGAGATGCTAGAGTTGCGGTAAACTGGTGGGTCGTGTGCAGCCGGCAGATCTACACGATTACTCCTATCTCAAATGTTGCTCGTATTTCAAAGCAAAAATCGCTCGCTTGACAGCTCGTATCTCAAAAATCTCATATGTTAGGGCACTCGTATCTCGAGGTACCACTGTATTTAAAAATCTCCAAATAATAGGATAACTTCCATTATATTCTAAATTTTTCCCCTGGCTCTATTTTTATTCATTAGTTTTTGTTGTTCATTATATTCTAGAAATGAGTGAGATCATGTGATACTTATCTTTCAATGACTACCTTATTTTGCTTAGCATAATAGTCTCCAGTTATCCATGCTGTTGCAAATGGTAAGAACTCCTTTTTTACAGCAACATAATATTCCATTGTAAAGATGTACCGTTTTTTTTTTAACTAGTCATCTGCTGATGGGCACTTAGGCTGTTTCCAAATCTTAGCTATGGTGAATTGTGCTGCTATGAACATGGGGGTGCTATATCCTTTGTGATTTGTGTTTCTAGTTTCTCAGGATATATTCCTTGAAGTGGGATCACTGGGACAAATGGGAGATCCATTTTTAACTTTTTCAGGAAAAGCCATACTGTTCTCCACAGTGGCTGCACCAGTCTGCATTCCCACCAGCAGTGCACGAGGGTTCCTTTTTCTCCAAATCCTCACCAGCACTTGTCATTTGTTGATTTGTTGGTGATAGCCATTCTGACAGGTGTGAGTTGGTACCACATTGTCGTTTGAATTGTTTAGTAACTTTGAATATGTTGTCATATGTCTCTTGGCGTTCTGTATGTCCTCTTTGGAAAAGGGTCTCTTTAGGTCTTTTGCCTATTTTTTTATTGGATTGTTTATCTTCCTTTTTTATGAATTCCCTGTAAATTTTTTAAATTAAACCCTTATTCAGAGATAACATTGTCAAGTAAGTTCTCCCATGAAGTGGGCTTTCTTGTTGTTTACTTGATCGTTTCTTTTGCTGTGCAAAAGCTTTTTATTTTGATGTAGTCCCATTTGTTTATTTTCTCCTCAGTTTCCATTGTACTAGGAGCTGTGTCAGTAAAGATACTGCTACAACATATGTCTGATCATTTTGCTGCCTATAGATCCTTCTAAGATTTTTATGGTTTCCCATCTTACGTTTAATCCTTTATCCATTTTGTGTTTATTTTTGTGCATGGTATAAATTGGTAGTCTACTTTCCTTTTTTATTCTATCTGTACAATTTTCCAAACATCATTTATTGAAGAGACTGTCTTGACTCCATTGTATGCTCCTTGTCAAAAATTAACTGAGCATAGTGGCATCAGTCCATTTCTGGGTTGTCTGTTCAGTTTAATTGCTCTATATGTCTGTTCTTGTGCCAGTACCAGCCAGTTTTGGTGAGAAGAGTGGCTTTGTAATACAACTTGATATATGGTATTGTGATGCCTCCAACTTTGTTCTTCTTTCTCAGGATTGCTGTAACTATTCAGAGTACTTTTTTATTACAGATGAATTTTTGGAGAGTTTGTTCTAGGACTGTGAAATATTCTGTTGATGTCTTCATGGGGATTGCATTGAATCTATAGATTGCTTTGGGTAGTATGGACATTTCAATTACATGGATTCTACCAGTCCATGAACCTGGTATATTTTTCCATTTTTGTATGTCTTCTGCTATCTCTATTTTTAACATCCTATACTTTTCCGAGTACAGGTCTTTTACCTCCTTACTTAAGTTTATTCCTAGGTGGCTTAATTTTTTTTGTTGTTAAGGTAAAAGTGAGTTCATTATTTGTATATAAAAAAGTCATAAATTTCTGGGTATTAATTTTGTATCCTAATACATTGCACCCTCTCCAATCTGAGACCCCGCAGAGAATCTCCGACTACCAATTATTCCTCTCACAATCCAGGACTGCTGGCTCCTAACCACTCACCTGCCTACCAGCCTGAGAGGCCCTTAACCGCTCCCCTGCCAGCCTGATTGACATCTAACTGCTCCCCTGTGGCATGATCGTCCCTAACTGCCCTCCCCTGCTGCCCCGTCACCTCCAACTGCCCAAGCTTACCACCCCAGTTGCCCCCAACTGACTTCCCCTGCAGGGCTGAGGGTATTGTGGGACTCTGGCTGGATGAGGCTGAATGCTGTGGGGGCTGGGTGAGACAGGGCTGACAGGACTGGGGAAATGAGGCTAGATGAGGTGGGGCTAAGGGGACTGGGCACTGCCATCTAATGGCTGTGGGCACTATCATCTTGTGAGGGTATAACAGTCAATTAGCATATTCCCTCTATTGGTGGTGGGTGACACCATCTCTATAAGTGCATGATGGTCAATTAGCATACTCCCTCTTTATTAGATAGGCTATAATAGTTGTAATAAAAATCCTATCTGTAATGTACACTTCAGATTTCATTGGTGGATGATGCTCTCTACACATATTAGTACAAATTACATTAGTACATGTCTTGTGGTTGATTTTCAGATTGTCATTTACAACAACTTTCATAATATAGAAAAACAAGGATGTGTAGTACATCTTCCTATCACAGATATTATCATACCAGATTACAGGCTTTTTCATATTTAAACAAAATTAATATGAAAATTTCCTAATTTATATGGCATGTTTGCTGAAATTGATAATTTCCTTTCCAAGGGACTGATCTTGAAGCTGATACCCAACAACTGGTGAAACCAATAACTGGGCCTGAGGGTGGAGATGATCCTGAAGTCATCGGGCATGCTTATGCAACTCCGGAGCCCATTGAAATGCCAGAAACAGGTATATTACTACTTAAGAATGCAATTTATGTGTTTTCAGGTTTTCACAATGTCATGCCTTTAATAACCAGAGATAACATATTGTTACATGAATAGACGTCACAGGTATAATACTTGGAACAGTAATTCAGACCCCAAATGAATGACTGCCTCACGTATAATCAGATACAGAAACACACTGGTTGGAAGTGAAATTAAATCCAAATATTTGAAAACATTTTCTTTTCAGTATAAGTACTTTAAACAACAGCTAGTAAGTTTAGAATTCTCATGATTTCTGCAGTTATAAATACATAATACATTTGTAATATGTTGAGACACTGAAGTAGATTGTAGTACCATCTCTAATATAATTTGTAAAATCATGGGAGAGTTCTTTCTTTTTTAAATTAAATCTTTATAATTGAAAACGATTAAATTTATCCAATTTCTTCCCCCATTGAACCCTTCTAGCCCACCCCACCTCAGGCCTTCACAACCCTGTTGTCTGTATCCATGGATTAGGCATATATACATGCAAGTTCTTCTATTTCTCTGGGTCCATTTTGTTCATCAGTTTATTTTGTTCATTAGATTCCACATATAAATGAGAGCATGTGATACTTATCTTTCTCTGACTGATTTATTTCGCTTAGCATCATACAGTATTTTTTATCCACTCATCTGCTGATGGGCACTTGGGCTGTTTATTTCCAGATCTTAGGTATTGTAAATTGTGCTGCTATGAACACAGGGGTGCATACATTCTTTCTGATTAGTGTTTCTGGTTTCTTAGGATATATCCCTAGAAGTCAGATCACTGGGTCAAATGGCAGTACAATATTTAATTTTTTGAGGAAACTCTGTACTGTTTTCCATAATGGCTGCATAAGTCTTCCCATCAGAGTAACCTAGTAGCAGCAGTGTGCTAGGGTTCCAGTTTCTTCACATCCTCGCCAGGACTTGTCATCTGTTGATGTGTTGATGGTAGCCATTTTGAGAGATGTGAGGTGATATCTCATTGTAATTTTAATTTGTATCTCTCTGATGAACAGTGACTCTCCCACGATTTTACAAATTATATTAGAGGTGGTACTACAATATACTTCAGTGTCTCAACATATTTATTACAAATCCGTTATGTATTTATAATTGTAGAAATCATGAGAATTCTAAACTTAATAGCTGTTGTTTAAAGTACTTATACTAAAAAAATGTTTTAAATATTTGGAGGTTTTTTTTTGGGGGGGGGTTGTTTCCTATAAATTTTTCGAGTATTCCTTCTAGGTCTGTGAAATATGCTGTTGCTATTTTAATATGGATTGCATTCAATCTATAGATTGCTTTAAGTAGTATAGATAGTCCTTAATTGCATAACCAATATTTACTCTTATGTAAATAATGAATTCAATCAAATATATTAATTTTCAATACTGGTTCTTTAATTCTCTAGTTGTGTTTCAAAGAATACAGTGCTATTCTGGTTTATGACTTGGCGTGAATTATCTTCTTTAGTCACATTTTAACATCTGAACTGAAATCTCATACCTACTAAAATAATGAGTAAATACTCCACTGATGTTTCTTTTTCTGTATGGAGATGTGGATGTCTGTTCTTACAGTCTGTCAAATTTTGAATTTTTCTGGCTCTTGAAATAATTGCATTTTTTAAAATATATTTTATTGATTTTTCACAGAGAGGAAGGGAGAGGGATAGAAAGTTAGAAACATCGATGAGAGAGACATCGATCAGCCGCCTCCTGCACGCCCCCTATTGGGGATGTGCCCGCAACCAATGTACATGCCCTTGACCAGAATCTAACCTGGGACCCTTCAGTCTGCAGGCTGACGCTCTATCCACTGAGCCAAACCGGTTTCGGCAACAATTGCATTTTTATTTCCTTTCCCAATGAAGCATCAGGTGATTGCATTATAGAGTGTCAATAAATAGTCTAGTTTCTAGTTTCTCTGATGAGGTAGAGAGGGTGCAGGCCATCATCGATGCTCAGGGAAGGTGTGAGTAAGACACCTATGCTAAGCATGCTCACTGTCACCACTGTCAGATTTCATGAGTTCATGTCCCTTATAAAAATAGGAGCACTATGGTATAATCTTTTGCAATCATATCCAATGTAGCATATTTACTACACAAATTGATAATTTTTATAATTTTCAGAGAGAGTGGAAGAGAGAGAGGAAGACAGAGAGAAACATCGATGTGAGAGAAACACCTCAATTAGTTGCCTTCTGCACCCACTCCCACCAGGGCCTGTAAAGCTTTTAGAAAGCAATGACTTTTAGAAACATAGAATTCTTTTATTTCTCTAGGTATCTTTCTCATTCTCCCATTCTTCCTTCCCATCTCCATAACTCTCCATCTCTCCGTTACTACTTCTTTGTGTGTGTGTGTGTGTGTGTGTGTGTGTGTCTGTGTTTTCTTTGTTGTTCTTATTTTTGCCTTTCTGTAAATGATTCTATAAATGAGCTCCACATTTTAGTATAAAAAAATGGTGATACTGATTTAAATTCGTGTGATTGTAAAAGTGATTATACAAATTGAAATTCATACAGTGTGAGAAAGGCATTATTTATAATTATACTAGGACTACAGATGGAATTGGGGATACGTGGTTACCCTATTTAAACAATTGCATAAAAGGGCTAACTGAGCCCAAGAATCATTTTTGCCTTTGTGCACCATAAGGAAGAAACAAAGGCAGTACGTATCTTTCTCTTTACTTCATATAGGCAGGAACAAATATGACGATTCCATTTTAGCTATCTTATGGTCAGAATAGTATTTCAAATTGAACCATTTCTTATAAATTTCTTTTGTTTCTTACGGGTTTTCTGTTGGGTGGTGTTCAGATTTTTCAAAAAGGTTACACATTTTTTGCTTCCTATTTAAAGCAGTTTTTTTGTTTCTGAGTACCAATAGAAAGAGTGGTGTGTTTAATCAGTATTTGTAAAATGCGTGCATGGAAGTCTGTCTTAAAAATCCTAGACTTTGTCCTCTGTGTACTTTTAATGTCATCGAAATCTAATGAGACTAAGGAATGTTCCTAACAGTCATGTCTCTCTTGCAGGGGAAGGCAAACCACCCATTTAAAGGAAGAAGACCTCAGGACACACAGATTATTCCTATGTAGGATACTACACTGTTAAAGTTCTCTCAATAAAGTTTTGCAGTATTATCCAAGAATTCCTGCAGATCTTTTTGAAAGGTATTCCCAAATACTTGATACTATTGAAAATTATATCTTTTTCTGATGTTTTATACACCAATTGAACTTTCATATGCAGACATATTTCTTTTTGGGGGGTTTTCTTTATTATATTTTATTGATATTTTACAGAGAGGAAGGGAGACAGAAACATCGATGAGACAGAAACATCGATCAGCTACCTTCTGCACACCCCCTAATGAGGATGTGGCCCCATTGACTGGAATCAAATCTGGAACCTTTCAGTCTCCAGGCCAACACTCTATCCACTGACCCATACTGCTTTTGGGTGCAGACATATTTGTACCTTGGTATTCTTTCCAACAGCCTTGCTATGTGTGCTAATTATTTCTAAAAGTTATTTCTAGATAGCTTCTTAGTTTCATAATACGCAATCAGTTTTAATGCAGACATATTTTTTATTTACTTTTTTAAACATTATGCTACCTAGGCCCTAGCCAGTGCACAGAGCATCGGCCTGCGGACCAAAGGCTCCCAGGTTTGATTTCAGTCCAGGGCATATAACTTGATTGTAGGCTCCTCCCCATCTGGACCCTGTTCAGGGCTCATGTAGGAGGCAACCAATTGATGTGTTCCTATCACATTGATATTCTTCTGTCTTTCCCCTCATTTCCACTTTCTCTAAAAATAAAGTGAAAAATATCCTCAAGTGAGAATTTAAAAAAATTATACCACCTTGGCTGGTTTAGCTCAGTGGACAGAGTGTCAGTATGTGGATTTATGGGTCTTGGAATCTATTATCCATCCAGGGTGCTTACCCGATTGTAGATTCTATCCCTTGACCCAGTCGGGTCACATGAGGCAGACAATCAATGTGTC
>JAAGEH010000189.1:2874-14223 GCA_011751065.1 Lasiurus cinereus | reverse complement strand
TTCCCGCAGGGGTTCCGCAGTGTCCCCGCGAAGGGCCGCCGCTGGCACAGCGCCCGTGGTCCGTGCCCAGCGGCTCGGGGAGGGGGCCGTCAGCATGGCCGGGACCTCAGCGCCTGGCAGCCCGGGGTTTGGTGCGGCCCTAAAACCTCTGCTCTTTAAAATACTTTCAAAGTTGAAAAAAGAAAATCATGATTTATCCATAAAAGTGGAATAGTTACCCCCTTACGTGCATTTTCCTAATCAAAGTGTTCTGCCTCCAGTGTGAAATATGAATCGGCCTGTAACACCAAAGGTCGGATGGGATACTATACTAGTAGAAGATGAAGAGTCTGACCTGCCCGTTGGACCCATGGTTGTGAGTGTTTTCATAATTTATTACCAGAAACGTATATTCCTGTAAGTTTTGTTGAATGCCTCTAGGTACAGTGTTGAAAGTTTCCGAGTTGATAAGGGAGGAGCATTGGCCCAGGAGGGTTCCTTAGGAAGGAAACCTTGATCCAGGGGCTTTGCACTCTGGCATTGCCAGTGGAAATACCCCCTATGGCTCCTTTCTCCTGCTTATTAACACACACTGCCCACATCCATCCCAGGAGAGGTTAAAAGAGCGTCAGTTTAGAAGTCCTTGTGGGCAGCTCCCCTCAAAGGAACCAGGCAGAGGGAAGAGAAACAATATTAAGAATAAATATATGTCTAAAATGCCTTATTCTTATTCGTGATCATATATGTGTATATATTATGTATATTTTTATGATTGTCATGTATTAACAACAAAACCTTTCCTTTTCACTCATACACACACACACACAGAGCCAGCAGCCCAGGGATGAACAACCTCAGCAAGAGGAGGCACCCATTGAGAGTAAGGATGTTAAACCTGATGAAAAGAAAGCACATGCGGGAGCACCGGAGGTTCAAGGTGAAGGGGAAGGGAAGAAGACTGCCTGTGGGGGTCAGGGGGTCTATCTGTCCATCATGTATTTTGACAAACCATAGCTGTTGGAAAGAAAGCATAAAAAGGTAATGCAACCATGTTCTGGAAATTGGGTGAAAATGTGAGCATTTTAGAGTTTGCATGTATATGCACTCCTTCACTATGAATTTTCCCTTTTTCTTCCCTAATTGTGCAGTGTTATTGAAAATGCAATCCTTGCTAAACGAAGGAAACTATAATTTTAAATACAAACATTTACATAAATTTTCCATTTTCATTGGTTCTTCTTAGAACCTTTTGAGTAGTTTTTCTTCTCCACAGTTATGTTTGGCACTACAAAGGTGCCATACTGTGACTTTAATAGAGTTCACACATAAAGGTTTTTAAATAGTAGTTCAGAATCCACATGCCTGACGGCCTGATTTATAACCTATCAAATAAACAGATTGACCCTCACTGGTTTGACTCAGTGGATAGAGCATCGGCCTCTGGACTGAAAGGTCCCAAGTTCAATTCCAAACAAGGGTTGTGGGCCGGTTTGCCAGTAGGGGATGTACAGGAGGCAACTGATCCATGATTCTCACCATTGATGTTTCTATCTCTCTCTCTCTCCTTTTCTCTATGAAATCAAAAAAAATTTTTTTTAAAAGAAACAGGTTAGATCAAAGTATATTGAATTATAAAATAAGGAAGACATTTTCATACTTTGGGGTATATGTACTTTAACCAACAGCAAATAATTTTTCCAATACTTTTGTAATTCCTACTTTATCAAATATATAAAACATTTATAATAAATACCAGTTTGTATGAAATGTGCTGGGCACTGAAGTAGGTTCTAATACCAGCTGTAATATAATTTGTGTGGATCATTTTCAATACTGATAATTACATGATCTGGTCCCCCCCCTTTTTTTTGAGGAACACACATTTTATTTTATTTTGATCTGGTTCTTTTGAATGCAATAAAAGCATACCAAGATACTGTGTTTTTCCTTACGTGTGATAAAATATGTTTAGTCATGTGGTTACATCTGAATTGAGATTTTTTTATTGCTACTAAGATAATGAGTAAATAATGTTCCATTCACTATATGGAAACCTGGAAAATTGTTCTTAGATTCAGTCAATTTCTGAATTATTTTGGCTTTTAAAGAACAATTACATTTTAAATGTTTTTCCTAATGAAGCCTCAAATGACTAAATCATGCAATAGCAAGCAATAGTCTAGTTTCTGTTTTTAATTTAATAAATCTTTATTGTTCACATTATTATAATTGTTCTTCTTTTTCTCCCCCAGACCTGTCCTCCACCACCCTTTGCCCTTACCTCCCTCCCGTTGACCTCATCCATAGGTGTGTGAGTTTTGTGCAGTCTCTCCCTATACCCCCCTCGCACCTTTCCCCCTGAGAATTGTCAGTCCATTCCCTTTCTATGCCCCTGATTCTATTATATTCACCAGTTTGTTCTGTTCATCAGGTTTTTTATTCACTTGATTTTTAGATTTACTTGTTGATATGTATTTGTTGTTCATGATCTTCTTCTTCTTCTTCTTCTTCTTCTTCTTCAAGAGTGTCTTTTAGCATTTCATATAATACTGGTTTGGCTGTGATGAACTCCTTTAGTTTTTTTTTTTTTTTATCTGTGAAGCTCTTTATCTGCCCTTCAATTTTGAATGATATCTTTGCTGGGTAGAGTAATCTCAGTTGTAGATTCTTGCTATTCATCACTTTGAATATTTCTTGCCACTCTCTTCTGGCCTGGATAGTTTCTGTTGAGAAATTAGCTGACAGTCGTATGGGTGCTCCCTTGTAGGTAATTAACTGTTTTTCTCTTGCTGCTTTTAAGATTCTCTCTGTCTTTTGCTCTTGGATTTTAATTCTGATGTGTCTTGGTGTGGTCCTCTTTGGATTCCTTTTATTTGGGATTCTGTGCGCTTCCTGGACTTGTAAGTCTATTTCTTTCAGCAGGTGGGGGAAGTTTTCTGTCATTTCTTCAAATGGTTTTCAGGATCTTGCTCTCTCTCTTCTTCTGGCACCCCCATAATTCTGACATTTGTACACTTGAAGTTGTCCTAGAGGTTCCTTACGCTATCTTCACATTTTTTTATTCTTTTTTGCTTTTCCAGTTGAGTGTTTTCTGCTTCTTTGTATTTCAAATCTTTGATTTGATTCTTGCATTCTTCTAGTCTGCTGTTAGGTCTCTGTATTATATTTTTTATTTCAGTCAGTGTATGTTTAATTTCTAGTTGGTCCCTCTCATCTCCTCTTGGGTCTCACTAAATTTATCCATCTTTTCTAGGAAATTCTTGAAAAACCTTATAACCATGGGTTTGAACTCTCTATCTAGTCATTTGTTTTCCTCCATTTCTTTCATTTGTGATCTGTTCCTTTGTCTCTGCATTTTCACTGCTTCCCTGAGTTGGTAAAGTAGCTTCATGTGCTGGGTGTCCTATATTGCCCAGGAGCTCCGCCTCCCCAGTTACCTGAGGTGGACACTCTTGGTGCACCCCTTTGTGAGCTGTGTGTACAGCCTTGTTGTAGTTAAGACTTGATTGTTGTTGGCATCACTGGGAGGAAATTGACCTCCAGGCCAATTGACTGGTAGGATCAGTTGTGTCTATGCCAGGAGAACTTTTGTGCTGGAGTCAGCCTTATGAGACAAGACTTGCAAAATTGCAAATGCCTCTGTATTCTGACTGGATTGGGCAGAGTCTCAGGATTGAGCAGTCGGCCTTGGCTTCCCATCAGCCCTGCCCTACAAGGCCCCTGGGTCTCAGTGTCCCTTGGTAATAGCTGCAGCCCTCTCTGTGCATAAGTGTGCATGCACCTCCAGACCTCTGCCTTTCACAGCTCTCCTGAGATTCCGTGCGCTCCCGAGACCCATATGAGTCTGGGTTCCCAGGGTCTCGCCCGAAACGGGGGTTCAATGCAGTCAGAGGTGGAGTTCAGTGCAATTGGGAGGTTCTATCTTCCTCCCGCTATAGAAAGCCAGCGGCACAATCAGCAGTCCTCTCTGCAAGCACTTGTGCACATGCCTCCAGACCTCTGCCTTTCACAGCTCCCCTGAGTTTCCGTGCACTCCTCCCTTTTTTCAGTAGTCCAGACTCCCCCAGTATGAGTCTCGCTTGGAAATGGGGTTCAGTGCAGTCAGAAATGGGGTTCAGTGCAGTCGAAAGTTTCCCTCTGTCTCCCGCTAGAGCAGCGGTTCTCAACCTGTGGGTCACCACCCCTTTGGGGGTCAAACGACCCTTTCACAGGGGTCGCCTAAGACCATCAGAAAATGCAGATATTTACATCACGATGCATAACAGTAGCAACATTTCATGGTTGGGGGTCACCACCACATGAGAAACTGTATGCCAGGGTCATGGCCTTAGGAAGGTTGAGAACCACTGCGCTAGAGGAAGCCAGACAGGCCCTCCACCGCCTGTCCTCACCACGTGCGTGTCTCTATACCTCAGCTTTTTGCAGCTCCTCTGAGTCTCCCTGAGCCCCTCTTTCCTTCTAGCTGTAGAATTTCCACTCAGCCAACTTTCCTGTGGTTCTGAATGATGACCCTTTTGTCTTTTAGCTGTAGTTTTGAAATTTTTGTGCGAGGCAGCAGTTTAGGTGTTCACCTATGCTGCCATGTTGGTTTTTCCCCTCAATAGTCTAGTTTTTATGTCTAATCAGGTAGAGAGAATTCAGGAAATCACTAATATCAAGGAAGTCACTGTAAGATACTTATGCTAATTACACTCCCTATCACCCTTACTGAGTAGCTCTTCCTAATAAAAATATGGTCCCTGGTATATAAGTACCTCTAAGATTATATCAAAGATGGCATATTGTAAGTTTCTGCCCTGAAAAAAATCAGTTGATAAGATTGGAAGTTCAAGGGCTACAACTTCAGTCCTTGCTTAGTAATAAACTTAAGTTTACTGTGCAAATTGATAATTTTTTTTTAAGGCTCTGGACTGGAAGCTGTTCTCCAGGAACAGGATCAGCCAAAGACTGGGGGTGAGAACACTTGTGTTAAGTACAGGATTTTAGGCAAACTGGAACCAAGTAACATGCCAGAAAGAGGTATGCTATACACAACGAATGCAATTAAATGTGTTTTCTGTTTCCCACAATGATGTCTCTAATAATATGGAGGTAACACACTGTTACTTTAATAGCAGGGCTCACATCTAAAGTTTTTTGAAAAGTAGTTCAGATTTCAAAAGCCTGATTAACAACTTATAGGCTATAAGATATAGAAACAAATAAGATCAAAGCCATTTTAAATTATAAGCTTGAAAACATTTTGTTTTGAATATAAGCTAATAACTTTGGAATCCTTTCATATTTTCTGATTTAACGAATACATAATGCATTTGTAATAAATATGAGATTCTATAAATATTAATACATTCTAGTACCACCTATAATATAACTTGTGTTATTCTTAGAGCATCCCTTACCTTCCCAATCCATCCTTACTCTTATATAAATAGTGAATCAAAATCAGAGATACTAATTTTTTTTTCAAAGCTGCTTTTTGCATTCTCTGGTTTTGTATAGAAAACAATGAAAACAAATGTATTCTGTTTTCATAACTTATTTATCTGTTGTCGGATTTTTTTCAAATTCTGAATTCTTTCTGGCTTTTAGAAAAGAGTTACATTTTAAATCCTTTCCTCATTGAAGCCTCAAATGTTTAAATCACGAAATGGCAAGAGATCATCTAGTTTGTTTGTTTTTTAATTGGATCAAGCAGAGCATGTGCAGGCAGTCACTGATGTGAAGGCAGGTGTAAGTAGGATATCTATGCTAAGCATGCTCCCTGTCACCACTGTCAGTCTTAGTGAGATATTGTCCCTAATAAAAATGTGGAAAATACGATATAATTACCCCTAACATTGTCACATGTGGCATGTGATCCTTTCTTCATGGAAACATCTGTTGATAAGATTAGAAGTTCAAAAACTATAACCGTAATAATTCCTGAGTAATCATCTAGAGTATGATTGCTGCTGAAAATTGTAACTTCTTTTTTAAGGGCCTGAACCAGCAATTGATCTCCCAGACCTACCTCAGCCAGAGATTTGGATTGAAGATGCAGATGATACTCGTTTCAAGTGGGAGATGTCACCAAAACCAGAGCCTGTTTATATGCCGGAAGCAGGTAAGTTGTTCATTAAAAACATAATTTATGTCCAGCTGGCATGGCTCAGTGGTTGAGTGTCGACCAATAAACCAGAAGGTCATAGTTCAAGTCCCAGACAGGGCACATTCCCAGGCTGCTGACTCAATCCCAGTGTGGGGCGTGCAGAAGGGAGTCTATCAGTGATTCTCTATCATCATTGATGTTTCTGACTCTTCCTCTCTGAAATCAATAAAAATATTTTCAAAAGAATTTAGTTTATGTGTTTTTGCTGACCAATAATTACAAGGGGTTCTGAATTTAAATGGAGTACTTTGAATTTAGGAAGACATTATCTTGTATTAGTCTTCTAAATGTTTTTATTTTACATAAACATTTCATTAGACTATTTACATTAGGGATAGCTCTCAGATTACTCCAGTAGCCTATTATACATGGTTAAAATATATTCACAGGAAGGTGATAGCCTTTTTAAATGTTTTCTTGACTGATTTGAGGGAGGAGGGAAAGAAGCGAAAACAATTTGTGTTCCACTTCGTTATGTATTCATTGTTGATTTTTGTATGAGCACTGACCAGGGATTGAACCCACACCTTGACGTATTGGGACAACACTCTAACAAACTGAGCTCTCTGACTATGGCAGATCATAGCCTTTTAATGTACGTGTTACTAAATAGATAAGAAATTGCATGACCATGCAATATAAAAATTAAGAAAAAGTACAACAATAAATCTAAGGAATAAGATATGAGATACATAATAAAGTATAAATCTGTAGGGAAAAGAAATATATAATTTAATAAATGAGAAAGACTGCTCATTTTTAAAGAAATTAGATTTTGGACCTCAGGACACTGAAAGAAAATGTGTGAAGAGTATCCCATTATTTTACATAATCTGGGGTGGAAAAAGGAAGAAGCCCAAGGGTATCCATAAGGAACACAAATAAGACACTAACAAATACTGAGTACTTGATATAACTGAATGTGAAAACATTCTTGAACACTAATATTTTCAAAATTTGAATGAAATGGTTAATATACTGGGAAAACTTATATACATTAAATAATATATCCCAGTAGCAGCTGAATATCTAAACAACGGAGATACCATGGGGAATATTCAGAAATGGGTTCAGAGTTGTCCCTCCTAAGCTCTTTTAGGTAAGAACATGATATTGTATACTTGTAACTTCATGAGAATAGATCCTGATGATTCTCATCACAAATATAAATGTTAGCTACTTGAGGTGAGGGATGGATTAATGACATACATTTATCCTCATAATCATGCCACAATGCATACATATAGCAAATACACTATGGTTTACTCCTTTAATATATACAATAATATTTGGTAATTATTCCTCAGTAAAGTTTTTTTTAAGCACTTTGAGAAAAAAAAGGTTGTTTTAGCTTAGATATTTCTCTTATTCTTTTCTCTTTTCCTTCCCCCTCCCTCTCTCCATTCATTCTTTTTTATCTTTTTTTTTGCCTTACTATAAATCATCCTATATATGAGCTTCATGTTTTGTTGTAAAAAATGATAATGAGTTAAAACTAGTGTGAATGTATAACTTATTATACAAGACAAAATTCATAAGACATTATCCATAATTACTCTAGGACTACAAATAGAATTGGGAACACATTGTTATTACCCTACTTAAACAATGGCATAAGGGCTAAAGGAGCCCAAGAAATATTTTTGCTTTTCTGCACCATAAGGAAGAAGCAAATGCAGTACGGGTCTTTCTGTTCACTTCACATAGGCAGGAACAAATGTGACAATTCTGTTTTAGCTATCTTATATTCAGAATAGTATTTCAAATCAAAGCATTTGTATACATTTCTGTCTTAGGAGTTTTGTGTTGGATGGTGTTCATATTTTTCAAAAACGTTCACACATTTTTTGCTTACTATTTAAAACTACTTTTTTATAGGTTCATTTCATTTCCTGTGCTCTGAACTTTATGAATAGTCTTTTTGTTTTCAAGTACCAATAGAAAGAGTGGTGTCAATATTGGTAAAAATATATCATTGGAAGTCTATCTTATAAAACCTAAACTTTGTCCTCTGTGTACCTTTAATATCATCGAACTCTAATGAGACTAAGGAATGTTCCTAACAGTTATGTCTCTCTTGCAGGAGAAGGTAAACCACCCGTTTAAAGAAGATGATCTGAAGACACACAGAGTATTCCTATATTGGATACTACACTGTTAAAGTTCTCTCAATAAAGTTTTGCAGCATTATCCAAGGAATCTTGCAAATCTTTCATGAAGCGTATTCCCAAATACTTGATACTATTGAAAATTATGTCATTTCTGACGTTTTATGCTCCAATTAAGCTTTTATATCTATCTATATATAAGCCAACCAGAACAATGGAACGACCGGAATGATCAGTCCCTATGACCCACACTGTGGGGCCAACCAGCCCGATCAGGCCACGATTCTCCCAACCTCCTTCAGCCCCTCCCTCCCACCATCCCAGCTCCAATCAGCCCCCATTGGGGTGGGCGGTTGGATCCTATCATGCACAAATTCATGCACCAGGCCTCTAGTGAAGATATATTTATACATTGGTATTCTCTCCAGCAATCCTGCTACACATGCTTAATATTTCCAAAAGGTTACTTCTAGGTGGTTTCTAAGTTTCATTATGCACAATCCAATCATTTTTGAATGCTGACAAGTTTATTTCTGCTGTTTTAAAAAACTATGCCTTTTTTTCATTTTCTCATAACAATGAATAGACCCACCCAGTACAATGTTAATAGAATCAGGATTAGTGTATCAAAGGTGTCTTATTCCTGATAGGAAAATGGAACTGTGAAGTTCATCTAATCCTAGTCTGGTAAGAATTTTAATCTTTAATATATATTGGGCTCCATCAAACACTGGATGAAATCACTGGAGCCTAGGTAGAATAAAAGGGAACAGAACCAGGGGTACTTGCTGAAGCAAAATGACTCTGGTCCCACCTACTCTGTCACCTTATAGGCTATTGCATGAAATAGCCAGGAGTTTCCTCTCTCTCATTCAACCTAACTGCATGATGGTGGGAAAGTAATTACAGGGGTACCTCGAGATACGAGTTTAATTCGTTCCATAACCTTGAGGCGTGGGAAACTATGAGATGATCGAGTCAGGGTAAACTGGTGGGTCATGTGCAGCCAGCCGACCCGCGGAATTACTCCTATCTCAAATGTTGCTCGTATTGCAAAGTAAACATAACTCGCTCAACGGCTCGTATCTCAAAAATCTCGTATGTTAGGGCACTCATATTTCATACCGCTGTATATACTTTAAGTCTGTTTTTTATTTTAAGTGTCTCATGCGCTACTGACTGAGCTAGCCGGGCACGTTGTTTTTTATTTTAAATTAATGTGTACTAGTACAGTAAATTGTCACTATAATGAATAAATGTCAGCATAAAGCAGGAATTATATTTTAAAGAATTTGACTTATATTCTAACTATCAAATATTTTATTTACCTTTATAATTACATCTCTAGCAAGATATACTGGATTGAATTTCATATGGGATATATGTATACCTTCCTAAATGAATTTGAGTTTAGAAGTGTATTTTACTTCAACATACTGAAGCAATAGCAGTGTAGCTGGTGTCAGACACGGCATCGATTCTACAGTTGGTTTATAAATAACTGGGGTCTGACAAGGCTACCCTAAGTCATGGTATGTGCTTAACCCTTTCCTCATTGCTATGTTTGATGCCAAAGAAAAGACGTAAGGCAATATTCTGATCATGCGACACTATACAACTCAACACCAGCCTGTGTGTCAGTACGTAAGGCTGTGCTTAGGTAGCACCGCACAAGGCTGACATGGCCACCAGGTTCCCTACTGAAATTGTAGTCAGCTCACCTTTACATAGATGGGACTTGTAAGGGTACAGTGAACCCAAGTGGATTTAAACAGTTTATTTACAGAAACACCAAAAGCAACATCAGCTTGGTGTCAGCTCTCTCTGTCCCCGGATCTCCTTTGACAATGAATGAGATGTGTTTAGTCACTGACACCACAGGTGATGGCAGTAACTCTGCCAGTGAGGAGCCCACAGTTGGCCCCTGGGAGATGGCCCCTGCCCTAACAAAACCAAAGATCCTGCGGTCCTGCGGTCCATCTCACCTGTTCCTGACAGTTCAGAATGAGGCCTACCCCACAATGACCCCAGTCGGGAGCTCTAGCTCCCCTGCCCCTTGGGGGACTTTGGCTGTGCCAGGCCCCCATTCCTTCCCGCCCCCCCCCCATCTATTCTGCATTACCCAGGGAGGCACAAGCCTTCCCCATGCCCAGCTCACAGGAAACGTTGGCCCCGCCCCGTTATCCCATTGCCCGTTTTCGGGGGTAAATTTCAGTTGAGAAGACTCCCGGAAGAGTCCAAGGCCCCGCGGACTGTGGGTTCCCGTCCTGATGCTGCCCAGCTGAGAGGGGCCCCTGAGCATCTGATGGACCAGCTTTCCCGGTTCCCACCACTGGGGGGCGCGCGAGAGGGGGCCTTCCTTCCTGGGAGGTGCCCCCACGGGGCTCCAGGGCTGCCGGGACTGAGGCTGCGCCCCTCGTTTTCCCTGCTCGAGCCCCACCCGGGGTCTGACAGCTTCCTGTCCACCGGGGCTGGCGACTGGGGGAGAGACCGCTTCCCGGCGGCGGGGGCGGGGCCGGGGCCGCGCTGGGCGCTTATTGGCCGCCGCGAGGCCCAGGCTGGAAGCCCTTCCAGGGCGCGGCCCGGGTCTGGGCCTCTGCCCGCCGCCCGGGCCCCGTCCCGCTGGCCGCCCCCGTCCCCGTCCCCGTCCCCGTCCCCGTCCCCGTCCCCGTCCCCGTCCCCGTCCCCGTCCCCGTCCCCGTCCCGGGGCAGCGAGGCGGGCAGCGCGGGAGCCGAGGGCGAGGCGTGAAGCGCGTGTGGCGGCCTCTCCGGGCGGGGACGGTGGCGGCGGCGGCGGCCTGCGCACGGCCCTGCCCTCGCTCCGCCGACGTGGCCGCCGGGCATCGGCGAGGACCGGGCCGAGCAGGCGGCGGGCGGTCTCCTCGTGGGCCCGGCGGCCGCGGTTTGCCTCCCCCGGCCCCGGCCTGCGGGGCGCCGCACACCAGCCTCGAGGACCGCGGGCTCCGCAGCTCCGGGCCCGCAGTGGGACCAGCCTCGAGGACCGGGGGCGGCGCCGTGCCTGCCCGGGAAGTAAGGTGCCGGCCTGCGGGGACGGGCGTCGCTGCACGAGACTCCGGGGCGGTCTGGGTCCGGGGCGGTCTGGGTCCGCGCCGG
>JAAGEH010000188.1:2365187-2392164 GCA_011751065.1 Lasiurus cinereus | reverse complement strand
GGGGGCCCTGCAGCCAGCGCTGCGTGTGCGGGGGTCGCCGGGTTCGTCTGGAATGCACCCTGTACCTGGCTTTTCGGACGCTGCCGAGCGGGGCCAGCGGGCGGGTGACAGGCAGGCAGGCAGCTGGGGCGCACGGGGCCGTTTCGGGTGGACTTTTCGGGAACCGTCACTGTCCTTAGGTGTCACAGGTTTGGCGAAAACCTTGCCGTCCAAGTCCTGAGAGTTTTGGTTGTTGGTGGTTAATGGAAGCATCATTTGGACCCGGTTAATGGGAGCATCATTTGGACCCGGTTAATGGGAGCATCATTTGGATCCGGTTAAGGGGAGCATCGTTTGGACCCAGTTAATGGGAGGAAGCATCATTTGGACCCGGTTAAGGGGAGCATCATTTGGACCCGGTTAATGGGAGGAGCATCATTTGGACCCGGTTAATGGGAGGAAGCATCATTTGGACCCGGTTAATGGGAGGAAGCATTGCTTGGATCCGGTGAGGAGAGCCTGGCGCCTGAGCTGCCAGGGAGAGAGACGCTGGGAAGGAGGCTGGATCCTTGGTCCCCGCGGGCGCTGGTTCGGGCCCTCGTGCCGCCCGCACACGGGGCGGCCCAGGGCGGCACTGTCAGAGCCGGGTCAGATGGAGCTGGGGAGGAAGCGGTCCGCTTTTCTGATCAGGCCCGGGTTTCCTCTCCGCTCGGGTCTGACTCCCCTCCCAGGTGCTCCTCCTGGGAGATGCGAGGTTATTTTTCATCCGGTCACTGGTCAGCGTGGCGGTGAACTCATAGCTTGCTTTTGGCCCCAGCGATGGTTTTTGGGGTGCAGCAGAGGATAAAGGGAGCCTTGGCGGGCAGGGGGCCCGGGGCGCGTGGCTGTCACCCCAGGTCATCTGGCTGCACTTAGGCGGTACCTCCCCCGAGCCCTGGACGCCCCTGTAGAATAGGGGCTTTGTCTGTGCCCTGATGCCTGCAGGGCCCGGTACTCCTGCAGCGTCTCCGGTGGCAGGAACACACTGAGCGGGATGCAGTGTGTGTGCCAGCGCATTTCCAGGTGGTTTCCGTTGCCGCTTCGTTTGTTCCTGCCGTAATCCGGAGGTGCTTGCGTTTCTGGACGTGCCCGGGCAACTTGTTGCGGGTTATACTTTAACCCGCTCGCTGTTCACGAACACAAGCGCAACTTGGCGGGGAAACTTTGGCCCTGGCCCGGCGGCCTCCGTGCACAGAAAGGTCAGGCACTTGCCCAGGTTGACCCATCCCTGGTGGGGGCGCTGGAGGCCGCCCCTGGGGGTTCCTCTCTCTGTGGTGGCACCTTCCCTTCCTCTCCCTCTGAACATCGGTTTAAAAAGTAGTAAATGATAAAAGTAACAGTAAGCCTTTTATTAAGTCGTAGACGTTATTTTAACAGGCCTGTGCCGGTCAGATTACCAGCATGACAGGTATTTCCTAAGAAAGGAGGAAGGCACGGCTGGTGGGTTATTCCGAGGCCGGGGCCCGGGGCGCCTGGTCCTGGGCAGCTCTGACCCAGTCACTCCTGGCTAACGGGGGGCCCTGCCCCCACAGTCGTTCTGCCGGGTGCTCAGTGACCTCAACACAGTGGCTTTGCTTTGTCCTTCGCTGAGGGCGTCTGTCTAAGCACGGCCAGTCACCTTAGCATTGATCACGGGACCAAATCCCCGCTGCAGCCTGGATTTCAGCGGGCTCCGGGCTGGGGTGGGGATGGGGGTTTGGGGGGAGGCCAACCGGGAGGCTGCCGGTTGAGTCAGACGCGATGAAGGTAAATGACGGAAGGTGTGTGGTTCCACACGGAGGGCAAAGTGGGTTACAGCTGTTGGTGCGGCAAATACAAAAATCCCCAAAAAAGAAGGAACTGGGCCTCGCACCTGTAAGCACCCCCCCCGCCCCCCCGCGTGTGTCAGGAGGCCCCTTGGTCTGCTCACCTGGAGCTGTTCGCACCGTTGGCTTTGACTTGCATTTTTCTAGGGAGATTTCCAAAAGGTCTGTGCTTGCGGGAGGAAAACAGCATGATCCGCCAGCAAAGTTCCCAGGTTCAACGGCCCAGATGTGTCCACCTGCTGTGTGCGGGGCCCTATGAAGGCGCCGCGCTCTTATCACAGCGCTAGAGGCCGGGTGCGCGTCCGACCGACCCACCCGCAGGCGGACTTCTCCCCAGGGGCCCGGACTGCGAGGGGGCGCAGGCCGGGCTGAGCGCCCTCCAGTCCCCCGCAGTGCACGAATGCCATGCACTGGCCCCTCGTGCAGAAATAACCGCTTTTCCTTAAAGCCTGTGTGTGTGTGATGGTTCCATATCTCTCCTATTCAGTGTGGACATTTGGGACGGATGAATTTAAAAGTGCCTCTTCCAGTGTTTTTCTAATTACAGCTGACATACAGTATTACATTAGTTTCAGCTGTACAGCATAGGGATTAGACATACACCTTACAAAGCGCTCACCCCAATAAGTAGCCCCCCTCTGACACCATACACACTTAGTACAGTATGGCTGGCCATATTCTCTGTGCTGCACTGCACATTCCCATGACTTTTTAAAATATATTTCTATTTCAGAGAGGGAAGGAGGGAGAGAGAAACATCAGTGCCTCCTGCACACCAGGCTGCAACCAGGCCTGTGCCCTTGACCAGAACTGAACCTGGGACCCTTCAGTCCTCAGGCCGAGGCTCTATCCACTGGGCCAAACCAGCCAGGGTAGATTTCATTTTTCATGGCAGCTTATTTCACTTTATTATTTACTTTTTTTGCCTTTTTAAAATTTTAATCTTTATTGTTCAGATTATTGCAATTGTTCTCTTTTTCCCCTATAGCTCCCCTCCATCCGGTTCCCACCCCACCCTCTGCCCTTACCTCGGCCCCATTGTCTCATCCATAGGTGTACGGTTTTTGTCCAGGCTCTTCCCGTACCTCCCCACCTCTTTCCCCCTGAGAATTATCAGTCCGCTCCCTTTCTGTGCCCCTGATTCTGTTATATTCACCAGTTCATTCTGATCATCAGATTTTCAATTCACTTGATTTTTAGATTCACTTGTTGATAGATATGTATTTGTTGTTCATAATTTTTACCTTTACCGTTTTCTTCTTCCTCTTCTTAAAGAGTACCTTTCAGCATTTCATATAATACTGGTTTGGTGGTGATGAACTCCGTTAGCTTTTTCTTATCTGTGAAGCTCTTTACCTGCCCTTCAATTCTGAATGATAGCTTTGCTGGGTAGAGTCATCTTGGTTGTAGGTTCTTGCTATTCATCCCTTTGAATATTTCTTGCCATTCCCATCTGGCCTGCATAGTTTCTTTTGAGAAATCAGCTGACAATCATATGGCTGCTCCCTTGTAGGTAATTAATTAACTGTTTTTCTCTTGCTGCTTTTAATATTCTGTCTTGCTCTTGGTATTTTAATTATGATGTGTCTTGGTGTGGTCCTCCTTGGATTCCTTTTATATGGGGTTCTGTGAGCTTCCTGGACTTGTAAGTCTATTTCTTTCACCAGATGAGGGAAGTTTTCAGTCATTATTTCTTCAAATAGGTTTTTTAGTGTCTTGCTCTCTCTTCTTCTGGCACCCCCACAATTCTGATGTTGGTACGCTTGAAGTTGTCCCAGAGGATCCTTACACTATCTTCACATTTTTAAATTCTTTTTGCTTTTCCAGTGGAGTGATTTTTGCTTCTTGGTATTTCAAATCTTTGGCTTGATTCTTGCGGTCCTCTAGTCTGTTGTTAGATCTCTGTATAATATTTTTTATTTCAGTCAGTATATGTTTAATTTCTAGTTGCTCCTTTTTCATCTCCTCTTGGGTCTCACTAAATTTATCCATCTTTTCTAGGAAATTCTTAAAAAACTTTGTAACCGTGGTTTTGAACTCTATATACAGTTGTTTTCCTCCATTTCTTTAGTTTGTGATCTGTTCCTTTGTCTCCGTATATTTCGCTGCTTCCCTGAGTTGGTAGAGTAGCTGTGTGGGCTGGGTGTCCTATGTGGCCCAGTAGCTCTGCCTCCCCAGTTACCCGAAGTGGACTCTCCTGGTGCACCTGTTGTGGACTGTGTGTACAGCCTTGTTGTAGGTAACAGTTGATTGCTGTTGCTATCACTGGGGGAATTGACCACCAAGCCAATTGGGTGTGAGGATCAGCTGTGTCTGCAAATGCGCACTTCCCTCCAGACCTCTGCCTTTCCGGTTCCCGAGTTTCCTGTGCTTTAGGGACCCGTATGAGTCTGGGTCCCCAGGGTCTCGCCTAAAACTGGGGTTCAGTGCAGTTGGACCTGGATTTCAGTGCCGTTGGGAGGTTCTGTTTTCCTCCTGCTAGAGGAAGCCAGGCACAGTCAGCAGTCAGTGCTCTGTCTTTCGAGACTCCCCTAAGTTTCCGTGCATCCCTTCCTTTTTCACAGCAGTCCAGACTCCCCCTATGAGTCTTGCCTGGAGTCGGGATTTTCCATCTCCCTCCCGCTAGAGCAGTGGTTCTCAACCTGTGGGTCGCGACCGCTTTGGGGGTCGAACAACCCTTTCACAGGGGTCGCCTAAGACTATTGGAAAACACCTCTTTCCCATGGTCTTAGGCACCAACACACCGCTCCTCGGTGTAGCAAAGTGTAGTAATGTAGTTTACTGTTGCCATATGAAGACTGTTGCCCATGCTACACCACGATTCAAGACAAAACCTCATTTATTTCTAATTAGAAGTAAATATTTCACAATATATAATTACATATTGTTTTTGTGATGAATCCCTATGCTTTAATGATGTTCAATTTGTAACAAGGAAAATACATCCTGCCTATCAGATATTGACATGACAGTTCATAACAGTAGCAAAACTACAGTGATGAAGTAGCAACGAAAATCATTTCATGGTTGGGGGTCCCCACCACATGAGGAATTCTATTGAAGGGTCACGGCCTTAGGAAGATTGAGAACCGCTGCGCTAGAGGAAGCCAGCCAGACCCTCCTCTGCCCGCTCTCTCCACGAGCGGGTCTCGGCCCTCAGCCTTTTGCAGCTCCTCTGAGTCTTTGCAAGCCCCTCTCTCTGCTTTCAGTTGCAGTTTTGAATGGTTGTGCGAGGCAGCAGCTGAGGTGTTCACCTCTGCCGCCATCTTGGTTTCTCCAACCAACATTTCATTGACACACACATGTGTGCATGTATAGCACCTCTGCCTTACCCATCCGCCCGTGGGTGGGCACTTAGGTGGCTTCGCGTCTTGGCTGTTGGCCATAAAGCTGCTGGGAACGTGGGGTAGGGGGTCCGGCGTCTCTCTTTGGGTTAGCGTCTTGGGTTCTTTGGATAAATGCCCGGAAGGGGGGCTGCTGGGTCCCCAGGGACCAGGCATGGGAGGGCTCCCTGCCCTCCACATCCTCCCACACTGGTTGGCCGGTGGCTGGATGCTGCCACTGACGGCGTGAGGGCGCCTCCGGGGGCCCACGGCATCCTCAGACCAGACCGGTCCCATGTCGCCGGGTCCTCTGCCCGTCTGCCCTCGGAGTGCCCTCGGGGGAGTGCGGCTTCCTCGGCGTTTGGCCGTCAGTCCTCGGTGGCTGTCGTGGTGACCCAGCTCCGGCGGGTCCTCTGCGTTCGGGGGCTGCTTTGTTGTGCCCCGAGTTGAGTCGGTGGCAGCCCCGAAGCCTGCGGTTTTCTCCTGTCGGACCGGGCTGTCCAGGCTGTTAATGTAGATGAGGAGGGAGGGGTTAGTGTCCATGAGGAGGGAGGAGGTAGCCTGAGAGCCGGGAGCTGCCGCCGAAACCGGTGTGGCTCAGTGGAGAGAGCGTTGGTCTGCGGACTGAAAGGTCCCAAGTTCAAGGGCATGTACCTGGGTGGCACATCCCCAGTAGGAAGCGTGCAGGAGGCAGCTGATCGATGTCTCTCTCTCATCGATGTTTCTGACTCTCTATCCCTCTCCCTTCCTCTCTGTGAAAAATCAATAAAATGTATTAAAAAGAAAGGAAGGAAGGAAGGGAGCTGCCCGCTGAGTGCCCGGAGCCTGCGTCTTGATCTCCGGTTCGCCCGTGGCCGCCTCTCTGACACTGAGGAGCGGCCGGTCCCCACGGGGACTGATCAAGTGACGCTCAGGACGGGCTGGAGGGCGAGCAGGAGCTGCCGCAGGAGGATGGGGCAGAGGAAGGGTGTTAGAGGCTGCGCCCCCTGACCCCGCCCCTGTTTTCCAGCCTCAGGGAATCGGCTCCCCCAGTGTGTACCACGCGGTCATCGTCATCTTCCTGGAGTTCTTCGCCTGGGGGTTACTGACGGCGCCCACGCTGGTGGTGAGTACTCTTTCCACGGCCACTTCCTTTACCGTCCTTTCCACACTTCCGGGGCGGGCACAGGGGGGAGGGGGAGCCTTTCTTCATTTCCGGCTTAATTCTCCGCTGACTGGCCCTTCAGACCAGCCTGCTTCCGCAGCCCTGCTCTCCCTCGCTGTCGGAGGGCTGGCGGGGTGATTCTGCAGGGGGGGGGGGGAGGAGGAGGGGCCCACCACCATGCCGGGCGGGTGGAGCGGGGTCTCACACCCACAGGCTCAGGGACAGGAGTCTGCCCTGCATCACGGGCTCATTTTGAGGTTCACTCGTGTGGTTGCATGTCCACATCAGACTTGGGTTTCAGCCTGGGACCTAGAGGGGAGCGTGTGGAACGGGGTTCTTCGCACAGGCCAGCTGATCTTACCAGACAGTCCCACCTCCCTGCCAGAGTGAGCCAGCCAGGCGCTGGCTAGTGTAGACAGGGCCAGGAGGGAGGGCTTAGTGTAGAGGAGGAAGGAGGAGTTAGTGTGGATGAGGAGGGAGGGGTCGGTGTGGGTGAGGAGGGAGGAGTTGGTGTCGATGAGGGGCAGGAAGGAGGTGTCAGTCACCGGCAGGAAGAGAATTAATGCCCGTGGGTCTGAGGATGTGGAATGCTGAGGAGTGGCCTGCCTTTTTGACTGCCTGTGGTCCCAGGAACACGAGGCCAGTGTGCGCCAGTCCCGGCTGCTCCCCCAGGGCCCTGTGGGCCAGGACTGGCCCTCGGGTCCATGTGTCCGAGTGGATGGCTCTGTCCTTCGCTGGAGACTCCTGGGCATTTGGTGTTTCAGGACTGTTATTGGCTCCCCTCAGTTCTATAAGTTCCCACAACGCCTCACTGTGTTCTCCAGTTCCCTCTGAGCCACCGGGGTGGATCCTCTAGCTCAGTGGTTCTCCACCTTCCTCAGGCCACGACCCTTTAAGACAGCTCCTCATGGGGTGGTGACCCCCAATCATACAATGATTTCCGTGGCTACTTCATCACTGTCATTTTGCTCCTGTTATGAACTGTAATGTAAATATCTGATAGGCAGGATGTATTTTCATTGTTAGAAATTGAACATAATTAAAGCATAGGGATTAATCCGAAAAACAATATGTAATTGTATATTGTGAAATATTTATTTCTAATGACAAATGAAATGTTGTCTTGAATCGTGGTGTCGCATGGGCCACAGTCTTCCTAGGACAACAGTAAACGACATGGCTACACGTTGCGACACCGAGGAGCGGTGTGTTGGTTCCTAAGACCATGGGAAAGAGGTGTTTTCCGCTGGTCTTAGGCGACCCCTGGGAAAGGGTCATTCCACCCCCAAAGGGGTCGCGACCCACAGGTTGAGAACCACACGGGGAAAGGTGACAGGAAGCACACGCAGCAGTTCTTCTGCCCACGGAGAGTGCCACCCTTCCTGTCCCCACTGCCTGTCCCCACTGCCCTCCAGGGTGACAGGGCTGAGCGAGCCGTGGAGGCCGGCGCAGTCACGGTGGCGGTGGCGCCGGTGTCATGCTCGGCACCTTCCCTCCGGCCGCTGTTGCCCGGCTCCGGGGCCCTGTCCCTCATGAGCAGACGCAGGCCTGTGGCTCCCCCTCACCCCCCCGGGGCTGGAGAACAGGACAGCTCGGTGGGCTTTTCCGTGGCCGCGGTTCTCTGACTTGATGGGAACTTTCCAGACCCCCCTTCTGCTCTTCACCAGTCCCTGGTGAGCCCGGCCTCCTCTAGGGCAGCTAACAGCACGCCCTGTCGGTGAGGAGTGACGCCGTGGCCACACGGGGACCTGCACACCCTGCGTCCCGGCTCCGTTGGGTTGTGCCACTTCCCGTGCAGCCGCAGGCAGAGTCTGACGTGCCTCCGGGCCGCAGGGTCCTCACTGGGCAGGGTGTCTGTGAGGTGCCCGCTTAGGGCCCGGGATGTGAATGCCCGCCGTGCTCTGTGGTGCCCAGCGTCCTGCAGAGCGAGTGGCGGGAAGTGGAGGGGGCTGTGCTCTGGCCGATGGTTTAAAACGGGGGAGACGCTGTACTGAGACAGAGCAGCCAGTTTGTCTTCTGTTTGCTTCCTCAGGTCTTACATGAAACCTTCCCCAAACACACCTTCCTGATGAACGGCCTGATTCAAGGAGTCAAGGTAGGACCAGCCGCGTCTACACAGTCATGCATGCATGTGCCCACACCCAGCACCCCATACCCTGGCATGTCAGGGACTCTGCCAGGAGGTGAGGTTGGTTAATTGACCCATGAATGTCCATTTGTACAGCCGGAGTGTGGCTTGGGTGCGAGTGTTGAAACTAGTGGGGCTTTAAGTCTCATGTGACTCAAATGTAGCCAATGGCCGACACGGATAGCTCCACTCCCAGCAGTTCCCGGGGGACAGGGGGGCAGGTGTGGGCATTTTATCGCAGAGCTCTGCATGCCTTTGTAAACCACCGGTAAGAATATAAATTGAAGAGAAAACTACTTCAGGAATGCAGAAATATAGACATTTCTCCGTCTGGTCAGGTCTTGCATATTTTGCATGTTCTATACTCTAGATTCCCTTTGCCCAGCAGGTTTTATGAACATAAGTAACCTGTGACTATAGAAACATAACACGATAGTCTTTCTCCACCTGCGCATGTGGGGTTCTTGGGGCTGAGACATCATTTAATACGCAGATATTAATGTTTAATACTCAAGGCCTCGCAGATAAATCTAGACCAGCGGGCGCCAGCCTCCTGCACCTCACGGACCACCAGTGGTCCGCAGACCGCTGTTCTAGAAGTCCCGGGAAATTGTGAAATCACATGGATGAGAAATAAGTTGTCCCTCTGAAATGTGGTGACACGCTTGTTGTAGAAATGAACTGGTTTAAGACAGTGGATTCCCTCTGGCTCATCGCGTGCGTGACGCCTGTCTCCCTCCCTCCCGCCAGGGTCTGCTGTCCTTCCTCAGCGCCCCGCTCATTGGTGCTCTTTCGGACGTGTGGGGCCGGAAGTCCTTCCTGCTGCTGACGGTGTTCTTCACGTGCGCCCCCATCCCTTTGATGAAGATCAGCCCCTGGTAGGTGCCCGTCGGGGGTCGCCGCGAAAGGCCCTGCCGCTCATGCTGCCTCTCCGTCCACTTCACTTCGTGCCTCCGGCTGTGGGTTTGCACTGGTTCTTGCATGGAGTCTTCGGGGCGGACAAGCCCTGCAGGCGGAGTAGCTGAGTGGTGGGTCCCAGGCTCTCAGATCTACAGGCGACAGGCAGCGTGCAGACACCTGCGAGCCGGCCTGAACTTTCAAAGTGTTCAAGGGCTTTTCATTTTGTCACGTGGCTTGTTAGCACGGTCACCGTCACTGTCCATCAGTCAGGAAGCGACCTTGTTACATACCAGCAAAGCCCCAAATACTGGCTTCAGGTTGGGGAGAAGCCGGATGTGGCTGCCGCCGAGCGGGCGAGGCCGATCCAGGGAAGCAGACCTCCCCCTGCCGTCGTCCGCTGTCGCCTCGCTGTCCACGGAGGCGGCCAGAGCTCCAGCTCGGGTCTCACTGCAGGCAGCCAGGTGGCAGGGTGGGCACCGCCTTCCCAGAAGGACATGGGGGTTCCCCCCCTCACTCACCCCCACAGCGTCTGAGTCAGGCACGTGCTGCTCATGGTGCCACGGCTGGGCTCGCTGTCCCCGTGCAGTGCCAGCCGGCTTCTTCGCCGGGGCAGCGGGAGGGGAGGCCCGGAGAAGGGCTGTCCCAGGGCCCAGAGCCCAGCTGAGTGTCACGCTGTTGGCTCTCGGCTGGTGTTCTGGTCCGCCGAGTGCTGGCGGCATTGGTGCTGCATCGGTGGGCCAGACCCTTGGTGCGAGGCACCCACGGAACGTCACAGTGGCTGCGGGGCTGAGGGAGGCCGGGGGGAGGCGGTGCGAGAGAAGTTCCGGGCGCAACATGGCCCCCGCTGCCAACTCGCTCACGCTGCCACGCGATGGTGGAGGCTGCCACCAGCCTGGCGCAGGAGTCGTTTGGAACCACAGCTTGTATCCTCCCGCTCGCTCTCTGTCGCAACTTCCAGCTTTCTGCCGAGCATCCGCGGGCCTTTTCCTCCAGAAGGCGGAGCTGCTGGCGTTGCCAGCTCCCAGAGCGAGACCACGGAGGAATGTCTGGTTTCTGAACACAGGCCACGGGAAATGCAGTGGCCTGGCACTGGGTTTTGTTTCTGGTGTCAGTGCTGTGCGCGGCAGTAGTGGTTGGATTTCAGTGGCTTTGTTGCTGTTTGAAGTAGAAACAACAAAGTCACTTAAAAATGCCGTCCGTGTGGTCAAGGACTGACCGGAGACATTGGTAACTTTTTTTTTTAAATATATTTTATTGAGTTTTTATGGAGAAGAACGGAGAAGGATAGAGTTAGAAGCATCGATGAGAGAGAAACATCGATCAGCTGCCTCCTGCACGCCCCCCACTGGGGATGTGCCCGCCACCAAGGTACATGCCCTTGAATGGAATCGAACCTGGGACCTTTCAGTCCGCAGGCCGACGCTCTACCCACTGAGCCACACCGGTTTTGACACATGGCTGTGTTTAAGTGTTCCGCACGCCGTGCGTTGCTGCCCAGGGTCGCCAGCCTGTGCTCTCCGAGCCGTAGAGCCGAGCTGCCCGGGAGGCCAGGTCCCCACTCCCGTCCCTTCTCTCCCTGCAGGTGGTACTTCGCTGTCATCTCTGTGTCCGGGGTGTTCGCAGTGACGTTCTCCGTGGTGTTCGCATACGTGGCGGACATCACCCAGGAGCATGAGAGGAGCATGGCCTACGGACAGGTGCGGCCGCTCTGCCAGCCCGGGACCCTGCTTGTCTGGTGTCTCACCGGCAGTGCATGGCATTACCCTCACATTCCTGATGAACCCCTCCCTCAGACCACACTACACACGGTCTCACGTACAGAGCCCTGTACGTGTGGACGCTTGCATCCGCATGTATGTAGTCACACATGTCGGATTTGAAATGACGGAATACTGTTACGTGGTTGACGTTCTTTTGAACGTTACACTACAGCCAAGGGATTCTTTTCTCGGCCAGGGGGTGGAAATGCTGGTCTGAAGTCAGGAGCTAGCGCCCAGCCCCGAGCCCCCAGGCCTGGCAGAGCTGCGTGCCCGTGCCCTCCTCACCTTCTCTGCCCTTGGCACAGCTCAGAGGCAGGAGCCATGTCGGGCTAGGTCAGGCCCGCAGCCGGTGCTTGCTCTCCAGTTCAGACAGTTTCCTTCCTGCAGAACCGCGGTTCTCCACCTTTAATACAGCTCCTCATGGGGTGGTGACCCCCAACCATAATACTTTCGTTGCTACTTCATCACTGTCATTTTGCAACTGTGATGAATCGTATCTGTGTTTTCCCATGGTCTTAGGCGACCCCTGTGAAAGTGGTGTTCGACCCCCAAAGGGGCCGCGACCCACAGGTTGAGAACCGCTGCTGCAGAGGAAGGGCGTGAGGCCCAGGTGGGGAGGCAGCGCCTGCTGTGGAGGGAGGGGGCAGGGCCTGACTCCCCCTTACCTTGCCTGGCTCCAGGTCTCCGCCACGTTCGCCGCGAGCCTGGTGATCAGCCCCGCCATCGGCGCGTACCTGGGCCGGGTGTACGGGGACAGCCTGGTGGTGGTCCTGGCCACGGCCATCGCGCTGCTGGACATCTGCTTCATCCTGGTGGCCGTGCCCGAGTCCCTGCCCGAGAAGATGCGGCCCGCGTCTTGGGGGGCCCCCATCTCCTGGGAGCAGGCCGACCCCTTCGCGGCAAGTTCACCCCCTCTCCTTCCCTTCCCTTCCCCTGGGCAGAAGTGGGTGTGTGAGGCCGGGTGGCAGGGCCAGGGGTGGGTGTTGGTGGGGAAAGGCTGGACCCTTCTGACGGTTTGGGGAGGAGGAAAGGGGCTAGAAACGGGCATCGGGTGCGGTCACAGCAGCTTGGCGCTGACGGTGCTCCCTGTGGTCCTCCAGTCCCTGAAGAAGGTGGGCCAGGACTCCATCGTGCTGCTCATCTGCATCACCGTGTTCCTCTCCTACCTCCCGGAGGCGGGCCAGTACTCCAGCTTCTTCCTGTACCTCCGCCAGGTGAGCGCCCGCCCGCTCTGCCCGCTCGCAGCTGGCATGACAGTCAGAAATGTCCATCGGAGGGAGCTGGGGTGGCGAAGGCCTGAGACACGAAGGCCCTGTGGGACGCACCGGCTCATTCCGCGTGGGCTGCTGTTCCTTAGCAGAGATGGCCTTGCCGTCTGGGTGGTTCAAGCTGGTCTTTGTGCCCACGTGAGTGAGGGAGAGTGCCAGCCGCTCAGATTACGTAGCGCCCGTTGGCACAGCAGCTGCCCAGAGCGTCAGTCTCCTGCACCGGTCCCGGGCAGCGACGCCCCCGAGAGAGCACAGAACTGCTGCTGATTTGTCGCCTGGCTCTGCGCGCTGGAGAGCTGTCTGCAGTTTCGTTCCTCTAGCCCAGTGGTCGGCAAACTCATCAGTCCGCAGAGCCAAATATCAAAAGGACAACGATTGACATTTCTTTGGAAAGCCACATTTTTTAGACTTAAACTTCTTCTAACGCCACTTCTTCAACATGGACCTGCCCAGGCCTGGTCTTTTGTGGAAGAGCCACACTCAAGGGGCCAAAGAGCCACATGTGGCTCATGAGCCGCAGTTTGCCGACCCCTGCTCTAGCAGGTTTAGATTTAACGTGTACTAAGTGGGTATATGTTTAGCACGTTAATGCTTGCCATAAATCTGGACTCGGGAAAGCCAGGTTTTCCCTCGGGAGAATTGCTGGGTTACAAATGAGCAGTGTGATTTTTTCTGGCTCCGTGAATGTTGGCGTGCAAGCTGTGGCATCAGTGTGGTGGTCGCTGTGCTTTGTGTTCATGTAACTGTTTCTGGAAACTTCCAGATCATGAAGTTTTCACCGGAAAGCGTGGCGGCCTTCATAGCGGTTCTCGGCATCCTCTCCATCATCGCACAGGTGAGTCTCCGGCAGGGCAGGAGCGACGTCACAGAGGGCGGGCCCTGGTGCCATCCGCTGCGCCCCAGGATGCTCTCAGGAGGGGCTCTCGGTGGCCGTGTCAGGCTCGGTGGCTACAGGCTCAGAAACTCCGTTCTGTCAGGCAGCTAATGTGGATGAGATTTGGGGACTGACTGGCACCTACCAGGTGTGATGTGTCAGAACGTCAGTGTGTCGACTTACACCAGGAGAGGCTGGACCTGGGGGTGAGGAGCAACAGGCAGATGGCTCTGGGGAGGGGACCGCAGAGTCGGGACAGGAGGTCTCAAGATGGAGAGACTCATCCTGTGGGCCTGTGGGCACCTGACTCGAGAAGCAGGAGGCCTTTGGGGCCTTGGCAGAGGAGTGGCTTGGAAGGGGTGTCTCGGGACCTGGTGTCACTGGCGGTCTGAGGAAGAATCTGGATTCTTTAGATCTGCCTCCTGGCAGCAAGCTCTGTTCCACAGGGAGCTCTAGTAGAGTGCCCGGGCCCTGGCCCACTCGGCCCGCTCCCGGCCCGGGGCCCGGCTCCCTCTGGCCCTGCGGGCGATCGATCTAGCGCACAGGCTTCCCACAGGAGAGTCGCTGTCCGGGAGTGGGCCGCCCCCTGCAGATGTCATCTTGTGTGTGTGTGTGTGTGTGTGTGTAGCAGGTCTAGTGATAAACTTCTAAGTCCTGTAATGTGCCCCTACCACGGCCCGCCATGCTCACGCATGACGGGTGTCCGCGCTGTTCCTGGCAGCCCGGGGCCGGGAAGCGCTGCTGTGGACACTCACCGCCCGCGGCCTCTGGGGCCCTTCTGCGCGTGAGCCGGGGAGCACAGAGGACGGGGCATGTGTCAGAGTGGGGGGGGTCCGGCCGACCTCGCCTCCTGGGGTTCAGCCACGCCGCAGTGCTCGCTCAGCTGCACCTGTTTGGGGTGGGGATGGCGAGGCCAGGCGGCACTCGCTGAGGCTGGGGGGGTCAGGGGCCCACGTGCCATCACCGGGCCTGCAGCCCAGCTGGCACCAACTCGGGCATGGGCTTCCCAAAGCGCTTCAGACGCTTGAAGCATCTGAGGAAGCCGGTCAGGATGGGGGGGTGTATGAGACTGGGCATGCAGTGCCCCATGGGATCTGGCAGCGCCGGGCAGATGCTCCGAGCCTGGCTGTCACCGGCACAGGACCCAGCACTTCACTTGCAGAAAATGGGCCTCGTTCCCCACGCCGCCTCCGTGCGGGCCCGTCCTGTGTGCCAGCCAGGCCCAGCTCCTCCTCACCTCTGCACGCAGCTCTCCCTCCCTCCCGCCCGCCCTCCGTGGCATCAGCCTTCTCTTGGTTCTCGGGGCCAGCAAACTGCTCCTCCTCACCCCACCAGCCCTCCCTGGCATGTCCCAGCGTTGCTCCAGGACCTGTCCTGAGCCCGGGCCGCCTTCTCTGCCCCCACCCCTGCCCTCCACCCAGTCCCCGCTCCGCAGAGCTTTCTGTGAACTTCCGTTTCCACAGACTCACTCCCTCTGCAGCCGAACAGAATCTAGACTTGGTGGCCTTGCCGCCTCTGCTCCACGGGTGCCCTGTGGTCCAGGCAGCCCTTCGCTGCCCGCTGCCCCTCATGGCGCTGCAGCCTGGACGTGCCCCGTGAAATGGGTGCTGCTTCTCCCCCCAGGTTGGCATCTGACCAGCACTTGGCTCTGTTCATTGGCCGCGCTCTCTGACCCAGGGTGCCGTGGGGTATCGTCGGGCCCTGGCAGATACTGGCGTGGCTGACCACAGTGGATGTTGGTTAACTATTAGTATTAATCAGTGGTCATCGTGGTTACATCATAAATCACTGTCTTCAAAATGAGTCACAGTGAAGGAAGGACAGGGCAGTTTCCTGCTGTGCGGGACACGGTGTGACGAAATGTGTGCCGTTGGGAAGACCGTGACGGTTAGAAGCACCCGTTTTCGTAAACACTACGAGAACTCGTGCTGGGGCTGGGTACCCAGATGAGGAAGAACCCCGCGCCCCAGCAGTGCCCTGTGTACGCGGAGGCTGCTCTGCCGCTTCCTGCGGGAGGGGAGTCTGAGGAGACAGCGGTGAGTCCCAGTCTTCAGGCCCCTGTGCTTGTGAGCAGACCCGACTGAACGCTCGGTGGCTCTCTCAGGACTGGAACCCGGATGCTGGTGAGTTTAGAGTCACCAGTCATGACGTAGCGACTTCCTGCAACTAGCAGCGCAGGAATACCTGCCGCGTGTGACCAGCCCAGCGTGTGACCTTTGCAAGAACCAGAAGCAGGAAACCCATCGCTCAGAGCAGTGTTTATTACGTGCCAGGCACAGGGCTGTGAACGTGACAGTCTGGAGTAGGTGCTGTTACTGCCAATGGAAGGGACATTTTGTAGGAGACAGAGTCCGTAAAGTGACGTGGCTAGGGCCACACAGAGCCAAGGTCAGGGCGGGGGACAGCTGTTTGCTGTTTCCCGAAGTCCGTGACAAACGGTCACTGTTCAGAAAGGCCCAGGTGCCAGCGGCGGCGAACGCAGGCGAAGGGACGAGTGTAACAGGTTCCCTTGGCGGGGAATCGCCTTGCAGAGTGAAGCTGTCACAGCAGAGGGGACCCCAGGTCCTGGTCGGAACCCTGTGACCTGCCACCTCCGCCGCAGAACTGCTCAGCGAAGCTCGCTGTCCCGTTCCCCAGGTCCTGGCCTCCGCCACCTGGGGGGGGCCCCCTTCAGGGCAGCTGGGCCGAAGCCCCATCTAGGAAAGGGGGGTCCTGCTCCCGGCGGGAGGCGTCACCCCATATTGTAAAGTGACAAGCCGTTTTGTCTCTTTTTTCCAGACCATAGTCCTGAGTTTGCTCATGAGATCCATTGGGAACAAGAACACCATTTTGCTGGGCCTGGGATTTCAGATCCTGCAGCTGGCGTGGTACGGCTTCGGCTCGGAGCCTTGGTAGGTGTGATTGTTTCACTTCCCTCTAACCTGCTCGTGTTGGCCTTCCTTTGAGCTGTAATGCAGCTTCTGACGTCAGGCCTCAGTTCACCGTGCGTTGCCCTCAGGCTGTATCTGTATCAGACACGTCTCTCCTGTGCGTTTCCCAGGATGGCCTGGGGACACGGGACACTTTACAGCTGGCTCCCAGGTTGGTTTTGAAGGAGGCTGTGGAGCCTTTGAGTCTCTAATGAGCACTGATGGCCACCAGCAGTCTGTCACTGGGGAAAAGCACACGACCCATAGCCGCTGGGCCTGAAAGCAGTTCCCTGTCGGGAAGAGAAAGCCAAGTAGCCCCAGTGCCCGTCCCCACAGCAGCGGGCTCTGGGAGGAAAGCCCAGGTCCGGTCCCGCCCCTGCTGGACACGCTGTCCTCCCCCCAGGCCGGCTCCCTGCACGAGGGCGGGCCGGTCCTCAGTGTCAGGACTGAACCCTGTCAGGGCTAACATTCAGGGTCCCACAAGCTGAACGGTCTCGGGCTTGGTGTGTTCTGTGGGCATTTATTCTAGTCCAGCTGTTAGTTGGTAAGACATTTACTTTAACATCAAACCGGGAGCATCCCAAGTGTTGGCAGACCAGTGACGCCTCCCTGAATCAGAAGTCGGGGGACCAGCAGGAGGAGTTCCTGAGCGCCTGTTTATTTCATACCTTACCCCCACCTTTGGGGGAGGAGGGCCTGTCCGGGTCTGGGGGACGGGTGGCAGGGGCTGGGCTCACTCTGCCGTTTTGCCCGCAGGATGATGTGGGCCGCGGGGGCCGTGGCCGCCATGTCCAGCATCACCTTTCCCGCCGTCAGCGCGCTCGTGTCCCGGACGGCTGATGCCGACCAACAAGGTGAGTGCGGGGTTCGTGGCAGCTGTGAGCACAGGATGTCCCAGCCCTGTCCTCTTCTGGGGGGCACAGAGCCGCGGCCTCACGCTGACCCCTCGTGTCTGCTGGGTGCTCTCCCACCCGCGCCGGTCTCCGGGTTCAGTGCTCGAAGGCACAGGCAGACTTTGTGTGGCCTTAGCACTGTGCTGGGAACCTTAGCTCCTGGGCTGCCAGGGACGATCGGCAGAGGGGGTCTGAGAGAGGCCGCGGCACTTGGCCTGAGGAAGGAGGGCACCTCAGAGACACACGTGAGAGGGGGCTACCTGTCGCTACTGGACACAGGCTCCTGAGCTGGGCGGAACCTTTGCGGGGGCTTCTGCACACTTGTCCCTGTGTCGCCCGAGCGCCCTCCGCACAGCCAGTCACCGGTAAGCTGGTGGCCCGGAGTGGCTTCCTGTGCCGTCACTCAGCCTGGCAGCGCCTGAGAAAGGTCTGGCTTCCCACGGCGGGTGCAGGCCCCAGGGTCGCCGGGACCCGGTGCACTAAGTGCGCTCTGTCCCCACCACGTAGGTGTTGTCCAAGGGATGATAACAGGAATCCGGGGGCTGTGCAACGGCCTGGGACCCGCGCTCTACGGCTTCATCTTCTACATATTCCACGTGGAGCTCAAAGAGCTGCCCATGACAGGGACGGACCTGGGCACAAACACCAGCCCACAGCACCACTTCGAACAGGTAATGGTCCGGCTGCTCACGGAGCTGGGACAGTCCCGCGCTCTCAGGCTGGCTGGCACTTAAAAGCCACGGCCCGGTTGGCTGTGCGGGCCTTTTCCCTGAGGGACAGCGGTCTCAGCGTGCTGGGGTGGTTTGCTGCGGGCCCAGAGGCGCCTCCTGTGGAAGGGGGGCGTCGTTTGCCAGGCCCCACATTACAGCTGTGATATTAACGGCAGTCTAGACCACGCAGCCGTGTCCTGGCTCACTGACCTTGGAGCCGGCTCGGGCTGGTTTTCCGGCAGTCAGGCGGTGGTTTGTGGGCGATCGCAGTGCGACTGCGGGCTGGAACCAGGCTGGTGGAGGCGTGGTTTCTCCGGGAGCCGGCAGGTCCTGTGCTGCAGGTGACCCCATTTCTGCAGGCTGCTTTCTGGGGGCTGCTGTCCCTGGGCAGCTGGGCGCACCTCTGTCCTCTGAGAGGGAATGCCGGCTTGTAAGAGACAGCGGCAGTTATTCCAGAAGGTAAGCCCTCTGCTGTGGACAAAGACGTCTGCAGACGCTCGCTCTCTCCCCCCAGAACTCCATCATCCCCGGCCCGCCCTTCCTCTTCGGAGCCTGCTCGGTGCTGCTGGCCCTGCTGGTGGCCCTGTTCATCCCGGAGCACACCAACCTGAGCCTGCGCTCCGGCAGCTGGAGGAAGCACTGCGGCGGCCACAGCCACCCGCACGGCGCGCAGGCGCCGGGCGAGGCCAAAGAGCCTCTGCTCCAGGACACGAACGTGTGAGCCGCCGGCCGCCCCGCACATTCCACGTCGCCTCCCCGCCCGAGGGGTGTCTGAGGACGGAGCTGCATGGACTCCGGGAGCCAGACACAGAACTGGACCGTTTTCCAAAGACGTTACGATTTCTTTTGACAAGAAACCTTTTGTTTATCCGCACCACTTCCTTGCCACCAAGCTGTTTATCCCCCGCGCCCTTTCATTAATTAAAGCTCTATCTGCGACTTCTTAGATCCTGGCAGCGTCTCTGCTACCCTCCCTGGTGGTGGGCTTTCGGGGTACCCCAGGCACAGCAGACGGAGCAGAGGCGTGGCCTGCTCGCTTTAACCTTGTACAACCCGGGTCAAATGATTCAAAGCCTTAAATGCAGATGCACTGAGCAATGGTAAGTGAACTGTCTGCAGGAGAAAAACTCGGGAGAATTATACTAAACCCGAATCATGTTTCAAGCCTGTAATTTTATTTTGAACATCCTTCACTGTTTTTAAAATAAACCGTCAGCCGTGTCTCCTTCAGTTGAGTGTCTGGAGCCCGTAACCTCCATGTGGGCTCAGTTGTCCCCAGCTCCTCACACCACTGCCCTTTCATGTTCGCGGAATCATAACCTCAACACTTGAACACGCATCTAAACCTGTAGTCGAGCTGGTAGCCTTGAAAACGTCCACGTGATACCTAATGTAGATAAACATATATAGTGGCCTTTCAGGACTGTCCCAGTAACACTTGATTTACGGAGCTAATGTTTGTCCTACATTTTCAGGACCCTGGGAGAGAGCTTTATACAATTCCTGATGTGAATTTCTCTAAAGTGTATATTTTTGTGTCCAGTTATATTATTTAAAAAAGTGTTACTTTGTAAAAATTGTACATAAAGTATTGTATAGTTTACAGGGTTTTCATCTGTGTGTGATTATTGCTTAATGCTTTTTAAACTTGGAACATTCACTTACGGTTAAATAAGGTCTTAAAAAAATGTAAATATTCTGTTAATAAAATTAAATATTTTAATGATTTTTTAAAGGAAGTCTTGATCTGTATTCCCTCTAGAGCCAGTTGGGCTTTGTCACCATCATCATCCTTTCTACAGAACAAATCACAGCTTTATGCCTTCCCTCTGAATCCATTTCTTTCCCTTCGCTAGAAAATTTGTAGGAAGACAAGTGAAAATTTAGTCCATAAGTGAAAGCAAGTTTCTAAGCAGAGGTGTTGTATATCAGTCCTTTTCCTGTTTGCATATACTACTTTAATCCTCACCCGAGGATATTTTTCCATTCATTTTTAGGGAGAATGGACGAGAGAGGGAAAGAAACATCGATTGCTTCCCTCCCTGATGGGATCCGACCAGGGCCTGCCCAGGGAGGAGCCTGCAACCAAGGTATGTGCCCTTGACCAGAATCGAACCCGGGACCCCCTTCGGTCCACAGTCTGAAGCTCTAGCCACTGAGCCAAACCAGCCAGGGTCACACACTTTTTACATTTCCTACTCCCGAAATACTCTTACTAACCAAGCTCACAGGTCACAGAAACACATTAAATTCAACATTCTGATGATTAGCATGTATACTGTAAACTGCAAAACCATTTCCAATAAAAGTCTTAAGAGGTAGAACGAAGGATTAGCACACTCAAAAGTCAGCACATGTACATCTAATATAAAACGTTTGGGAAATTCTAATTTATAGTAAAAATTTTAAAAACCTACCTGTATGTCATCCCATCCACACCCTGTCCCTCAACTTCTGTACCTGTTTCCACCGTGTTCACAAGAGCAGATCTAACATGGCCAAGAGCCTTCTTCCCACACTCTGAAAACTCGCAGTGCTGTGACCAGATGTTCTCACACACGCCACTACATATGAAAAGCCACCGCCAGTAACGGCTACTGAACGTTTTCGGTGCGCTCCCTCGTTCAGAATACCTTGCAATTGCCAGCAGCTGCAAAGTAGCAGATCAACATGGCTTCATGCAACCATCAGCAAAGGTTCTGTCTTACCCTGGAACTGTTGATATGTCAGCATCTTGAAACGTCTCTTATCTGTATAACATAGTCCTTGAAAAGAGTTTTTGAAAGATTAAATGAACATTAGCAATATTGACAAATAAAAACGGACTGAGGCGCTGCTTAAGAGAGGGATACTCTTGCCCTGACCGGTGTGGCTCAGTGGACAGAGCATCAGCCTGGAGACTGAAGGGTCCCAGGTTCGATTCTGGTCAAGGGCATGTACCTTGGTTGCGGGCACATCCCCAGTAGGGGGTGTGCAGGAGGCAGGTGGTCGATGTTTTTTATCAATGTTTGTAACTCTCTATCCTCTCTCTTCCTCTCTGTAAAAAAAAAAAATCAATAAAATATATATTTTTTAAAAAGGATACTCTTGATTGGATGGTTGTCACAAGGAAAATGGGCCTATGATTCCGGGTGAATTTTTTAAAATCACCTGCTTTTTCCCAAGGAACTGCTTATACTTGAAACTTAAACCAAGAGAAAATTGCCTACTTTATTCACACCATTAAACCCGCTTTGAAATTAAAAAGCAAGCACAATGAATATTCATGATGCTCTTCTGTATAGTACTTACTTTCAAAACAAAACGCCACTAATACAAATTTAACAGCATAAAACACTAATAAAACTCCAAGTGAAAGAAAACTGGGAAGAGCATGGACTCAGGAAGCAGCAAAACCCTGAAAACGGCAGCTCAGATGCCTCCAGCATTCATACCTAATCCGGTCACGTCGAGACACGTCCAAGCTAGTCAAGAGCTACGGGAAGGTTTCAAGGAAGATACTTGCTGTAAAGGACTCATTTAGCTTTATGCCTCTTCCCTTTACTGTACATCATCATGGATAACATAGACACTTCAGGAGATGCCATCTTCCCTCATTATTCTTAGGTGGCAAATGTCAACTTCTTACCAATGACAATGATAAAAGGAATTCCTAGCACCCTCTCATTGCTGGCTCCCACTCCGTCGGACCAGTGTCCCTGTGACAGAACGCCCCTTATAACGATCGACCCTGGCCGGGAAGCGTCCGAGGCGCTCAGGCTGTTTCAGAAAACCCCCTGCCGTCCTGTAAGCCTGGCACCGACCCCGAGCCTCCCGTCCCCAAGTCCATGGGGCTCCTCTGAGCCGCCTGCGGGCAGGGGCAGGGGCAGCAGCGACAGCACCGAGAGGCGCACAGCCTGCCGCTGGCCTGGCAGCTCGGCCCCTGCTCCTGCGCCGATGTCCCCTGCGCGCCGCAGGGCCTCCACCAGGCGGTGCCGCTGGACGGGCGGAGGGCGCGTTAGCTGTGCCCGGGGAAGTAGGCGGAGGCGGCGGCAGGGACCGAGGCGGCTTTGGCGGCCGTCTGCAGCGCTCCCAGCGGGCCATCTTTCGGATGGTCTGCAATAGGAAGAGAGGGTGGCTGGGCCTCGGTCAGCCGCGGTCCCCCCTCCCCCGCGCGGACGGGGCGGACGCGGAGCCTCACCTGCGGCGCTGAAGAGGTTCTGGCTGAGGCCCCGCAGCGGGATGCTGTCCTCCCTCTTCTTCAGGTACCTGGGCTCCAGCCCTGCGTCCTCGCCGCTTCACAGGGAACAGGACTCACTCACCCACCGCTCGTTTTCTCCTGAGCGTCCATCTACTCTACATGCCATTCCCATGTCCATGGTTTTGTCCAGAACAAACCCTTTAGTCCCTGTTCCCTTCAGCAAATGACCGAGGTACCCACCAGCGCAGTGCCCTCTCCCAGCGGAGTGGAGGGAACACAGGAACGGAAACCGGCTGGGCTGGGGGCGTGGGAGAGCCAGCTTCCATGAGAACCACATAGTACAGGGGGCCTGGCCCGGGAGCATCATGCCCTGGAGACTGCCCACCTCGGCTGTTTACAGCTCGCTCCAGCCTGCGCTTCGGAGGGGGCGTTGCTAGCTATCGTACCGGCCCAACGGGGGTCCGGTTACATGAATACGAATATATCATCTCAAAAAGCAAGCCAGGTCCGCCCGCGTTTCCTCTTCCGGTCGCTCACCCCCTCCTTCCCACCTGCCCTGGAGCAGCTTCTCGGCATCCCCGCACAGGAGATGAAAATTCGTGAACAGCGATCTGATGGCCTTCAAATCAGAGGAAGGCCGTTCCCCAGTTTTCAGAAAAGATGGAGAGGTATTTCTCCACTTTACTGTTTTTCCTTCTTTAATCTTTGATCCCACTGCCACTTTTCACTAGCGGACCATCTAAAAACCTAACGAATTTCAACCGAGAAAATGCAAAATCTAGCTGACCTGTCCTCCTTTTACGGACATGATTCTTTGATTTTTGGTCTGCAAACGCGATGGCCACACGTTGTGTATGTAAGCCGTGTGAGACATGAGTATGCAGACACCCCGTGTGCAAAACGGGGGCTCCCAGCACTGACTGTTCACACTGGTGTGAACACTCGAGGTGGCCGCTCAGGACACCAGTGCCAGCGGGTGGCCCTGAGCGCCCTCACCCTGAGCACGGAAGCATCCCGACAAGAAGGCAATGTGTGAACATGAGACCAGCCGAGAGACCAGTCTGCGCATCTGAGCTGTTTAACCGGCCACGACTCGCTGACTCGACGGACGGCAGGTGAACCAAGGTCCAAGGGACAGGAAGCATATGTATGTATGTATGTATGTATGTATGCACGTGCATGCATGTTCGCCGGGACAATCTCAGCAGCCTGTACTCATACTTGCCGAAGGGTCCCAGCAGGTTAACGAGCTGCTTCCTCGGGTGACCATTAGGAGTTAACAAGGTTTCTAGCTATCTTTTAGAAAATACAATTTCACTATATATCCCACTGCATCCCACAGTTTAAAAAATGTACGAAAAGCCCCTTCCTTATAGCTAAGAGTGTCTAAAGTTCCACGGATCCTCGACTCAAAATGTGGCAGACAAACAGGCTCCTGGCTTTCCAGATGACGGAAAAGGGCGAACGTGACGCGCTGTGTCAGGGAGAACTTACTTTTCCTTCTCCGCGGCGCCCGGCACACTCAGAGCGGCTCCTGCCTGCGCATCCCCCAGTGGCGGGGCCGGTTTTGTCAGCTGCAAGTTAAACTGAACCTGTGAAGCGAGAAAACACCTCGTGTAACTGGACGGGTGAGGAGACAAGCGGAGCGGAGCGAGGTGCTTGCACGCCTTCCTGATCGCCGAGCGCCCGGAGGTGCAGGCGCGCTGTCATTCACTGCACAGCACGCTCTGTGGAGGAGATTTATTATGAGGACTTTTCTCCTCGCCCCAAAAGTTCCGATCGCCCAAGCGAGAGGGCGGCGGAGACAAGCAGGAACACATTTAGACACGTGTATGCAGTTATTCAACAAACGAGGCTAGGAATTCGGATTTTAAAATAGAAGTAATCCAACAATCCACGTAAAACTCCAAACCAGATACCAGCACGCGATATGGAAGTCTATTTAAAGACACAGCAACAGATCAAAATGTATGTATGTCAGGAACCCACAAACACGAATCCCCACCGATAGATCAAAGGAGAAAAGGCAAACGAAAACTATGTCTACTTTTGGTAAAAACGCCTAATGAAGTCGGCAGAGACAGACACTGTGTAGCAGGAAAAATTAGAAGTCAGAAAGGTCAACGCTGCTGTCCTTGGTTATGAAGTTCAACAGTCTGAAGACATTGGTTTTTCCTACAGCGATCTACATTTAACACGGTAACATTAAACAGAAGTAGGAATTTTTAAAAGCCAGACAGGATGATTTTAAAACTCCTTATAGAAATCAACATGCAAAGAGAGTGAGGAAACTAGAGTATCAGATATTAATGCATAATATTGTTTCTGACCACCAATCATAAACAATTAGAAAACTGGAGAAAATAAGCAAAAAGCATGCTATCAAACCTGGACCACACTCTGGAAAGAGTGGGCAGTTTCTAAAAATTAAACCTAAGCCCCACCCGCCCTTCCATTCATGGGTCTTCCCCGGGAAACACAACGCCGGACACCACGTCCCCGGCGGCTGTGTGCGCCAGCCCCACGCTGAAAACGCCCCAACGCCCCCAAAGGCAGGTGGGGGGCCAGCGTGGCCTCCCCCCAACGTGCAGCACAAGCCACTGAAGTGGTGTGATGCGCCCACCACCGACAGACCCCGACCCGATGCTGGCAGAGAGGCCTGCGGAGCGACATTTGCGTGGCCCACGCACACAGGGTGCCGCGGCAGGTTTACAGCGACAGGAAGTCACCAGCCGTCGCCTCGCTGCTGAGAGGAGAGTGCGGTTCACTGGGAAGCACGAGGGGAAGGTTCGAGGAAAACTAAGAGCTCGCACACTGCACCGTGAGATGGTCTCACCGCTGTTAACCGCCTGAGTGAGTCAACCGAAAACTTCACAAGGGGAGACTATGGTGTGTAAATCACACCTTAGCAAAGTTTCACGTTAAAAAGGCACCAGAAAGACTAAAAAGACACATCCAAAATGGGGAAATAACCACAGTGAGAATATAAAACCAACAGAAAATGTCTGGAACATACACAGAACACGCATGACATTTTATGAGGGTTACCTCTCCCAGAGACGGATGGAACGGATAAACAGGAATCTAACAGAAGAAACACAGCCCATCAACGTACAAAAAGACGTTCCCTCTTACTTACCGGGAAACGCCAGAGAAGCCGAAATGCCTGCGGCCCGGTTCCTCTCCAGAATCCACCCGACAGATCCACTGCGAGAGGCCCAGACCGCTGCTGGGCTCTGGGGGAGACCGAGACCGGAGCCCACCCAACGGCCCCAGGCAGAGCGCCGTGTACACGCAGCGCACGCCAGCATGAGACCAGCAGCAGCCGTGTCCAAAGCTGGCAGCGACCACAGCTCCATCGACACGAGAGAGAACCCGTCATTCTGACTTACACGCTGGACAGTCGGTGATGTTCTATCCAACACATGACCTGATACACTGGCCACAGTTTTTACAGATGAAGAGGATGTATAAGCGAATAGCTGGCTATACCTGGTTCCTTCGTGTTCATTTCCTTACCTTGGGTCCCGAAGGCGGGTGGACGGCGTTTTTGGCAGACACAGGATGAGGAAAGGCGTTCTGGAAACCAAATGCAGAGGAGACGGGGTACCCGAGACCACAGGCTGGGTAAGTCAGTCTACCATCAACCTAAAAAATAAACACACACATTTCAGGATGAGAAACTGCTTCTAAGTAAGTGTTTGCCGACCCGAGGCATTAGCAGCTGCTGTAATCCCCGAGTTACAGCACCACCGCAGGCCGGGTTTGCTCATCCCGACACCGCAAAACTCCGCTTGGTTACCATGGGCCAGCTCAGCCGACCAACCTCTGTAGCTGTCTCTATTTTTTTTTTTAATGCCCTTTTATTGGTTTCAGAGAGGAAGGGGATGAGCCCACAACCCGGGCACATGCCCTGACTGGGAATCGAATCCAGGGGGTGACCTCCCGGTGCATGGGACGATGCTCAACCAGCTGAGCCCACGGGCCGGGCTCCTGGAACTATTCCAACACAGACTGCGGCATCTTGGTTCGCTCCCATGCCCCACACCCATCCCTAAAACAGGGGGCGAGGGGAGGGCAGGGAACAGACTCACAGATCAATAACGCAATCAGATATAAGCTCCTTTTCTGCCAGAGTGAGTAACAAGAGCATCAGTGCTCTTAAACTGACTAACGGAGACAACGGCTGGCTTTCCCAGTAATTCTCATTGTCTAACGACACCATTCACCAGCGACATGGAAACAGCTTAGTGAGGCCAACTGAAGCGCAGATCTTCAGTGGGTACCTCAGTGGCTGCCGGACAAACACACCCTTCACATGGCTGGTCAGCAGTCTGTGCAACTGTGTAACTCCGCACCGGGCACTTCCTTTCGCCCTTGCACCTCAGCAGAAATCCCCACCTTTTTAAAAAACCTTCACTGGAGGATATTTCTCCATTGAATTTTTCAGAGTGTGGCGTGGGAGAGACAGAGAGAGAAACTTCGATGTGAGAGACACATCGATGGGTTGCCTCCTGCACCGGAATGGCGCCTGCAACGGAGGTACCTGCCCTTGACAAGAATCGAACCCAGGACTGTTCAGTCCGAGAGCTGGCATTCTATCCAGAGCCAAACCAGCCAGGCAACTTTCCCTTCTTTAAACCCCAGGTACTGCCCTGACAGGTTTGGCTCCGTGGATAGAGCGTTGCCCTGCGGACTCAAGGGTCCCAGGTTCGATTCCGGTCAAGGGCATGGACCTTGGTGGCGGGCACATCCCCAGTGGGGGGCGTGCAGGAGGCAGCTGATCGATGTCTCTCTCTCATCGATGTTTCTAGCTCTCCATCCCTCTCCCTTCCTCTCTGTAAAAAACCAATAAAATACATTTAAAAATAAACAAATAAGTAAATAAATAAGCAATACACCAGGCACTGCCTGGTTTGCGAGAGCAGGTGGAAACTCAGGCATGTGAGTTTGAGACCCTCTGCCAATGCCGCGGCCAGGACTACAGAAACTCAGGTCCGGGGACTCGCTGGCTGCCCGCTGCTCCTGTGTGTGGTGTAGTGGGGTATGGTGTATGGAGTGTGGT
>JAAGEH010000188.1:2352448-2365177 GCA_011751065.1 Lasiurus cinereus | reverse complement strand
GGAGTCGCCCTTGTATCTCCTCTCGGTGAGGTCTTTGTTGGCGGCTTCCAGCTCAGACAGCCGGCCCTGCAGCTGCTGGGCGCTGCGCTGATGGAGGACTTCCAGCTCCTTTTTCTGCTGCTCGTGCTGCTGCTGGTACTGCATCTGCGCCTACGATATCATGGAACACAGGACCACACTCAAAGGGAAAGCACACACGGGAAGGTGGGAAGACGACAGTCCTAGTCAGTCTTCTCTGTGACTATAAGACTTCCTTGTTTTGAAGAGGAGCTGTTTTCAATCATGAACTTCATGAAGGAGCAGGTAAGGCAACAAAGGCCGATCTACACTCCAATCTCGTTCATAACTCTGCTCCTCCTAAGCACACGTTTACATTTAATGGTCAAGTTCAGGGAAGAAGAATACAGGATGAAGTAAAAAGGCAAACTGCAAGGTAGTATATATAGTGTGAACCAAATGAGAGGGTACATAAGGAACTTTCAGTATTTCCTTTAAACACTATTATGTTGTTTCCATTTTTTAAACGTGTTTTATAATGGAACCAACAATAAAAAACCACATACCTAAATTTATGAAATCAGCAAGGTATTGTGTATGAGTTCAGCCCTACATTTAGTAGTTACATTTTAGCTAAACTAAAATCGGAACATGGTACTAACTGTATAATAAAGACCATGTTGCCTGTTTGACTCATACCACAAACATCTTAGTAATTTCTGTTGAGTATTATCAAATCCTAAATACTTTTTAAAAATAAGTTATACTTTTCTAATTATGGCAGTTATACATGCTATTAAAGGCACAAAGAAATCACAAATGACCAATAATCTCATCCAGGGACTCATTCTAAAGATTTAGGAAAAACATCCCTCATACATGTACAACATGCATACTTAAATTTCACATGTTAGGATTGAGATATTTATACAATTTAATTGTGCTTTTCATTCCCTTACCATTTGTACCTTCTCACGTCATTAAAAAAATCTGTAAACATGCGAGTAGTTGCACAGCATTTCGCCCACAGCTGTACCTTCCTTCATTTAATCCCTGCCCTACTATGGCCACTGAGTTTCCAATTTTTCACATTGACAAATAAAATGATTCCTATTATTGTACAGAGATCTACATCCAAAATTCAGACTACATATTTCCTTACGATTAATTATAGGTCAAAGAATGTGAATAATATGAAGCTTGACACAAGTTCTAGAACTGCATTACAGAATGTTCTCTCTCTCTATTCCCCTTTTTTCTCTCCTAAGCTCCACCCAGCAAAGCTGGCTCAATTCTTCCATGGATCACTTTTTATACCTCTGTAAGTTTCTAAATAAAGTTTTGCTTGTTTAAAAATAAAAATAAATAAAACTGCATTCCAGGAAATTTGTATCCATTCAAAAATTCCTACCACAAGTGCAGGAAAGTAACCTATATAATAAAAGGGTAATATGCAAATAGACCAAACAGCAGGACAACCAAACAACCAATCAAAGCATAATATGCTGTAAAAAAAAGCATAATATGCTAATGATATGCTAAGGATGCTCAACCGCTCAGTATGACGTTCACTGACCACCAGGGGGCAGATGCTCCAACTGGTAGGTTAGCTGGCTGCTGGGATCTGCCAATGGGGACTGAGTGAGACAGGCCAGACATGCCCTGGAGCCCTCCCGTGGTCCTTCCCCGCTGGATCATGCACGGGTGAGGTCCCTCAGCCTGACCTGTACCCCCTCGCAATCTGGGACCCTCGGGGGATGTCAGAGAGCTGTCAGCCCCAGCCTGCAGGCCACTCCGCTGGGAGGGCGCCAGATGCAGGGCTCTGGCAGCGCAAAGCTCTCCCCATCAGGGCTGATGGGGTGCGAGCCCGCGGTCAGCCCAGTAGGAGCTGCAGGAAGCACTGGACTTCGGGTTTCGGCCCCATCCCTGCAGGCCCCATAGAGGGACCCCAGTGGACTGGCCTCTAGTCTCTTCCATAAAATACTTGGGGAATGTTACATTACTACTTTACAAATCCCCTCATTTTTTAAAAACTGGAGAGGGGAGGAGAAGGGAACAAAAAAGATACAACAGGTAAGAGCCAGATAAAGCTGCCAGTGCAACCTTGGAAGACCACCCTGAAGGGGCAATCCGGAAAAGCAAGCAGAGCCACCGGGAGAGGTGCTAGCTGCGACCGGCTGAGGCAATCCAACGCTCATGGCAACTAAGGCCAAAGGCAGGAAAAGGAAAAAATGGTCTTATCCCCGCGGTCATTACCATTCTGAAGTGCTTTGTGTTGTGTGTGTGTGTGTGTGTGTGTGTGTGTGTGTGTGTGTGTATGCGTGCGCGTGCACATACCTGTGTGATTTTTTTTTAAGTTGAGGAAGAGATTTACATCATTTAGATGTTCTACTTTATTTCAGATGATTCTGATGCACATCACAGTTTTAGAATCACCGCCCTATAGAATATCTATCAGCAACAGGAGAACAGAGCAGCTGGGTTTAAAGTCTCAAAGGACTGGTTCTGATTCACAGCCTGTCAGAAAGCGCAGTAGGGAAGGCAAACAATCCTTCAGTCACTTGGCGTTATAGTTACAGTATGCAATATCCATTCATATTTATATGGGTATACTGCAATCTCACTTCTAGCAACAAGGAATGTCCGTCACAGTATTATTTACCATAATCAAAAATGGGAAGCATTTAAATGTCCACCAGCTGGCTAAGCAGTTAAATAATTTGTTACATCCAAACAGTGAACACTACACAGCCACTGAACAGGAATACCTGAACCAAAACGGAATGACACCTGCGATGTCATGTTGGGGAAAAACAGTCCGTCAGCAGATCCAGCGGATCTCAGGAGCACAGGACAAAGCCAAAACCCAATGCGTGTACACACGTGTCTATGATTATATATATATTTCCACATTTCAAATGTTATAAATACAAATATTTACGAATTACATATTATTTGCAAGTATGGAGAAAAGTCTGAAAACCCCATTAAATATTTATAGTTTGGTTAGTGAGACTTTGAAGGAGACCATTTTTACACTCTGTGAAGTCGAACACTTTAAAGCACGCACACATACTTTTATCACGAGCACTATGACGAAGCAGTAACAAAAGTTTCCTGATGCTCATACCTGTAAGGCCTTTTCCCTCTCTCCGGTCAGCTCCTGCGAATGCTTGCTCGACAATTCCGCCGTGTGGGATGCCCACTCATTCCGCAACTTGTCTAATTCTTGAACTTTTTCTGATAACGTCTGCACCAGAGTTCAATACAAAATAGTGAGCGTCTCTTACCCGGGTCATTAGGTTAGAACATTCCAATTTTTACAAGGATATCAAGGAATATGGAAGCACAGATTTTCAGGATATACGCAAAGATTTTCTGAATTTGAGGAAATCAAGATTAGAATAAAAGCAGTTTCCGATTTGACACGGCCCACAGTCAAGCTTGTCTGTCTTTAAGCGGTCAGTGAAATCTGGCCTCCCCCCACCCCCAGTGCCCCCTCTGGCATGAAGAAGCAGACACCCCAGCTGGAGCCGGTCAGAAGCATTCACTTTATGCATGAAGCATGGCACAGGTTCCCAAGGTGGGTGGTGCTTGCAGAATAGCGGGTTATCAGAGAGTCAGGTCCTCAATTTCAAGTACTGGGGGCAAAAAGTAGTAGCTCTGACTGAAACGCTAAACCTGTCAGAGGAATTAATTCTAAACGTAAGAAAAGGGGAAGGTTTACAGAACACCCGAAAGGCCACTTTAGACAAGAGGAATGAGGTCAATGAGAGAGCAGAGAAGGAACCTACGACAGACGCTGGACCTCATGTTAATGGAGACCTGGAGGAAATGTGTCATACGCTGGGGATAACGAAAGTGTTTGGATGGAATAAAAAATCAAAGAGATAAAGCATCGGGTTAAGATAACTAACTGGCAGGAAAAGGGTGGAGGAAGGAGGAGGAATTCTGGGATAGCATGCTTTAAGAAAAATACACAAAAGCCTGAATGGGATTCCAGGGGCAATTCAGAGCCAAGGTCTGGATGACTTACAAAGAAAAATGAAACCCGCTTTACCTTCTGTGTGAAATTCAGTTGCCTAGTAACGTCCTCTAGCGACTGTGTCAGTGATAATTTTTCTTCCTGTTTATAAAAATAAAATGGAGCTTACAATTTAATTATGCTCAAACATTAGCAAAGTACAGCGTCAACATCAGGCTGGAGTTGGTTAGAAACTCAAATTACAGGCCCCACCTCAGACTCTGAGTCAGAATCTGTGCCAGCGAGATCTCTAGATTTGTGAGCAATTAAATTTTGAGATGCACTGGTCCACAGCATTTGACGAAGGAGACTTTCTGAAAACACTTTAAAGGCCTCCAATGCTGCTGGAGAGCACTTATTTTATTTCATTCAATTTAAGACGGGCTAGATATTCCTACGTGTATCGATAAGCTGACGAAACCATGACCCCCAGGGTTTAAGTGACCTGCCCAAGATCGCAGAAAAGTAGTGAAAACCCTGAGACCTAACTTTCTCAGTTCCTGGTCCAGTTCTATCTTTGAACCTTGAGTAAGTGAAAAATAAATATACTCATTAGATGTTACAAAAATTGTGTGGCCATCCCATTCAGAAAACCCAAACTAAAAGCAATATAGCTCTTCAGTGCTTTATCAGAGTCCTTCGGTCGTTATTTTAAAAGAAGACCCTGAATTCCAATCTTACCTTGCTACATTTCAAACAGCCTGCTAGAAACTTCTTTATCTCCACATCAGTGCCAGGTAAGAGTTTGAGAGAGAGGTGTGTAAGATGCTTAAAAGGATTGGTCTCCACCACATTGAGGAGGACAGGAGAGCTATCCAACACAGCTGCCGGCGACACTAACTGCAGCAGGAACCTGGGAACGAAGCTCACGTTACCACACGGTCCTGAGACAGGGAAACTCGCCCACTGAGTCACAACCCCATGCATCCCGTTCCAAACTCAGCGGATCATCAAGATTAGAAGGATCCGGAAAGGGGGCATATTGAAATCCTAGGGGTCAACATGAAAGACTCACAATGGTAAAATGTGCTAAACTGGTGTCAATAGTAAAACGTGAATCTTGGATAAGAAAAATGACTGACTGAAACATAATGAATTTATTAATGCCCATGATTTCATGATGAAAGACAGATGAGAAAAAGCGAACTAAAATAAAAAAAAACTGAAATCACAAAAATAACTACAGTAACAACTTTATACTCTAAAAATTGACAATTTGAAAGAATATAGCATTTATCCTTTATTGTATAATTTTCAGGGTAATCAAATCATCCTGATGGGCGTACATTCTTAATTGTAAATGAATTGTATCCAATAAATATAGACAGAATAGGATTAGGAAAGCCTAATTTTGTAGTCTCTGCTGACATATCTGATTTGATCAATAACCATCAGCTGAAGAAGCAACAGATAAAAGGTTGGAGAACTTTACAGTGAAAGGTCAGGCATCAGCACCTCATGAATATCCACCCCTCCTCCCCCTCCCAATTCCCCCCCACACCACTTATTCTCTCCTTTTTCCAAGCTCATTACACAAACATACACTTGATGCTATTAAATACTTCATTTAATGAAAATTAAGAGTAAATATTTCTGATTTTAATCGTGAGATTAAGTAAATTTAGGATTCCTTGGAGCCCTGGACCCCCGTTTTTAAGATGGCCAGGGACACCTGTCACACAGAGAACACTGTGCCACCCACTCGCCCTATCCCGAGAGCTGGTGCTGAGACTCACCTGGGGACTTCCTTGGCGTGCTCCTGCGCACACTGCTGCAGCAGATCTATGAATTTCTGCGGGAAAGCTAAAAAGTCTACCAGAAGCCCTTGCTGGAATTTTAAACTGCACAGAAAACAGGAAAAGGTGGTTTTAGAAAATGTAACTACTACCTTTTATTATAATTAACACCCTGGAAGGTCATTTTTTTCTTTACTAACCATGCATAATCAAGATGTAATAAACTAGGGAACTTTGATTTTTTAGAAAATTTATTCAATGAGAGGGAAAAGGTCAATAAATTTAGCTAAAGATCCAAATTTCTGAGCCATTGTAAGCAGAACTCTAATAATCTATGAAATACTTATTTTCCCCAAAACATTCTGAGTAATTAGCATATAAATAGTCCAGTGTTCCTAAAAATACCTAAATGTTCCCAATAGGTATGTATGTTAAATACATACCTATTGGCTATGTATGTTAAACAGAATAGTACCAATACATCCACAGAACTTAAAAGCTTACTTATTCCTAGGTTAAATAAAAGATGAGCAGAGTAAGTTTAGTTACCTCTGAAAATCTTCCTCAGATATAACGAGGTTATAGAGGAAAAAGGGATCGGTGTCATCGGTCAGACGGATAACTAAATCCTAAAAGAAAGTGATTGTGAATGTGTTTAGCTGTGGCTTTCAGTAAAAAGTGAAAACATCCCACATCCATCAATACGCCCGCATCAGGCTGCACGGGCTCTGCTCCTGGAGCTGCTGGCTTTCCTAGTCTTAGACCCCATCTTCACAGGGACTGATTCTGTTTATTGAGAGCTACAGGGGGGAGGAGTGGGGGGAGAGTTAAGTAAACGCTAGGAGTTTTAAGTTTAGGAGTATCATCCTTAGAAAAATTCAGACCCAGCCCTTGCTGCACCATGAACAATGACAAAAATATTCTTTACCACTGACTATACCATATCAACCATATTTTCAGTTTCCTGCAAGTTAATTGTCTGGCATTTCAAAGTGGCAAACCCACGAGCAGAGTCACAGCCGTCCGCCCTGGGGAAAGGAGCACTGTCCCTCGGGCAGAGGACGGGTATCGGGTGACCTGCAGCCAGGCCCCCTCCTCCAGGCCCCTCCGCTCCAGATGGCCTCGCGTGGACCCCCTGCCTCAGCTTCAAGGGAGTCAGCAGCTTTCACCCAGACCTGCTTCCAGATCAAGCGTACCGGGTGCCAGCTCACCAGCAGCCAACGCGGACAGCAAAGTGCCCGACATCACGGACTCAGAGGGCACGGTGTAAGGAAAACAGAGCGACAAGATGGTGAAGGAGCCCTAACTGGGTTGGCTCAGTGGATAGAGCATCAGCCTGCAGATTGAACTGAAAGGTCCCGGGTTCGATTCTGGTCAGGGGCATGTATCTTGGTTGTGGGCACATCCCCAGTAGGAGGTATGCAGGAGGCGGCTGGTCGATGTCTCTCTCTCATCGGTGTTTCTAACTCTCTATTCCTCTCCCTTCCTCTCTGTAAACAATCTATAAAATATATATTAAAAAAAAAAAAAAGATGATGGAGACAATAACGAAACACGCTCTGGGTTCAGAGTAGGTTCCACTTGACATGAAATGTACTTGTGGCCCCTGAGGAGCTGTTGGGGCCTCGGAAAACCTACCCCACCGCTGAGTGGGGCTAGAAGAGGAGGAGGTCCCAGGCTCGCACAGGAATACCATGGACCACCTCTTCCCAATCAGCAATCCAGCCACCTGCTCTGCCTCACAGGCCCTGCTCTTCAGCAACTGCAACTGAGGTGCTTCCTGGAATCCACCCCAAGATGCTTAAAAACCCAAGCTGCTGCCAGTACTCCCAGGGCCCTGAATATTTCAAATATATCTTACTGATTTTTACAGAGAGGACGGGAGAGGGACAGTCAGAAACATCGATGAGAGAGAAACACTGATCAGCTGCCTCCTGCACACACCCCACTGGGGATGTGCCCGCCACCAAGGCAAATGCCTTTGACCAGAATCAAACCCGGGAGTCTTCAGTCCACAGGCCGACGCTCTATCCACTGAGCCACACCGGCCAGGGCCCTGGATATTTTAGAGAAAGCCGAGGTGGAGAAAACAATGCCCTACTTCTCAGCCCTGTAGTCTGTGTCCATCTGAAGACCATACAGGACGGATGCTCGAATGCCGCTCTTCCAAAGGCCAAGGGAAAGATTTAGAATATCTCCCTGCAGAATCCATCCATTCCGTTCTCACACGCACACCAAGAAACGCCGACTCTCTAGGGTAGCAACAGATTTTCTAGCATCCTAAGTGTCCTGGGCAAACCTCAGGGGCCAGCCTCCCAACCCCCATTCTTCTGCGCTTTAGAAATATGTGGTATCACAATCTCTGAGTTATCGTAGTACTTTCTACCACTCGGGACCCGCGAGGTACAAAATGGCCCCAAATTAAAAGCAAAACAGGTGCAAAAAAGATCTCACATTCTTAAACAAAAATAATTATCTGCAATGTAACAGAAATGATCATAGTTCAAAAGCGAAGCGAATACCCACCTTTCTGTGAACCGGGTTAGACACTGCTTGCAGCTCAATGCTCACTCTAACACTGACTCTCCTGTGAAGACACAAGGCGACCGTCAGTCCACAGGACACAGTGACACCACCTGCTCCATTAGCTCCAGGGCCTGCCTTCCACAGACGCTCCTCACTGGGAGTGCTGGGAAAGCATCCCGGGTTTGAAGTTCAAGTTCTTATTCTCCACCAGTAAGTAGCAATCAGGTCTTTAACCCGAGGCTCAATTGGTCTCTCCTGTAAAGTGGGGTTGTCATGAGGAGTAAGAGACAGAAACGAAGGGGAAGGCCGAGCACGAGCCTGGACCATAACCTTACTATCCTGATTCTGAAACGGCGCCTGCTGAAAGATAAACCATCCATTTAATAACTTTTCACACTGAAAAGTCACCAATCCAAATAATGGAATGATTTATGAGATTCCATTTGAAAGAGTTAAAATGTGGTATAATATAGAGACTGGAATGTTGAGTCAAGGACGAGGATAACATATTCCCTCCCCTCACACACACAACATGTTTTTTGTGGTGTTTTTTTTTTCCCAGATCCACAAAGTACATCTGTTCCATATGCTCCATGCAGTATAAGCACAGAAGCATCACCAACAGGTTACCCCCTATCTTATTCTAGAGGAACTCGAAGCCCTAAGAGGAAGAAACCATAGTTTTCCACATTCCATACCGCACCCTGCAGAATCCAGTACTGAACAGAGGCCTATAAATAGAGGTCCTCATAAACATTAACCAAATTGAATAAAGATATTTAAATAATTAGGAAATAAAGGGAAATACTGGTGAAAACCCATCTCTACATAAGTGGTTCTCAAACTACTGTGCTAGAGTTAAATAATTAAGTAACATGGAAAGGGAAAGCAACAAATAATTTGTTCAATATTACGTTATCCTTCTAAAGCTGTGTTTGAAGCCTTTCCCACAGCCCACCACTGCGTACAGGCTGCAGGAACAGAAAGTGTGGACAGAGCAGTGCGCATGGGCGGAAAACCTGGTAAGAGCTGACCAAAGCTAACTTGGTTTTTTATGCTCTGACTTACAATTTTACATTGGCTGAAAATCTTAGCTCACAGGAGGTTATCTGAAAAGAATCAACCAGCGCTGGTGAGCACCACAAAAATAGAGAGAATTATCTTTAAACCCACAGAACGTTTTGTTTCTGTGTTTACTTCAACTCCCCCACGCCTCCCCAAATATCCTGTAGAAAAATCTGTGCTTTCAGAGGATATACTATCTGAAATCAGAAATCTTGCTTTATCGGTTGTAATGGCTGCCATAGGAACATTATAAAACAAATCAATAAAACCTCAATAAACATGCTATTTCTCAAAATAAACGCCACATTCGGAACAATGCATACATCTACAAAACATCTTCCTCGTCAGGTAAACCTGGCTTAGAGACCTGGATTCCAGCCCACCTCTGGCACCTAGAAGCTATGACCCCCACCTCTCAATGCAAACAACGAGAGCCACTCTAGGCCAGGTGCTGTGCTGGGTGCTAGGTTACAAACAGAAACAAACCTGGTCCATGTCCTCACACTGAGATCCGACTGAATGACCGGACCCCAGATTTGCTGTAGGATTGTACTGTAGGGTTTCCAGAGAGGGGAGGGGAGAGTCCCACTCGCTGAGTGCCCACACTAGGAGCCCTTGCCAGGCCCTTGGAATCACCACCTCAGCTAACAACAGTCATCTTACGTCAATAGCATCTTCCTGCAGAGAGAGAAGCCGAGGTGCAGTAATAAACCTGGTGGGGGTCACATTCCAGAGCCCCAACCAGACCTCAGATTTTCACTGACATCAGGCTAAGAAATAAAGTCAATTGACTTCAACTCGGGCAACCTTGACCAGAGCCTCACGTGGACGGGATTTAAGACCTTGGACGTTATGAAGGAAGGAGCACGGGACGCGAGGGGAGCAGGACAGAGGCAGGGCACTGAGAGAGAACGCGCGGCACTCGGAGGGTAACGAGGAGCTAGTGCAGTGGTTGGCAAACTCATTAGTCAACAGAGGGGTGATTCTCCAGCCGCGGTTTGCCGACCACTGTCTAGTGTGCCTACTACATTGGGGAGAGGAGCTCAGGAAACAAAAATAAATGAGAGCCGAGACCGATTTGGCTCAGTGGATAGAGCGTCGGCCTGCGGACTGAAAAGTCCCAAGTTCGATTCCAGTCGGGGGCATGTGCCTTGCTTGCGGGCACATCTCCACTGTGGGGCGTGCAGGAGGCGGCTGATCGATGTCTCTCTCCCATCGATGTTTCTGCCTTTCTATCTCTCTCCCTTCCTCTCTGTAAAAAATCAATAAAATATATTTTAAAAATAAAAAATAAATAAATAAATGAGGAAGCAAGTTGGTGTCAAATCACGGGCTTCACAATGCTTCACCACTTTCCTCCGGACCGTTCTGCGATCAGTGCCACTGCCTCCTCCTCTACGCCGTCAGTAATTTGTAAACTTCACGCGCTAATCACACGTTAATAACAGCTACCGTTTAGTGAATACCTATGATACTCCAGGCACTGTTTGTTCTAAGCACTTTAATACGCACGAATTCACCTCCAGTTCATAACACTCCCACGAGGCAGCTACTTTTATCACTGATTTACGATGGGCACAGAGACACTAACTTAACAAACAAACCTGTACAAAACCAACGTCGGGAAGTGGCAGAGCTGGAATTGCAAGCCAACCCGGCCCCCCAGCCTGAAATCTGAACCCCGCTGTGCTGCCTCTCCCAGGCCAACGGTTGGCCCTATTGAAGCTGAGTTCCTTGAGGACCAGAAGGAAAACCGGGGCGGGGATTTCTGTAGTTTGGGGGCTGGAAGTGAGGAGGCAGGAAGCTTCCCGCGCTTAGCACCTCGGACAGTCCCCGGTGCACAGTGGGCATTCGGACATTTATTTGTTCAGCTGAACTGGCCTTGAATGCTTAACTCGGTAAGAGAGTCCGCATTATTCCCCACAGGTCAGGGGTCAGCAAACTCTTTCTGTCAAGGGCCAGATAGCAAACACTTGAGGCTCCGCAGGCCACAGGTCTCTGTCACAATTACCCACCTCTGCCCTTGTAGCTAAAAAAGCAGCCACAAAGGACTCCTTAACAAAGAGAATGGCTGTGCGCCAATAAAAAGGCGGCTTTATTCACGCAAGCGGGCAGCGGGCCACCTGGCCGTGGGCTCCAGTTTGCTGACCTCTGCTTCAGGGGACAGGAAAGGTTTCTGAACAGGAGGGTGAAAAGGGTGACCTGTGTCTTAAATTCGGAGATATTCTCATTACTAGTAAATAAGGGCCGGAGAGTAAGAGCAGAGACAGGAGTGATGCACCGTTAACAGCTGTGGGCCAGCAGACAGCCTGCTGGGAGCTCAAGCCCATTCCGCTTCTGGTTTGCACATGAACTTCCACTCTGCCGCCCACAGCGAACCCTCAGCAGAGGACACCGCCTGGGGGACTCCGCCCACAGCCCAGAACCCCCGCCTCACCTGCGCCCACCCCTTTCTCTAGAGGCAAATCCTCTTAAAACACCTTACAGGGGTCTCCCCAGCACGCGTGCACACGATGTATACAAACACTGGCCCACGCCAGCACGGCTTTGCCGCGTGGCGTGCTGCTGGCAGTTCTGGTTTCACGCCTCGCAATGGGCCAGTAAACGCTCCGCTTTAAAAGACCTTCAGCTGTGGCAGTTACCATTTTTTACTTTCTGCTCAACAACGTAATGAGATGGAGAAGAGCTAGGAGTTTCGATGTTGGAACCAGAGATGACACCCTCACCTTTCATCCTTCTATATCCATTCTAGAACAGTGCTGCGTCTGATGGAGAAAGAATGGAGGCCACGAATATGAGCCCCATAACAATTTTATGTTTTCCAGAAGCCGCATTTAACCCAAATACCCCAGGTTTCGCCATCTTACTCTACAACATAATCAGCATCAAAATCGAAATATTCTACACCCCTTTTCTTCACAGAGCCTTCAACGTCCACTGTGCATTTCACTCTATGGCACCTCCGTCTGGACCAGTTCCAAGTCCCATGTCCAGTGACCCCAGTGGCCGGCACTCTGGGCAGCAGGACAGAAGGACGGACAGAAACAGCCCGCACTCCCCATCCTCAGCCGACGGCGTGGCACCACCTGCCTGCCTGGCTGGCCAACGGATTCGGGACCTCATTAAACCACATACTGGTTTCACATGCCTCCATCCATCGATATCCTCGGCTCCCACGCCACACGTCCACACCTGAGCCTCCTAGCCATCACCTGGGCGGGCATGTTGCACCCGTTTTACAAACGAGAAGCGAAGAGACGCCTAATGAGGGGTGGAACCGAGACAACAGTGCAATCTGCTGGGCGGGAGGGGGGGAGTTTAACGAGAGCCAAGGGGGGTACGCATGTGGAGATGGCAGGAGACGTGACGTGGGGTGCTGAG
>JAAGEH010000188.1:2335692-2352438 GCA_011751065.1 Lasiurus cinereus | reverse complement strand
AACTGTGTAATGAATGAATGGGTCGAAGGGAGGCACAGACAAGGGAAGAAGGGAAGGATCAGTTTTTCAGTTGAGTTTCTGTGAGCTCTTCACATTACTAACAGCATTTTTATGGTTTTGTTTTGGTTCAGGACTTCTTTATTCAAGACATCAATGCAGGCCTAAAAGACGAAACAGAAATTCCTGAACAGTTAGTAAGTACTTGCCTTTTTACCTTTAAACAGTATTTATAAGTTTCTCCACATGGAATAAGCTGCGTTCCCATTTTTGTTGGGAATAAGTTAATTTCTTAAAATTTAGAATGCATTTTCCTCTCAAACCGATACTCTCACTGATCAGCTCACTCCTCATTTTTTTTTTTGTATGTAGGTTCCAATTTCTTCTCTCCCCGAAGAGCAGTTGGAAATTTTAATTAAGAAGCTGAAAAAAGCAAGTGAGGGTAAGTCGGCCTGAGGTTGCACGTTCCAGCGCTTTAAGAACAGTTAGGTGGTACGTGAGCAGCATCGGTGGCTTAAGGATGTTCCCACTCCTGTCCAGGGCCCTGTGGTTTCGGGTGTGGTTGCCTAAGCTCTCGTGCTTACATTTGGCACAGGTTTGAACTCTACACTTAAAGATCAGATTATGTCCCATCCAGCATTGCATGATGCCCTTAATGACCCTAACAATGGGGATTCCGCCACCAAACACCTGAAGCAGCAGGTATGTGAGGCCACGCCGCTCCTAAACACGGCTCTGGCCTGTCGGCCGCTAACATTCTGTTCCTTCTACACGTAGCTACTAATGAGCTTCCACTCGGGGTGCCTTTCAGGGACAGAACCCTTCCATTCCAAAAAAAAAAAAAACACGCATAAACATCTCCTAAAGTGTTCGGCCTGACTATGGGTCCGAGTACTGCGGGTTACATCTTCCCAAACACAGCAGGAGAACACGGAAAGCCACACAGACATCTTCCACGTGACCAGGCCGCCCTCTGTTAGCATGACCTTCTGCCGTTTCTCTCACTTGAGCCAGATGTGTTTGCTCTCGTTTGTAAAATAATCTCGAGAGGTTTGCAGGCTTCTATTTTAGGTAACATTGAGAAATTAAAGTTACTTGGCCCAAGAAGATGCTTTGTTGAGTTTGGAGCAGGAAAGGGGAAATTATCTCACTGGGTTGATATTGCCTTAAAAGATGCCGAAGAGGTTCACTTCATCCTCGTAGAGAAGGTGCCCACGAGGTTCAAGGTGAGCGCGCGCGGTACCCGATGTGCTTGCACTTCCCCGTAAACAAGGGGCATGTCGCTAAAAGGGGGTGTTGCTCGGAGTTTTGAAAACCAATACAACTGCTTTGTTTTCCTAAAGCTTTTCCTTAAACATAAGAACGCCACGGTTACGATCATGTTGTGTTTGTGCAGGTGGATGGCAAACACAAAAGGACAAACTCGGTGTTTCAGAGGCTTCAGATTGACATCCAGCACCTGTGTCTGAGTGAGTGGCGTAATATCTGTGGTCTGCCAGAAATCATAGACGTTTCTAGTACAGCCAGGCGTGACACCCTTTGGGCACGAGGGCGAGGCCTGGTCAGGCAGCTGACACGCTGCTCGCTCACAGCCCTGTGCTCCCCCTCCAGCCGCCGCAGCGTTGATCCTCATTCCTGACCCACCAAGTGCGAATGTTTGTTGGCGTCTCAGCCCTAAAATTCAAAGCCTCTGCTTAGTTCTCGGCGTGGGGAGGCACCGGAAGGCCTTAGCCACGAGGGGCTGACTGGGTTCTCTCCTTTCCCTGCAGACAGGATCCCCGTGCTGAGCAGGGAGAGGCTGCCCGTGGTGGGCATCGGCAAGCACCTGTGTGGAGCGGCCACAGGTGAGCAAGCGCACCCATCGCGTCCCCCTGCTCTCGGGGTCCTCGCGCCTGGCCCCGCCGTGTCCGGGGTCTCCCCGTGTTCCGGTCACGTGGTCACCGCTCGGTGGTCTGCACGGTAGCACCGGCCCCGTGGGCGCGCAGACGGAGGGCCTCCTGCTCAGCTGCTCGGGGCCCCGGGTGAGGTCAGGTGAGGTCAGACACGGGCGCTCCTGTTCCCCTTCTTGAATGGTGTGCTCCTCCCGGGGGCGCCCTTCCTGCCCGCTCCTCCCTCTGCGTCTCCCTCCCTCTCTCCCTCCGGGACTGGCACCTCCGCCAGCCTGCACGGACACCCGCCTCTTCCTTTCTCTCTGTGGCTTTTCTTGGGGTGAAAAGTCCATGGCCTGTCAGTGTAGGCAGGTGCATGGTCTCCATGCGAGGCACCTCCTCAGCCAGGGCGGAGACCTGAGGTCGGTCCCAGTATTGGGACTGAACCATTTTGCAAACTAGACCTTAAACTTCAGACGGTTTTACTGGGCAGTAAAGTAGACTTTATGCAGAATAAATCATTCAAGAAAGTGAGATGAGCCGAAACCGGTTTGGCTTAGTAGATAGATTATCAGCCTGCGAACTGAAGGGTCCCGGGTTTGATTCTGGTCAAGGGCATATACCTTGGTTGCAGGCACATCCCCAGTGGGGGGCGTGCAGGAGGCGGCTGATCGATGTCTCTCTTTCATCGATGTTTCTGACTTTCTATCCCTCTCCCTTCCTCTCTGTGAAAAATCAATAAAAATATATTTTAAAAAAAGAAAGTGAGATGATAAGAGCAAATCCAAACAAAGCTGACCACTCAGAAGAGGTTGGTCACTGGTGGACAGCCAAGCAGGGTGGCCGCTTTGGGTTGGGGCTTGAAAAGCCATGGCGCCCCCTCGAAGTGAAGGACGCACGGACGGACGCCGCCGTGGGGCGGGCTGTGTTGCAGATCTCGCCTTGCGCTGTCTGGTGGAAACGTACGGTGCCGGTCGGGAGGAAGGGGACGCGCAGCCTTCAGCCAAACGCAGAAAGGACGATCGAGCAGACCGAGGCATCGGCGCCACGGCCGAGGATGGCGGCGACAGCGGCGTGGCAGAGGCGTGGGCCCCCGTGGCTGGCATCGTGGTCGCGCTGTGCTGTCACCACCGCTGCGACTGGAGGCACTATGTGGGCCGAGACTACTTCCGGGCTCAGGGCCTGGGCGCCCGGGAGTTCCACTACTTCCAGCGCATGAGCAGCTGGGCCACGTGTGGGCTGCGCACGGCTGCCACCGAGGCCTCCGGTCACCCCGGGACGAGAGATGACGAGAGCGAGGACGGCGAGGAGCACGATGGCGGCGGACACCGAGGCCCCGAGGACCGCACGGGGGCGCTGCCCGGGTAAGTGATGGGGAACCGGACCGCCCTGTTCTCAGACGCAGAGCCCGTTCGCGAACACGTGTTAAAAGACGCGCGTTCTCGCTGTGGCCGCGAACAGGAGCGATCTCGGGGCTTCGGTAAGCGGACAGGCGTGTGCTCCCCGCTGCAGGTCCCTCCCGGTGGCGGAGAAGCAGAGGCTGGGGCGCCTGTGCAAGCTGCTCATCGACCAGGGCCGCCTGCAGTACCTGCAGCGAAGGGGCTTCCGGGCCGCGCTGCAGCGCTACACCGACCCCGGGGTGTCCCTGGAGAACGTGCTGCTCACCGCCCTGCCGGCCCGGGCCCCGGCCGCGGGCACCACCGCCTGACGGAGAAGCAGCCGACTGCCGTCTGTCTGCCACCACCAAGCAAGCCGCCACACTGTGCGTGTGCGTCATGGAAATACCGTTTATAGCAGGTGACACGGACTTTACAAGAACGCGTGCCTCGTGGCACTTTGTACTGACTTGGCTTTTCCTGGAGGAGAGTCCGGGCTGGAGAGAACGCACCAAAGCGGCTTCGGCAGGCGCCCGGGTTCCTGTCTGTCAGCCGTCGGGGTCGGCAGAGGGGTCGGCGGCGGCAGAGGTCGCACAGTCGGCCGCGGCATCTGAAACACACACAGCAGGTTGCCATGGGCAACAGTCACTTTCTAGTTAGGTGGATTATGGACATCCATGTTCCTCTCGTTTTATTTAGTCCTTTTTCATTCTCAAGTTCGAGACGTCATACTCAGTTGTCAGTCTCTAACGGGGGCAGCCTGAGCATGGGGCTTCTGGGTAGTTTTCTTTCCAAGCAGATCTGGAAAGAATAGTCAGTCATGCTTTCTTCCTTTGCCATTTACAGTCAGTAAGTCCACCTTCAGACGCCCAGGGTCAGACCTGTGTGTATATGTTACCAGGATTTGTCCAGGCACACTCCGAAACCAAAGCCATGTTTCCCAGGGGAAGAGAAAGGGACTTCATTCTGTTGGGTGTCATGCAGTTAGAACTTCCAAAAAGACGCTGAGAAGCCCACTTCACAGATGTAGTCGAGATTTGCAAATAAGTTCTGAGATGAATTATCTCACATCTTTTAGCAGGCTACTTTTACGTGTGTAAATGCAAATGTAAGTGTGTGCTCTCTGGTTTCAGAAAGGAATTTGGGGTGCAGTGAACCAAACACCGCACACAGACCTCACTTCACTCACAGTTTCTGTGACAGCAACATTAAGCCACTCACATGTGGGTCTGACTTTCACATCTCACCCTTGAGTGAGTCTGCCTTTATGTGTAAACAGATGTGTTAATCACGGTATGTTTTCCAAGACAAAGACTCAGAATTACTAGTTTTGGATTAATGACACTCTCAGGTAACTTTTTTAGAGGTCTATGGTCACATGAATTGTAAATTAAACAGCCTATTTTTAATTTCAGACCTTTCTATTTTATTTGAATCTCATGTTTTGTGAAACTGCGTGGGTTCAAATCCCAAGTACCACCTCTCAGGGCCCAATTTCCTCTTAAAATGGGGGTGATGACAATAATAAAGCCTACCTCGCAAGGTTGTTGTGAACATGAGACTATGAATGTAAATGCTTAGAACAGTCGGAGCACAGAGTTAGTACTTAATGAATACTAACTGTTCTAAGTAGTGCTAGTTCATGAAGCTTATTATCATTTTAATAAATAATAAACAGACTTGGTTGTATTGACTGTTTAAGTTGCAATCTTTTTCTCTTGTTATAAGTTGTACGCACAATACTAGACAGGTAAGGTAGTTTGATTAAACTTTAAGTTAGATACTCATGCCCTCCCCTCCCCTCCCCCATTCAAGGAAATATAAATGAAAATAATACATCATTCAATAATTAACCTGATATACTGGGTCAGACGATGCTCTTTTACATTATACCATCCGTCTTATACCATTCAACAGCTCATGCCCAGAAATAAGTGATTATGCTATAGGAGGCATAACCACTTAAGTTTCATAAAACATTTACACACACACACACACACACAGAATCACACTGACACAGTCTTGTGGCCCCTTTGTGCTTCTGACACGGGTACCTAGTACTTTATGGGAAGTAAAGATCGCCCTTCAGTATGCCAGCCGTAGGTCAATTACAGTTTCCCCAACCCTGTTCATTTCCCTTCCCATCCCGACTGATAATGTGGGACGTGCACCTAGCTGATCCTCACCTGCAGAGTCCGCAGGTTCAGCTGATGGATGTGTTTCTCTCCCGTCGATGCTTCCATTTGTCCCTCTTTCTTCCTCTCTCTCTAAAATCAATAAAAAACGGGTTTTAATAAGATGGGAGAAACCCACAAAGGAGTTCAGGTACATCAGCATCCTCCGCCGGAAGGAATGCGGAACGTGAGTTGGGTACCAGCCGCACACCTGCTTCTCTCCGGGACTCCTGGATGTAGGCGCGCATGAACTGGAGGCCGAATAATTCCTGCTGTTCCTCCTCCTCGGCGCTCTCCGTGGGGGGAAGCGTCACGTCCAGCCTCAGCGGGTTGTCTCTGAAGTTGACAAACCTGGCACAGTGCCAAAGACAGTGTGTATAGGAGCCGTGGCAGTGTGCACTCCCTCCCCTGGAGACGTAGCATGATCATGTGCTAAACAGCTCTAGCTGGTTCCAATAACTGCACGTCTTCCTGAGATGTGATATATCCCCAGAATTTTTTTTAAAATATATTTTATTGATTTTTTTACAGAGAGGAAGGGGAGGGACAGAGAGCTAGAAACATGGATGAGAGAGACATCGATCAGCTGCCTCCTGCACGCCCCCACTGGAGATGTGCCTGCAACCAAGGTACATGTCCTTGACCGGAATCGAACCTGGGACCTTTCAGTCTGCAGGCCAATGTTCTATCCACTGAGCCAAATGGGTTTCGACTGTCCCAAGAATCTTTTAAGTTTCTTTCCTAGAAGAAAAAATGCTAGCTTGAGGCAACTGATTTTCAGAGCTTGTAAAAGGAACTTGTGCCCTAACTGGTGTGGCTCAGTGGATAGAGCGTCAGCCTGTGGACTGAAGGGTCCCAGGTTCGATTCCAGTCAAGAGCATGTACCTTGGTGGCAAGCACATCCCCAGGAGGGAGTGTGCAGGAGGCAGCTGATCGATGTTTCTCTCTCATCAATGTTTCTAACTCTATCCCTCTCCTTTCCTCTGTAAAAAAAACAATAAAATATATTTTAAAAAATAAGTAAAAGCAACTGTTCAGTGTGGAGCAGTAGAGCTCCAAGGGCACGTCTAATGCATCTCAAACACACAGATGCTCCTCGACCCGACAGTGGGCTTATGTCCCAAAAGGCCCACGGTGACTTGAAAGCACACCGGAAATGGATGTCATTCGCCGAAACTACCGGATAGGATGCTTCAGCTGGCCCACCTGAACACTCCCATAGCCTGCCCTTGGGCCAGGCCACCTAACGGAAGGCCTGCTTTATAATAAAGGGCCGCAAAGCTCATGTAATTTATCACACATGTCACTTTTGCACCATCATAAAGCCCAGGGGCCGTCTGTACAATGAACACAATAAACTTACAGTGTGCGTAATTTATAGACTTGTGTGTGTCTTTCTATCATCGTAACTTCGCCATCAGTACACGCCTTGTCGCTGTACAGTGAATGAAGGAATGAATGGTTTTGTTACAGATGGGGGATGTGTCATGAATTCTCTTGTCTCGTGTTCACTGCTAAGAAATTAAATTTTGGGAGGAAGATACCAAAGGACTTTTCATAGTAATGAATCAGATGATTTTCATGAAAATAGCCCCAACAAAGGGCATTCCTTGCCTGGCCATGGTGCTCAGTGGTCGAGTGTTGACCCGGAAACTAAGAGGTCTCGGTTCGATTCTGAGTCAGGGCACATGCCTGGGTGGTGGGCTTGATCCCCAGAAGAGAGCATGCAAGAGGCAGCCAATGGATGATGTTTCTCATCAGCGTTACTCTCTCTCCTCTTCCTCTCTTTAAAAGTCAGTAAAAACATATTAAAAACATAGGGCATTTCTTGATGCTGATAAATCCCAGCACTGCTTTCATTGTATGGGCTCGTTATTATATGAATCCTATTTATAAGTTAGAGTTTCAAAGTCGGACACATCTTTGAAATGCGCGTATTCATTGGAAAAACTCAAGTCTGCAGTGACTTCTCTGTGTGTACGCAGCCAGAAAGGCACACGTCCGTTTGGTGCGGAGAATGCCCTACCTCAGGCCGGGCATCTCGCCCATGCAGGCTGGGATGTCTTGCAGTTTGTTGTTGGAGAGGACAAGTGTGCCCAGGTTTCTCAAGCGGCTGATGGACTCGGGCAGGCGGGCGATTTCATTCCGCTGCAGCCATAACGTGTGCAGGCTCTGCATTCTGAGGAAGTAAGGGAGGTTTCAGCGATGAGTCCATCACACCCCGGGTGGACCCCTGGTTCTTGGGAACTTGAGCAGCTCCACTAGCCGGGACACCTATGGAGGGGAACTCGCCTGCCTGACCTGCTTACGAGGGGAACGGCTCTGGGAACCTCATCTCTGCAGGGTGAGGTCAGTGTGTTCTAGACCTATTCACTGTTCTCATAGCGTTTCTTAAAGGGGGACTGCTGTAAGTGGGATCGAATCCGAAACAGAGAAAACCAGACATCACTCATCGGCACGGGCAAAGGACGTGTGCACGTGGTGAACGCCACAGACTCGGGGGCCAGGCGGCCTGGGTTCAAATCCCCGACTGCACACTTACTGTGACCTTGAGCCATCCAGCCTCCTCATCCATTCATAAAGTGCACAGACGTGTGTGGCATGCACTACGCAGTATTGTCACCATTGTGGCATGTTCTTGTCACATGGTGGAAGCCAGAGAGCCAGTTTTGGTTTGTGTGTTTTTTTTGGAGTAAATGAAACTCTTCTATTAAATGATAGCACAGTTAGAACCAGATGTATCTATTGGGCTGATGCTTGGAGTCCCCTGCATTTTATTTGTTATTTCTTTTTTTAAAAATATATTTTATTGATTTTTTTACAGAGAGGAAGGGAAAGGGATAGAAAGCCAGAAACATCGATGAGAGAGAGACATCAATCAGCCACCTCCTGCACGCCCCACAGTGGAGATGTGCCCGCAAGCAAGGTACATGCCCTTGACCAGAATTGAACCCGGGACCCTGCAGTCCCCAGGCCGACGCTCTATCCACTGAGCCACACCGGTTTCAGCTATTTGTTATTTCTTATCCTAGATTACTTCATCATGCCTATTGGTAGCATTAAAAGTTGTTTGCTTTCGCCCTAATGGGTTTGGCTCAGTGGATAGAGCGTCGGCCTGCGGACTGAAAAGCCCGAGGTTCGATTCTGGTCAAGAGCATGTACCTTGGTTTTGAGCACATCCCCAGTCGGGGGTGTGCAGGAGGCAGCTGATCGAGGTTTCTCTCTCATCGATGTTTCTCACTCTCTATCCCTCTCCCTTCCTCTCTGTAAAAAATCAATAAAAATGTATTTTTTTTAAAAGTTGTCTGCTTGCCTGATCGGCGTGGCTCAGTGGTTGAGCGTGGACCTATAAGCCAAGAGGTCACTGTTCAATTCCCGGTCAGGGCACATGCCCCAGTTGCAGGTTTGATCCCAGTAGTGGGTGTGCAGGAGGCAGCTGATCCATGACTCTCTCCTCATTGATGCTCCTCTCCCTCTCCCTCTCTCCCTCCCTGACACCGGCTGCCCTAGGAGCTGTGTGCTCACCTCTCTATGGCCTCCCCTCTCCCTCCCTGACCCCGGCGTGCCAGAGGAGCTGTGTGCTCACCTCTCTATGGCCTCGGGGACCTCCTCCAGCTGGTTGCCCCCCAGGTCCAGCCACTCGAGGGCGGGCAGGCTCAGCACGGCGGGCGGGAAGGCGGCGAAGCTGTTCATGCTCAGGTCCAGGTGGGTGAGCTTCGGCAGGCGGCCGAGCTGGATGGAGAGGCAGGCAGGGGGCCCCACGTGAGGGCGGGAGCCTGCACGCACATGGCGAGGGAGCTCTGTCACTGCAGGGAAAGCTCCCCGAGGCGTGGGCTCCCTCTCCTCGTCGTGGACACCAAAGCCACGCTAAGGGCCCCAGCACACGAAACACGCTGCCACGGAAAGCTCGTCTCTTCCAGGAAGCGTCTCCCCAAGGGACCCCGTCCCAGGACGTGCAGGCCTGGGGAGAGACTGCCTCCTCTCTCACAGTAAACAAGCTTTCCTTTCGTCCCGGAGGGGAGATTGGTTTGGAAAAGCTCAAATTCAAAATAACTCTTAATGGAACCCTTTTCTTCCTGCTGATGCTTTAGGTATGGTATCTCAGGCACAGAATTTACTGTGTAGTCATTCCATATACAGTGATACCTCGAGATACGAGTGCCCTAACATACGAGATTTTTGAGATACGAGCCGTCGAGCGAGCGATTTTTGCTTTGAAATACGAGCAACAGTTGAGATAGGAGTCATTGCGCGGATCGGCCGGCTGCACACGACCCACCAGTTTACTGCGACTCGAGCGTCTCATAGTTTCCCACGCCTCAAGGTGACGGAACGAATTAAACTCGTATCTTGAGGTACCACTGTATATATATTTAAATATTTTTATAGATTTCAGAGAGGAGAGAAGAATAGAAACATCAATGATGAGCGAGAATCATTGACCGGCCGCCTCCTGCACTCCCCCCACTGGGGATCAAGCCCACAATCTGGGCATGTGCCCTGACCGGGAATTGAACTGTGACCTCCTGGTTCATGGGTCGACGCTCAACCACTGAGCCACACAGTGGGGCAAGCAAATAACTTTTAATGCTACCAATGGGCGTGAAGTCATCTAAGGCAGTGGTTCTCAACCTTCCTAAGGCCGCGACCCTTGCATATAGTTCCTCATGGGGTGGTGACCCCCAACCATGAAATTTTGCTACTGTGATGCATCGTGATGTAAATATCTGCATTTTCCGATGGTCTTAGGCGACCCCGGTGAAAGGGTCGTTTGAACCCCAAAGGGGTCGTGACCTACAGGTTGAGAACCGCTGATCTAGGGTAAGAAATGTTCCTTCTGGTCATTGGTGTCTTTCCAGCTTTAGAGTTTAAGCCACGAATAAAACACCTTTTCAAAATCTGTCCTCAGACTTTTACAATTTTTAAGTGGCTCAGAACAGAGTATAAAGAAATCGTTTTTGCCTCAGTGTAAATATGTTTATGTGACCCGGCGGGTGTGGCTCGGGGGTTGAGTGTCAACTTATGAACCAAGAGGTCAGGATTCCATTCCCAGTCAGGGCACATGACTGAGTTGTGGGCTCAATCCCCAGTAGGGGGCGTGCAGGAGGCAGCCGATCCATGATTCTCATCATAGATGTTTCTCTCTCTCTTCCTCTCTCTTCCTCTCTCAAGTCAATAAAAAAATACTTTTAAAAACAACCTGGGCACTCTGTAACAACCAACTAGTTACCAAAGGGTTTTTTCTATCCACACATTGTGTTTCATGATGACGATGAACCCACTCGATAAGCATTTATCATCAACTACATCCTACGCTGTGCCTTCGCCTCCCTGAAAAGAAATAAGTCAGGCCAAAACCGGTTTAGCTCAGTGGATAGAGCGTTGACCTGGAATCGAAAGGTCCCAGGTTCGATTCCGGTCAAGGGCATGTATCCTGGTTGCGGGCACATCCCCCGTGGGAGGCGTGCAGGAGGCGGCTAATCGATGTCTCTCTCTCATCGATGTCTCTAACTCTCTATCCCTCTCCCTTCCTCTCTGTAAAAAAATCAATAAAATATATTTTTTAAAAAAGAAATAACAGCCGAGACCGGTTTGGCTCAGTGGATAGAGCGTCGACCTGCGGACTGAAAGGTCCCAGGTTCGGTTCCGGACAAGGGCATGTATCCTGGTTGCGGGCACATCCCCAGTGGGGGGCGTGCAGGAGGCGGCTGATCAATGTCTCTAACTCTCTATCCCTCTTCCTTTCTCTCTGTGAAAAAAAATCAATAAAATATATTTTTTAAAAAAAGAAAAGAAATAAGTCAGACTCGCTCTGGCCTTCCAGTCATCAGAGTCTGGCCAGTGAAGGATGTCAGTACAGCGACAGTAACAGAGGTCTCTCTCATGCTAAGCAGAGGCCTCCCTTACTTAATGCCTCTTGCTTAACATCGCAGGAAACAGCGTTCACCAAAGATTTCTGTGAATAAAACGGGTAGCCTTGCTTTGCCAGTGTTGCCTTTAACGATCCTCCCTCCCGCTGAGAGAAGCGAGCCACAGAGGCTCCCCTGCTGGCACTGTCCCTCTGACCTCCGGAGGAAGCTCGCAGATGTCTCTGTTGACCGCCAGCTCCAGCTTCTCCAGGCTGGCGCAGTTGCTCAGCTCCTTGGGGACAGTCTTGATCTTGTTGTAACTAAGCATCAGCTCCTGCAGGCGAGTGAGCAATCCTGCAAAGACAGCGCCCAGCGGAGACCCCGTGGGTGGACAAGAACGCTTCGTTAGGAAAGTATGACGCACGAAGAAGTAGCCAGGCCCGGCCGGCGTGGCTCGGGGGTTGAGTGTCCACCTAGGAACCAGGAGGTCAGGGTTCGATTCCCGGTCAGGGCACAGGCCCAGGTGGCAGGCTCCATCCCCAGTGGGGGACGTGCAGGAGGCAGCCGGTCCATGATTCTCTCTCACCATGGATGTTTCTCTCACTCCCTCTCACTTCTTCTCTGAAATAAACAAATATGTACTTTAAAAAAAAAAAAGAACTTGCCAGTTTGTTTTTATTTTTAATATATTTTTTTATTGATTTTTCACAGAGAGGAAGGGAGAAGGATAGAAAGTTAGAAACATCGATGAGAGAGAGACATCGATAAGCCGCCTCCTGCACGCGTCCTACTGGGGATGTGCCCGCAACCAAGGTACGTGCCCTTGACCAGAATCGAACCTGGGACCTTTCAGTCCGCAGGCCGACGCTCTATCCACTGAGCCAAACCGGTTTTGGCAGAACTTGCCAGTTTTATATTGATACATTCACAGCTGTCAGATAAGGGGCTGGTTTACCGGTGCGTTCAGCAAAAACACATTTTTCTCATTCTGTTTTGTCTATACCATGTCCTGACCAATTTTCACTTTGGGGATTTCCTTTCTCCTCTAAGTGATCTTCCTTTTTTTTTTCTCAATAATATATTTTTTTTATTGATTTCAGAGAGGAAGGGCTAGGGAGAGAGATAGAAGCATGGTTGATGAGAGAGAATCATTGATTGGCTGCCTCCTGCATGCCTCCGAGTGGGGATCGAGCCTGCGACCCAGGCATGTGCCCTTGGCCAGAATCAAACCCAGTACCCTTTAGTCTGCAGGCCAACGCTCTACCCACTGAGCAACACCTGCCAGGGCTAAGTAATCTACTTTCCTTTCTTGCCTTCTTATTGTCTCCTTCAAGGAGGAATTACTGAACCAGGAATATTGGGTTTAGAATCTATGCAATTACATTTCTGAAGAGACGCTTCTGCATGGGTCTCTCCTCCTGAATCACCTCAGGAGTGTGGATCCCCCAGAACGTCGATGTGTATCGGAATGTTTAAAATATTCTCAATCCAGCCGAAACCGGTGTGGCTCAGTGGATAGAGCGTCGGCCTGCGGACTGAGGGGTCCTGGGTTCGATTCCGGTCAAGGGCATGTATATTGGTTGCGGGCACATCCCCAGGAGGGGAAATGCAGGAGGCAGCTGATCGATGACTCCCTCTCATCAATGTTTCTATCCCTCTCCCTTCCTCTCTGTAAAAAAAATCAATAAAATATAAAAAAAATATATTCTCAATCCTCAGGACGATGGGACAATGAGATCTTTACTCCATGTATCAAACAAAAATCATTTGTTTCTTAATGTACAACTTTTTATTTTGCAGAGAAACGTGGGTTTGTTGGCCCACTTATCTACGCAGTCATTCAGGGATCAAACCTCAACCTCAGCATATCAGGATGATGCTCTAACCCCCGAGCTACCCAGCCGGGGACCTGAAACAAGAATCTTAATGAAAGGCACACCTGCAGGTGGCTAGGACAGCATGGGGAGTGGGGTAGCTTACCTATCCCGCGGGGTATCTCTGAAATCGTGTTTCGAGATAGATCTAACACCAGGAGGTTCTGGAATCTTCCGATGAACTCGGGGATCTTCAACAAACCGGTTCTGTGCAGTTGCCACTCCTGCAGCTGGTTCAGTTTCAGGAGAGAAGAAGGAAGGGTCTGGCTCGAGAGAAAGGGGAGACGGCTGTTACTTCCCTCCCCCGTGTCCTGCCGCACTGAGCGGGGTGGTAGAGCGATGGCTGCATTTGTAGGAGAATCTTGGAAAGTGGGTGCTCTTTCCAAATGCTCTATGTTACTCATTTTTTTTGTGGGGGGGGGGTGAAAAGGGCTGTGTATGTGCCTGTGTGTCTATATGAGAGTTGGTGGAGCTGATTAAAAAAATAATATTCCGCCGGGACCAGTTTGGCTCAGTGGATAGAGCGTCGGTCTGCGGACTGAAGGGTCCTGGGTTCGATTCCGGTCAAGGGCATGTACCTTGGTTGGGGGCACATCCCCAGTGGGGGATGTGCAAAAGGCAGTTGATTGATGTCTCTCTCTCATCGATGTTTCTAGCTCTTGATCCCTCTCCCTTCCTCTCTGTAAAAAATCAATGAAATATATTTAAAATAATAATAATAATAATATTCCATTTCCATTTTGTGAAGTCTTAGCTGTGTTATTTGCTTCAGATAAAGCTAGGTGATTTTCATTAGGCAGATGGTCATCCTTTATTTTTTTAAAGTAGGTATGATCACATAGAGTATTTTAATAATAAATTATCAATAAACGTTACATTTCTTCTATCCCTATGTATGGATGTTACAACAGGATACAAAAACAAAAAAGAGAATAATACATTTGCAGAAATATAGGTTCATATCCATTATTAGATCCACGTCAAAAATCATTCAATTCACTACGTGGGATTTTTTTTTTAATGTGCACATACATGCCAATAATCCTTTATTTTTTAAAAAATGAAAAATTACAGCCGAGACCGGTTTGGCTCAGTGGATAGAGCGTCGGCCTGCGGACTGAAAGGTCCCAGGTTTGATTCCGGTCAAGGGCACGTACCTTGCTTGCGGCCACATCCCCACTGTGGGGCGTGCAGGAGGCAGCTGATCGATGTCTCTCTCTCATCGATGTTTCTGACTTTTTCTCTCCCTTCTTCTCTGTAAAAAATCAATAAAATATATTTTTAAAAAATGAGAAATTACTTATGAAATGGATTAGAAGGAGAAATATTACAAATAAAGAAGCAAATAGTCTTTTTGTAGACACACACACACACACAAAAAAAAACACACCCGTGATGTTATATTTCTTTTCAGTCGTTCATTCCTTTGGGCAGGTGATTAAAATTGGAGTTTCCTGACGAATTCCAGTCTTAACGACAGTGTCTCGGGATCCCTCTCCTGCAGAGAGCAGCATGCGGGCAAGCCGCGAACGCTACCTGCCACGCTCACCTGCCACTCCTCCTGCTCTATCTTCAGGATGACCCGGCCGTTCTCCCTGGTGACCTTCTCCTTCAGCCGCGTCAAGGTCACCCGCTCCTCCCAGATCCGCACGAGCCTGGGAGACAGAAGTCCCTGAGCTCACAGACCAGGATGGAGGCCACGCTCACCTCCCTACTAAACCGATCAGGGCGGACACCACGCTGGGGGCTAGCCAGCGCAGTCACCTTGCTATGAAGAAAGGCCACCACCAACAGCTGACCAACAGCGGCTGCAGGTCACACAAGAACGTCTGTTGAGCTGAAACCGGTGTGGCTCAGTGGATAGAGCGTGGGCCTGAGGACTGAGCGGTCCTAGATTCTTCAATTCCGGTCAAGGGCATGTACCTTGGTTGCGGGCATGTCTCCGGTGGGGGGCGTGCAGGAGGCGGCTGATGGATGTCTCTCTCTCATCGATGTTTCTGACTCTCTGTCCCTCTCCCTTCCTCTCTGTAAAAAATCAATAAAATATATTTAAAAAAAACAAAAACAAGTAGGATTTATTAAAAGTCTGATCAAGTCAACTCTATCAGAATGGTGTACTCTAAACATGATGGGCTTCATCAGAATTGCTCTTTTAAAAAAAATTTTTTTTATTGATTTTTTTACAGAGAGGAAGGGAGAGGGATAGAGTTAGAAACATCGATGAGAGAGAGACATTGATCAGCTGCCTCCTGCACGCCCCCTACTGGGGATGCGCCCCCAACCAAGGAACATGCCCTTGACCGGAATGGAACCTGGGACCCCTCAGTCCGCAGAACGACGCTCTATCCACTGAGCCACACCGGTTTCAGCAAGAATCGCTCTTTCTAGACAAAGCCAGCCCGGGGAATGGGAGACGGGGGCGAGGGAATGCCCAGGGCGTCAGCCGGCATGAGTGTGAACACGGTTCCACATTTGTCAGCATCGTGATCGGTGACAGGTGACAGGCCTGTCCCTCGGGCCTTCCCTCTTGAAAACGGAGACAATAATAGGACCCATGGGCGACAGCGACTGCTGATCCTCTCCAGTATCCATTACCCCTCCTCTTCCTCGGGAACAGCTCCTCTCACTCTCATTGGGCACACAGGTCATTGGGCACACAGGTCATTGGGCCAACCCCTGGCAGCCAGATCTGCGGCCTGGAGGCCGTGGCCACTGGGCTGCTGGCAGCAGTGGAGAGGGCAGTGCCCGCCAGCTGGCGTCCCGTCCCTCGGCTGCAGTTGGTGTTTCTATTTGGGGCCCTGCCGTGATGGCAGGAATATGAGCCATGCACAGTTGAGCAACAAGGTAGACGCCGGCGGGTGTGACTCAGGGGCTGCCCTGCCAGCCCGGCCCCTGCATCCGGAAGAGCTGGCCTTCTTGTCTCGGGCACTTAAGATGCTGGCTTTCGTCCCCAGAGAGGCGGCTGTGTCTCAGCGAGCTGCGAGGATTGCACGAGGAGGTGCAAACACCCAGCGCCCAGCACCCCTGGCCACGGCATCGCGGTCAGCGGCCTCCTCCTCTCTCCCGGTTTGGTGGAGAGCATGGCCTCTCCCCACGCAGATCTTCTGCTTTTAGGGACAGTTATCCGACCCCGATTTCTGCTTCGCGATAGCCCTTTCCCCCTCTGCTCTGCTGGCAGAATGGTCCACCGTCTACACTCCCCCCCAGTGACCCGGTGTCAGCCTTCACGCGTCTCAATGAGCCGGACAGTCTCATTCCCGAGAAGGTGAGTGGAGGAGGGGTGTGCACAGGAGCCCGTTCTGGCCCATAAAGAAGTAGAAATATGCCAAAACCGGTGTGGCTCAGTGGCTGGAGCGTCGGCCTGCGGACTGAAGGGTCCCAGGTTCAATTCCGGTCAAGGGCACGTACCTTGGTGGCGGGCACATCCCCAGTGGGGGTGTGCAGGAGGCGGCTGATGGATGTCTCTCTCTCTCATCGATGTTTCTAACTCTCTGTCCCTCTCCCTTCCTCTCTGTAAAAAATCAATAAAATGTATTAAAAGAAGAAGAAGAAGAAGAGGAGGAGGAGGAGGAGGAGGAGGAGGAGAATGAGGAGGAGGAGGAGGAGGA
>JAAGEH010000188.1:2304633-2335592 GCA_011751065.1 Lasiurus cinereus | reverse complement strand
AGGAGGAGGAGGAGGAGGAGGAGGAGGAGGAGGAGGAAGAGGAGAATGAGGAGGAGGAGGAGGAGGAGGGGGAGGGGGAGGAGGAGGAGGAAGGGGAAGAAGAAGAAGAAAGAAGAAAGAAGAAAGAAGGAAGAAGGAAGAAGGAAGAAGAAGAAGAAGAAGAAGAAGAAGAAGAAATAGTTTCCATTCTTCCCTGGCCTCCTCTCCTCGGGTGCCCGGCCGTGGGGCCTGGGAGTGTCGTCACCCCGCAACATTTTGGGGAGCTGACAGGAGCAGCCGGCTCTGCAAGGCTGTCGGCGTTTTGCGAGGGCCTGGCCTCGGGACTTTGTTCCCTTGCACGCCATTTTCGGTTGCCTTTTCGGTTGTTTGCTAACACACACACACACACGCACGCACACACACACACACATGCACACACACACACACAAGACCGCGTGAGGCTCAGGAAGAGAGCTGGGGAGCGGAGCTACGGGGAATCAGGGAGGAAAGGGACTCTTCCCTCGAGAATGGCAGAGCAGGGAGCCGAGTGGTGGGGGAGGCAGGCAGATACCAAGAAGGCAGAGGAGAGCCAGTGACTTGGAGACAGCCCAACCTAGGCCAAGACCGGGGTGGCTCAGTGGATAGAGCGTCGGCCTGCGGACTGAAAGGTCCCAGGTTCGGTTCCAGTCAAGGGCATGTACCTTGGTGGCGTGTAGGGGGCTTGCAGGAGGCAGCTGATGGATGTTTCTCTCTCATCGATGTTTCTAGCTCTCTGTCCCTCTGCCTTCCTCTCTGTAAAAAATCAATAAAATGTATTTTTAAAAAAATACAGCCAAATCTAGCAGTCAGGGCGGTCTTGGGGGTTCTAGCTGGAACTCACAGCTACTGAAATAGGCGAGAGTCTACAGAGCCTTCTGCCAGATGTTATTTCATTTTTATTTTTTTAAAATATATTTTTGTTAATTTCAGAGAGGAAGGGAGAGGGAGAGAGAGAGAAACATCAATGATGAGAGAGCATCATGGATCGGCTGCCTCCAGCGCGCCCCACCCCAGGGATCCAGCCCTCCACCTAAGCCTGTGCCCTGACCGGGATTCGAACCGTGACCTCCTGGTTCCTAGGTGGACATTGAACCACCGAGCCCCGCTGGCCAGGCCAGATGTTGCCTTAGACCAGCGGTTCTCAACCTTCCTGAGGCCTCGACCCTTACATACAGTTCCTCATGGGGTGGTGACCCCCAACCATGAAATGTTGCTACTGTGATGTATCGTGATGTAAATATCTGCATTTTCCGATGGTCTTAGGCGACCCCTGTGAAAGGGTCGCGACCCACAGGTTGAGAACCGCTGCCTTAGACCGTAGGGGACATGATGCTGAGCAAACAACCACTGGCAAGTAGACGAAACGGTTCTCCTCCAACTTGGATGTGAAGGTCGAGCAGAGTCCTCTGAGGACCTGGGAGAAACACGGTTTTCGCAGCCAGACCTGGTGTTTTCTCAGCCCCCACCTGTCACATGGCCGCTCTGAATCAGGTCAGGTGTCTGCCTTGGGTAGGCGTTGAGTTTTCAATAAATCCCCATCTCTATCAAGTTCAATGCGAAGGCCTGTACCAAAGGCTCTTTCTATAAGGACGCCACGAATTCCTGCTCATGCAGAAGAATAAAGGGGGGAAGGCCTACCTCTGCTGGAACTCTTTCTGGCGCCTCAGGTCCTCAGTGACGACCTGTATCCGCTTCTCCCACACTTCCTTCACGGCGTGGACAGCCCCGGCACAAACCGCGTCGCCTGGCATGGCTCCTCCTCATTGTCCCAGCGCCCCCAGCTTGGCGAGGTTCAAACAGGGGATCCTGGGTGCATCTCAGAAAGCTCCTAATGGCGCCAGAGGAGGAGGGGGGAAAAAGAATGCATTTCAGAATGCTCACAGAGTGCATCACGATCAAATAGCTTATACAGATCTTTAAATATCCTTTTTAGTGATTTTAGACAGGAAGGGAGAGAGAGAGAGAGAAGCAGCAACGATGAGAGAGAATCATCCACAGGCTGCCTCCTGCACGCCCCCTACCAGGGAGGGAGCCCGCAACCCAGGCCTGTGCCCTCCACTGGAATCGAACCCGGGACCCTTCGGTCCACAGGCTGAAGCTCTATCCAGTGAGCCAAACCGGCGAGGGCTGCTTTTCATTATTAATTGCCTCTATGTTATTGATTTCTTTAAAGGAGAAGTATGCAAAAAATTAAATAAAGAAATAAATAAAGTACAGTGTTACCTCGAGATACGAGTTTAATTCGTTCCGTCACCTTGAGGCGTGGGAAACTATGAGACGCTCGAGTCGCGGTAAACGGGTGGGTCGTGTGCAGCCGGCCGATCCGCGCGATGACTCCTATCTCAACTGTTGCTCGTATTTCAAAGCAAAAATCGCTCGCTCCACGGCTCGCATCTCAAAAATCTCGTATGTTAGGGCACTCGTATCTCAAGGTACCACTGTACACACTATGTGTGGTGAGAGAGACCAAGACAGACAAATAATTGACAACTCATTGCCAATAGGCAGAAAACCCTCAGGAGAGGGTCCCTGTTTCTATCTTTCTCTTTTTAATGTATTTTATTTATTTTTTACAGAGAGGAAGGGAGAGGGATAGAGAGTTAGAAACATTGAGAGAGAGAGAGACATCCATCAGCCGCCTCCTGCACATCCCCAATAGGGGATGTACCCGCCACCAAGATACATGCCCTTGACCGGAATGGAACCTGGGACCCTTTGATCCGCAGGCCGGCGCTCTGTCCACTGAGCCACACCGGCTTCAACAAGGGTCCCTGTTTTTGAGCACCGCCGGCAGAACCCACCCAGGAGAGCCCTCGGGACTTAGAAACCTTGGGGTACAAATGCTTAGTGTCTCTCCGCCCACTGTCCAACCTGCAGTTTGTCTCAGAGGTGAGCAAGTCTGAATCATTGGCTCCTCAGACAATAACGCATTTGTTAAAACCCCAAGTGTCTGCATGTGAGTGTGTGTTTGTATGTGCTCATCTGCCAGCGACGTGGCGCACCTTCAGTTTCCCCGTCACAGGGCGACCACCTTCCCGAGGACCAGGGTCTCCTCCTCGGTTATACCCCCGACAGGCCAGCGCCGTGCCCTGTCCCGGAGGCGAGGACCACAGTGCGTGACTGGGAAACGCAGCTTCCCAAAGTCAAACAGAAAGAAATACAACCTCGCCAAAACCCGTGTGGCTCAGTGGATAGAGCATCCGACTGCGGACTGAAGGGTCCCAGGTTCGATTCCGGTCAGGGGCATGTGCCTTGGTTGCAGGCACATCCCCAGTTGGGGGCGTGCAGGAGGAGGCAGCTGATCAATGTTTCTCTCTCATCGATGTTTCTAACTCTTTTTTTTTATAATATATTTTATTGATTTTTTACAGAGAGGAAGGGAGAGGGATAGAGAGTCAGAAACATCGATGAAAGAGAGACATTGATCAGCTGCCTCCTTCACACCCCCAACTGGGGATGTGCCTGCAACCAAGTTGCATGCTCCTGACTGGAATGGAACCTGGGACCCCTCAGTCTACAGGCCGACGCTCTATCCACTGAGCCACACCGGTCTCAGCTGTTTCTAACTCTTTATTCCTCTCCTTCTCCCTTCCTCTCTGTAAAAAATCAATAAAATATATTTAAAAAAAAAGAAATACAACTTCAAAGCAAACGCTCCTGACCATCACACGAGTGACCAGAAGCCCCCAAATCCAAGTTCAGGTGTACATTCTGGCTAACACAGTGTGCGGTCTGTGTGAGCGGGAAGGAGGAGGAAAACCTCTTTTCGAAGCCTTACCGTCATCGGCGGCGGCCGAAGCGGACACGCCCCGGGCCGGCGGTGGTCGGCTGCGGGGATGGCCGGGACACCGGCCTCCAGCGTGGCTCCGAGAGCGTGAACCTGGGGCAGACTGTCAGCGAGTGAGCGGCAATGTCAGCCTCGCTCTAAATTTAGCTGCCGGGCAAAGCTGAGAATAGCCGGCACCACGTGGAGCTCCTGAGGCATCAGCCGGTGCTGATGTGGGTGCATTCCCGCCGGCAGGACCGGAGCGGAGCGGGGGGGGCCCCTCAGAGCAGCGGGCCCGCCTCTTCCTGCTCCTGAGACAGAGTTTCCCACGGAGGGTCCTTCCGCTTTTCCTGACTTCCACACCGCCCGTATCGAATAAAACTTTAAACGTATGTATGTTTATTGATGTCAGAGAGGAGGGGCGGGGAGAGGGAGAGAGAAACATCCAGGAGGAGAGAGAATCATCCATCGGCTGCCTCCTGCACGCCCCCCACTGGGGATCGAGCCTGCAACCCTGGGCCTGTGCCCTTGACCCGAATCAAACCCGGGACCCTTCAGTCTGCAGGCCGACGTTCTATCCACTGAGCCAGATCAAGGGCATATATATATATATATATATATATATGTGTGTGTGTGTGTGTGTGTGTGTGTGTGTGTGTGTGTGTGTTTGTGTGTGTATGTGTTTATTGATTTCAGAGAGGAAGGGAGAGGGAGAGACAGAAACATCCATGATGAGAGAGAATCACTGATCGGCTGCCTCCTGCACCCCCCAACCTCTCCCTCCTGGGGACGGAGCTCACAACCCGGGCCTGACCAGAATCAAACCTTGACCTTCTGGCTCATAGGTGGATGCTCAGCCCCTGAGCTGTGCTGGCCTGTTCTCAGGCGCTCTCTCTTCTGCAAAATCGGTCCTCGTTTCACTTTGCCTTTGACCTCCCTCCACCGTGTATCTAGTCACCACCTGGGGACCCACTTAGCCATCCTGGTCCCCGAGACCAGCCAGCCCCGGCTTTCTGACCTTAATTAACTCCTTATTGCCCGGCAACCGTGAGCTCCCACATTCGCGGATTTATTCCCCCCGCCGGCCCCCTCCCTCCAGGTGGAGGCCCCGTCACCCCACCTCTGTGGCCTCTGCACCCACCTCTCTCTGGGCTTCCGTTTCCACCGCCAGGACGTGGCTCTGGGGCACGGGCTGTTTCTCCCGAGAGTGGAGGAGAGGCCGAGGGCGCCCAGCGTCCCTTAAAGACGCAAAACCAGCGTGGCGGCCGCCTCTCTGCCAGGACGCCCCAGCCTCCGCCGGTGAGAGGGTGGCATCGGGGTGCTGGAAGCCGGGGGGCCTTGGAGAGGAGCCCAACCAGACCCTGTGGACCTGCAGCCCCGGCGCTGCCCGCAGACCCGCAGGCTGACTTCCTGCAGAACCACTTCCGGGGCAGGAGGTGAGGGTCATCAGGAAGGGGGGCGGCACCTGGCTCACCTCTGCGGGCGGCCCCCGGGCTGGGCATGGCCAGCGGCTCTTCCAAGGCTCCCCCTTGCCCGGCTGGTGTGGCTCAATGGTTGAGCATCAACCTATGACCCAGGAGGTCACGGTTCTGTTCCGGTCAGGGCACAGGCCCAGGTTGTGGGCTCCATCCCCAATGGCGGGTGTGCAGGAGGCAGCCGATCCATGAGTCTCTCTCATCATGGATGTTTCTCTCTCTCTCCCTTTCCCTTCCTCTCTGAAATCAAAACAAAAATTTCATATGGATACATACCTATACACACACACACACACACACACACACACATATACACACAGTATACTATTTTTTTAAGTGGCAATGCCTTGCATTTCCATATCCATGTTTCTAATATTCACCAACTTCCTAGAGGGACGAGTGCCATAAATGACCGTGGTGGTTTGAAAAAGATCAGGCCCCTCGGTGACCGTTTGTCCTGCTCTGTCTGTCCCAGCAGCCCTGGAGCCGAGGGCCCTTGCAGTCCTGCGCCAGGAACACGGGGGCCAAGGCCGGGTCACGGGCATTCGCCAAGCCCCCGGTCCGCAGCCTGGTGAGGGTGGTGCCCCGCCCGGCCTCCTTTCCCCCCACCCCCCCGCCCCCCGCTGGAACAGCTAATGTTCCCGATCGTCCGATTGATGTGCGTCCCTGCGGGCGGATCTAACTGGGTCGCACCTGCCGTCCGCGTCACTGGCCTCTGCTCCCGCGGTTGGCACTCTGGCTGCATTTTTCCAGGAAATTAAATTGCTTTTTCCAGATGGCTGCACTCTGTGACTGCCCTACAGACTTTGCAGCCTTGATTTTTTTAAAAATATACTTTTTATTTTTTTAAAATATATTTTATTGATTTTTTTTTTACAGAGAGGGAGAGAGATAGAGTCAGAAACATCGATGAGAGAGAGACATTGATCAGCCGCCTCCTGCACGCCCCCCACTGGGGATGTGCTTGCCACCAAGGGACATGCCCTTGACCGGAATCCAGCCTGGGACCCTTGAGTCTGCAGGCCGACACTCTAGCCACTGAGCCGCTCCGGTTTCAGCTTAATGTACTCTTTAAAATTTTTTTTTTTAAATATATTTTATTGATTTTTTTACAGAGAGGAAGGGAGAGAGATAGAAAGTCAGAAACATCGATGAGAGAGAGACATCGATCAGCTGCCTCCTGCACGTCCCACAGTGGAGATGTGCTCGCAAGCAAGGTACATGCCCTTGACCGGAATTGAACCTGGGACCTTTCAGTCTGCAGGCCGACGCTCTATCCACTGAGCCACACCGGTTTCAGCTTAATGTACTTTTAATTTTTATTTATTTATTTATTTAAATATATATATATTTTATTGATTTTTTACAGAGAGGAAGGGAGAGAGATAGAAAGTCAGAAACATCGATGAGAGAGAGACATCGATCAGCCGCCTCCTGCACACCCCACAGTGGAGATGTGCCCGCAAGCAAGGTACATGCCCCCGACCGGGATCGAACCAGGGACCTTTCAGTCCGCAGGCCGACGCTCTATCCACTGAGCCACACGGTCTCGGCTTAATGTACTCTTTAAATCACACTTTCAGAGCGACAGTTCCCTCCCCACGTTTTGAGAGCGGTTTCCTCCGTACGTGGAGCGTCTTCAGGACCTTCCGGCAGGAAACTCCCAGTGAACCGGGGAAGGCGGCTCACAGCGTGACGGCTGCTCTGAGAACGCGGGCAACGGGGGGTAAGTGTGCTGCCTCCTCCGAAGGCTGAGACGGGGGACCCTTCCTGGACTGCTCTGCCTCTCCCCGGACCTAACTAACCACATCCTGCCAGTCGGCATGGCTCTGTGCTTGCTGTCACGCCGTCCACGCCCGGCCCGGTGACAAGCCTGGGTCACCGAGGGCAGCCGGGGTGGTGAGGGGGCCACCAGCGCGGTCCTGGGGCCGCCTCGCCCCAGGATCCATCCATCTCCGCTGCAGTCTGAGCTGGCAGGCCTCGGGCGTCGTGTTCGCTTAGGACGTGCGGCAACATGAGAGTCTCTGGTCACCGCGATGGGCGAGCGGTAACAGGAACCACGCCAGGGTCAGCACTGGCTACTCGGAGCTGGCTGCCCGCTTTGCCCTCTGGCTTCTCCCCTTAATGCCAGCCTCCAGGAATACAGCGAAGCCTCGCGTGCCCACCGTCCACCAGCGATGCTCCTGGCCTGCTATACAGCAGCCGTTCGATATTGAAATGTTTGATACTGCCGAAACCGGTGTAGCTCAGTGGATAGAGCGTGGCCCTGCAGACTGAAAGGTCCCAGGTTCGATTCCGGTCAAGGGCATGTACCGTGGTTGCGGGCTCATCCCCAGTAGGGGGCGTGCAGGAGGCGGCTGATCAAAGTCTCTCATCGATGTTTCTAGCTCTCTATCCCTCTCCCTTCCTCTCTGTAAAAAATCAATAAAATATATATATATAAAAAAAGAAATGTTTGATACTCAACACACACAATAGAATACTTTGCAGCCATGTAAATGTATGATAATGCAGACGTATTTATTGACATCGTTACCCATTACATGTCAAATTTAAAAAAAAATTATAAAATAGTATAGTGTGACCTCATTTTTATAAAAAGAATGGCTATGCATATAGATACACTGAACAACATGTTCATAGTGGTAGGACTATGGATGCTTTCTTTTCTTTGCAGCTCTTCATATTATCTGAATTTAAAATATAACAACGTTCAGTTGATTCATGAATTTCTTTTTATTATATATTGATTTTTAGAGAGAGGAAGGGGGAAAGAGAGAGAGGGAAACATGGATTTGTTCCACTGACTTATGCATTCATGGGTTGCCTCTGACACGTACCCTGAGCGGGGATTGAACCCACAACCTTGGTGTCTGGGGCCAGCGCTCCAACCAACCGAGCTATCTGGCCGGGGCCAATCTATTGTTTTCTAATTTAAACATCACTTCCGCTTTTAACGTGTACAACCCAGTACATGTTAAACCCATTCTTTCCTGACATGCAACTTCACTTGAAGTGTTTTATTAGACATTTGAAACAAGTAAATTTCTGAATCAAATGAGAAGGTCGTATTGTATTCATCTTGATGCTGTTTCTGATTAAAGTGGGCCTCCACCCAAATCTCATTTCTATATGAAATTTGTCATTTTATTTTAATGTCCATAATGACCTACTTGACTTCTCTCTTTTTTTAAAAATATTTCGGAGAGGAAAGGAGAGGGAGAGAGAGAGAGAAACATCAATGATGAGAGAGAATCGCCAGTTGGCTGCCTCCTGTCTGCCCCACCCTGGGATGGTAACTCGGGGGCACGCATCCTGACGGACTGAACGTGACCTCCTGGTTCACAGGTCGACACTCAACCACTGAGCACACCAGTCCGACGGCTCTCTCTCTCTTTTACCCGTCACCAAACTATCACTGGGCATTCAGACCCCCTCGTGGTCTCCCCGGTAAAAGATGCTGATTTGCATTAAATAAGGCATTGGCGACGTTGACCTCTGCAGTGACATTCCCCTGGCTATGTCAGGTCCGAAGTATAATTGCACTTAGTTTATGCGGCCATCGGCGTTGCGGGGGGAGGTGGCAGGTATTTTGTAGAGAGTCCTTGCCCCCGTAGTGTAATCAGACGCTTCGCTGAGTCGGGTTCAGAGAGACAGGAAGGAACAGGGCAGAGCTGCCTGTGGCTGCCTGTCTCAGGGGTCCGAATCGCGCTGTTCTTGGCAGTTTCGCTCCTTTGACACAGCGACCTCGGCACCACTGAGCGCTAACCCATGACCTACACAATGTGACTACAGCCGCAAGGAACCGCCCCCGTTCCTCGCCGTCAGGAGAGAGGGTATCGGAGCAGGGGTGCGCGTGGGGCGCCTCAGAATTGAATCGCCCAGCACAGGGGCGGGCGCGGACTGTGGGGGGCGCGGCTCAGCGAGGCTCTGTCTCTTCGGAAGCTCGGGCAGCTCGGACGCCCGGCCCTCACTTCAGGTCCAGGAGCATGGACGCCGGGTTCTCCAAGTACGACTTCCACAGGTTCGAGAAGCGCGACATGGTGGCCCCGTCGATGACCCTGTGATCGGCCGACCAGCTCACCTGCATGATCTGCGCCTTGTACACGTCTCCTCTCTGGTTGAAGCGGGGGAGGGCCTGGACACGCAGGAAGAGGGCGTCAGAGCAGGGGCTGCAGCGGGAGCCTGAAGAGGCGCCCCTCCCTCCTCCACTTCCGGAAACGCCATCCTGCTGGCCCCCCCTTAACCCCCGGCAGCTGGTCCCTGTACTTCCATACGCGTCGCGAATGTCATCTCAGGTTTCACCACCTAACCCGCGTTTACTGAGCACCTGCTAGGAACCAGGCCCTTCTAGATCCTGGGGACGAAGCCGGGGGCAGAACCAAAAACCCTTCCCTCTGGGGGCGAGCATTGTAAAGGGGAGAGACAGACAGGAAAAACCGGTAAAACGCACAGCGGGTCAGACTTTGAAAAGTTGGCAGGGAACAGCGTGTAGAGAGCACAGGGGAGGGCATCTTTTTGGGCAGAGGGAGCCTCGCCAGGCAGGCCTCCTCACCAGGCAGAGACAGAGACAGAGACAGAGACAACAGAGACAGAGACAGAGACGGCAAGAGGAGAGAGGGCGGGAGGCCGGCAGGAGGGCAGGCGGTGAAGGTGGAAGAGGTCAGGTCAGAAGCACGCTGTTCAGGGCCACCGTCTCAGTCTGTCTTTGGTAAAGGACCTATATTTTCCCCAAATTTCCAGCCCCCCGACGGCTACTTAAAAGCGCATGACTTAAAAGAAATGAAATAAAAAAGCAGAAAGGTTCTTTTGAAATCCTAACGACCAAAACCGAGGTAATGACAGGCGATAACGGTGCCACAGAAACGGGATCCAGGACCTTACGGTTTTACCTCTGGGGTCTGGACCCTGAGTTAATCGGGAGGCCCAGCCTCACCCCCCACATTCTGCTTCAGCTGCTAGGGGGTGCGCTGGGACTTTAAGAAAAAGGAAAAGCCCACATGGCTCTCACGTGTCCAGGTCAACAACCCTGGCAACCCTGACGCCTTGGCATTCCGAAGCCATGGCTCTGCGAGCGGCCGCTACTTCTCTGTGCTTCTCCGCAGCAACTCTCAGGGGGACCCCTGAGACCCCCAGCGGGGGACCCATAGGAGTGGATCCACAGGGGAGGATGCCAGGGGCACAGTCAGATCACCACCCTCCCTAGAGGCGGCTGGGATCCCCGGCCGGGGTATCAGGGAGAAACAATGGCTTACCCAGCGAGCACTGCACTCAACCCTGCAAAGCGAGGGCAAACCTCAGAAAAGGCTACTCCTGCCCTAGTAGTGTGGCTTAGTAGTTAGAGCATCGGCCTGTGGACTGAAGGGTCAAGGGCACAGGCCTGGATTGTGGGCTCCGTCCCCAGTAGGGGGCGTGCAGGAGGCAGGCGATCCATGCTTCGCTCTCATCACCGATGCTCCCATCTCTCTCCCTCTCCCCCCTCCTCTCTGACATCAGTCATAAAAAGGTTCCTCTGGCTTTGCTCCATCCCGCGCGCGCGGGTGATTCACAAACGCACCTTAATCGACCCCAGAGCCCCGATGGCGACTTCGGGCGGCAGGATCACGGCTTTGGCGTAGGTTCCGCCGATCTGCAAGACAGACAGACAGACAGACCAAGACGGTGATACGCGGGCGTGTGAGGACAAGTGGCCGTGACCTTTTTTTTTTTTTTTTTTTTTTTTTGAGTCGGGGTGTAAGTGGGCGCGGGCACTCACGGAGCCGATGTTGGAGAGGGTGAAGGTGCCCCCCGTGAGGTCGGCGGTGCTGAGCTGCCCCGTGGAGCCCAGCTTCTGCAGGCGGTTCAGCTCCGCCGCGATGTCCACCACGGAGCGCGCCTGGACGTTCTTCACGTTGGGGACGATGAGGCCCTGCTCGGTGTCCATGGCCACCCCGATGTTATGAGACGCCTAAAACAACAACAACAACAACGACGATGATGATGATGATGATCATGATAATAACAACACAGTAGCCTTCTCACAGCTAGCAGGAGAAGATGATGATGATGATGATGATGATGATGATGATGATGACAACACAGTAGCCTTCTCACAGCTAGCAGGAGAAGACCCCCTCCACTGCCCTGTAACAGCGGGCAGACATTACTTCATCAGAATGGGATGGCTTAAAATAAATGACTTTTAAAGAATTTCAAGACATCTTCTGAAAAAGAAACTTTTTCTGTCAGTAAGCATACACATTGTTAGTGGAAGTGTAAGCTGACACACAGAGAGAGACAGAAGCACGGAGAGACACAGGGATGCTGACCTCAGACTGCCGGTAAATCTGAGCCACTGAAAACGACCACATTGTTTACAATAGGTCACTGGCTGAGTGCATGAAAATAGAGTATTTACGACAGGTAATGGTGTCCATAACATATTAGATGCAAAAGAAAAAGTTTTTATAAAGTTCAGAAGAAATGTTGATCAGTATGTGTAATTCCACATGTATATGTACATATATAATGCATATATATATAATGTATATGTATAAAGATTTAATATATGTAAAAATAAAATCCTAGAAGGATGTACATCTCAACACACACAGTTGAGTTATCCTAGGACCATGGGATCGGAAATAAACATCATTATTTCCTTGTCTGAAACTTCAACTGTTCCTCTTTCCCGCCACTAGCTCCCCTCCACCCGGTTCCAACCCCTCTCTCCCCCCTTACCCCCCCACCCACTGTCCTCATCCATAGGTGTATGATTTTTGGCCAGTCCCTTCCTGCACCCCTATACCCTGAGAATTGTCAGTCCACTTCCTTTCTGTGCTCCTGATTCTATTATATTCACCAGTTTATTCTGTTCATCAGATTTTCAGTTCACTTGATATGTATTTGTTGTTCATAAGTTTTATCTTTACCTTCTTCTTCTTCCTCTTCTCGTTTTTAAATATATATTTTATTGATTTTTTTTTTACAGAGAGGAAGGGAGATAGAGAATTAGAAACATCGATGAGAGAGAGACATTGATGAGCTGCCTCCTGCACACTCCCTACCAGGGATGTGCTCAGAACCAAGGTACATGTTCTTGACCAGAATCGAACCTGAGACCCTTCAGTCTGCAGGCCGACACTCTATCCACTGAGCCAAACCAGTTTCAGCTTCTTCCTCTTCTTAAAGAGCACCTTTCAGCATTTCATATAATATTGGTTTGGTGTTGATGAATTCTTTTAGCTTTTTCTTATCTGTGAAGCTCTTTACCTGCCCTTCAATTCTGAATGATAGCTTTGCTGGATAGAGTAATCTTGGTTGTAAGTTCTTGCTATTCATCCCTTTGAATATTTCTTGCCACTCCGGTCTGGCCTGCATAGTTTCTGTTGAGAAATCAACTGACAATCATATGGGTGCTCCCTTGTAGTTAAATGTTTTCTCTTGCTGCTTTTAAGATTTTCTCTGTCTTTTGCTATTGGCAGTTTAATTATGATGTGTCTTGGTGTGGTCCTCTTTGGATTTCTTTTGTTTGGGGTTCTGTGTGCTTCCTGGACTTTAAGTCTATTTCTTTCACCAGGTGGGGGAAGTTTTCAGTCATTATTTCTTCAAATAGGTTTTCAGTATCATGCTTTCTGATTTCTTCTGGCACCCCCATAATTCTGATGTTGGTACGCTTGAAGTTGTCCCAGAGGATCCTTACACTATCTTCAAATTTTTGGATTCTTTTTGTTTTTTTCCAGTTGAGTGTTTTTGCCTCTTTGTATTTCAAATCTTTGACTTGATTCTTGCATTCCTCTTGTCTACTGTTAGGTCTCTGTATAACATTTTTTATTTCAGTCAGTGTATGTTTAATTTCTAGTCAGTCCTTTTTCATTTCCTCTTGCGTATCACTAAATTTATCCATTTTTTTCTAGGAAATTCTTGAAAAACCTTATAACTGTGGTTTTGAACTCTATATCCAATTGTTTGTTTTCCTCTATTTCTTTCGTTTGTGATCTGTTTCTTTGTCTTCGCATTTTCACTGCTTCCCTGAGTTGGTAGAGTAGCTTTGTGTGCTAGGTGTCCTATGTGGCCCAATAGCTCCACCTCCCCAGTTACCTGAGGTGGACACCCTTTGTGAAGTGTGTGTACAGCCTTGTTGTAGTAAAGTCTTGATTGTTGTTGTTATCACTGGGAGGAATTGATAGGCCAATTGGCTATGAGGATCAGCCATGTTTACCCCAGAAGAACTTCTATGCTGAAGACACCCTTATGGGAGAAGACTTGCAAAATTGCAAAAGCCTCTGTGCTCAGCTTGGATGGGGCGGAGTCTCAGGGTGGAGCAGACAGCCTTGGTTTCCCATCAGCCCTGCCCTATAAGGACCCTGGGTCTCAGTGACCCTTGGTAATCACTGTAAGCACCTCTGAGAGAGAGCCACCCTCGAGTTTCGCCCGCTGCCAGACAGTCCAGTTTCTCCCCGAATAAGACTGGATTCCCAGAAACTCACCCGGAACTGGAGTTCAGCGCAGTTGGGAGCTTCTGTCTCCCTCCCGCTTTAGAAAGCCAGCTGCTCACTCAGGCACCCGTGCACTCAGCAGTCAGTCCTCTCTGCGCGTGCGTTCTGCCGAACCTCTGCCTCTGCAGCTCCCGAGTCTCAGCGTGCTTTCTCTTTTCCTGACATTCAAGTTTCTCCCCGAATGAATCTGGGTTCCCAGAAACTCACCCGGAACTGGAATTCAGTGCAATTGGGAGCTTTCGTCTTCCTCTCGCTTTAGAAAGCCAGCTGCGCACTCAACTGCCCATGCACTCAGCCGCCTGTCCTCTCCACACACTCACGCGTCTCCATACCTCAGCCTTTTGCATGCCTCTGAGTCTCAAAGTGCTTTTCTCTTTCCTTCTGGTTGTAGAATTTACACTCAGCCAGGTTTCCTGCAGTTCTGGATGGTGTCCATTTTGTCTTTTAGTTGTAGTTTTGAAAATGTTGTGAGAGGCAGCAGTTTAGGTGTTTACCTATGCCGCCATCTTGGTTTCTCTTATCTGAACTTTTTGTAACCAGTCTCTCCTCAATCAGGAAATGAAAGAGGTAAAGATAAAAGAAAAAGGTAAAGATAAAACTTATGAACAACAATCAGATCACCTGGGAAGACTCTAGATACAACCCCTCAGAATATCCATGCTCACTTCCTGCTTGTACATTTCTAGTGAGACATACAGGTAAGAATTAGCATCCCCAAGAGTTGTCTTAATCAACTTTCACTCCAAACAGAAGAGTTCACTCAAACAGAATTTAAACTTTCCTTACTTCTCTCATCTAAATCATCCTTGTTTTAAAAATTGCATGAATTCTGTTTTGAGAGAGGTTATTCTGAGGGAAGAAGGGTTGATGGGCATTTTAATTTTTAAGCCAAAAACCAAAAGGGCTTAAAAATACATAGCTGAATGGTACCATTAACCAGCAAACCTGCCACAACCACCACCAATTAGACTCAGCTCACTGCTTCCTCCCTCCCTGTGATTCCAGTCTAAAAAGGGTCACATTTGCAGGACCCCAGACGCCTCGCTGACAATCACACCTGCACCGCATTCTGTGCAGCAAGCACAGTCACACACACACACACACACACACACACACACACACAGCTGACCTTGTAGGTGACCTTCTGGCAGCTCTCGTCCATGGAGGCGTTGAGGATGGGGAACTGCAGCAATCCCAGGGAGGCAGCCTGGCAACAGAGAGCGAGGTCAGCACACGGACTCAGGAAGGGGGTGTGTGTGAGGGGAGGTGCTTGCTTGTGCCATGTTCCGCTCCAAGTCCACATCACTGGGCAGGTGACCAGGTGACTGCCCAGCAAGGTGGACCAGGGTCACCTGTTGACTTAAGAATAAAAGAGAGCCGAGACCGATTTGGCTCAGTGGATAAGAGCGTTGGCTTGCGAACTGAAGGGTCCCAGGTTTGATTCCAGTCGGGGGCATGTACCTTGCCTGCGGGCACATCTCCACTGTGGGGTGTGCAGGAGGCGGCTGATCGATGTCTCTCTCTCATCGATGTTTCTGACTTTCTGTCTCTCTCCTTTCCTCCCTGTAAAAAATCAATAAAATATTAAAAAAAAAAAAAGAATAAAAGAGAGATTGCTTCTCGGCCTTTTGGCTAAGATCAAGTGAAGAATAAAAGAGAAAGCAGCCAAGTAGCTTGTAAACATCAAGATTTTCTACCCCGCCCCCTACCCCCACCCTCCCAAATTTTTTAATTTAAAAAGATTTTTCAAAACAACTACAGGGAGGGACACAAGTAGGTTTACAGTGGTCTGTGTGGAGAGAATACAATAATCAATACCAACTCTCCCTTTGTTAAATCAGAGCTTCGCTGGAGTGGTCCTTACAGAGCAAAGGCTTTACCCACTGACAGGACCAGCATCACCAGCTCCAAGAAGCAAGCAGTAACCACAGGGCCCCTTCTTCCAGGTGACACGGCGAGAAGGAGTATTTTTATTCAAACCCATAGTGAACACGTCGACTAATTGGAAAAGAGCATTTAAATGCCCGCCCCACCCTGGCGGCAATGAAGGGACCTCACCTTTATGAAGAAAGGCATGAAGGAGAGTTTAATCCCACGAGCGGAAGCCACAGGCTTCAATTCTTCCCGCAGCTTCACCAGCGCGGTGAGGTCGACCTCGTCACAGTATCCGAAGTGCGGGATCTTCAGGGCTGCGGTCATGGTCTTGACCATGGCCTTCCGGAAGCCTGGAAAACAGTGTATTTTCAACCCTTAAGTCCTGTACGCCGTCTCCTTTTAACCTAAAATGGGAGGTGAGTGCTGTTTAGTCTCAGCTGCCTCCCTCCCCACGCCATTATGGAATCAAAAGCCACGAGTGTCAGTGCTGCACCCTGAGGCCGCTCAGCCTGCAGTGCCAAGTTCAATAACACCACGGCGGCCGCTTTCCAGGCGGGGCGTGCGGAGAATTCTACAGGCTGCAGGCCGGGACCCACCACGGCTTCTCTGCAATGTCCCTCTCAGGAAGTTATCATCCTACGTGTTCATAAACAACAAGTCAGACGTAGTTACTTTGAAAGCTAACAAAGAACAACGGATATTTAAAATACTTGGAGACTTCGAACAGAACAGTTATTCGTTGACATTTTCATCTTCCAAGAAACTGGCTAACATATTAACTCTTCAGAAATTAACAGTATAAATTGGGAAAACTGCTATTTCATCATGAAAAAGGAAATTGTATGCTGACCTTGAACTTGCCCTTCAGTAAGAATTGTAAACACCATGGTATTAAAAAGATATAAATAAGTAAAGTTTAAAAAAAAATCAAAATACCCACGGAGGCAGCTTCTCCCCAATAAATTGCATGTCACCGGCAATCCCGTTCTTATTACCTGTTATGGGCTCTGTTCGGTCCTGGCCTATGAATACCGGAGGCTTTGCTATTGGGGTGGGAAGAGGCGTGTCTTTTGGTTTCGGTGGAGGTGGTATGATTTCGGCTTTTGGTGAAGGAGGTAATATCGCTCCTGTCTGCTTCTCCAAAAAGTTGAGGATATCTTCTTTGAGTATTCTGCCATCTTTTCCTGAGCCAACAACTTCACTCAGCTTAATCTAAAAAAGGGTACACTTAATGTGAAAAATAAAACCCCTGAAAATAAATAAGTCCACATGAAGGCCGCTAAGTGGGATTTAATGCAACATAGGTAAAATACGTATATTTTCTATATCTATTTATATCTATCTATCTATCTGTCTGTCTATACACCTGCCCAATAAGTTAGTATAAAGAAGTACTATTTTCATGATCTTAACAGAGCACGTAAGGATGGCTCCCTCCTACGTCATCACGGTCCTGTGCACACACTGTGCATCTGCCCATGAGGTAACCTGCAGTATCTATGTTGTAGGTAGTCCATACCTACTTATAAAAACTTACATTTTTAAACCATCAACTTTTCTTAAATTTCTTGCATGATTCGATTCTTGTTTTTTTCCATTTTTAGGAACTACAGAGAACAGAGGTCACTTAATGCTCTTAACGATCCAGTGTTCCATATGATAACTTCTATGTTCTGTTATGCTACATGGTCTTCATCTATGAATACGTTTAATGGCGAATAAACTGCCATGAAGGCTCCACCATAACTTATGTAGACATTTCCCCGATTTGAACAGTGCTTTCCAATTTTTGGCTATAAAGTCCGTGAAGGAACACGCCCTGGATTCTCCCCTGGGCGAGCTTCTGGAACAACAGCCGGATAAAACCCCTCACTGACCCTTCTACTCCCAGAATGAACACATCTGTTTTTCCCCCTGCAACTGTCACTTCTCTCAAAAATAAAACCCCTGAAAATAAATCAATCCACATAAAGGCCGCTAAGTGGGATTTAATGCATCATAGGTAAAATATGTATATATCTATATCTATTTATATCTATCTATCTAACAGAACACCTGCCTGTGGACGCACTGGGAAGAGCTTGGGTCCTGGAAGGAGGCAGATCTGGGTCCCAATCCCCAGTTCCGCTCCCTCCTCGACTGCAGGCAACTTCATCAACCCTGCCCTCCCACATCTGTGAAATGGGGACAATCTGCACCCTCTCCGGGGCGCTGTGGGGGTCAGTGGGCAGCGGCTGGCTCAGGTCCCCCATGATGGAAGCCGTGCGTGGAGCCCTGGAGACGGACGTCAGAGTCCTGGCTCCACCCAGCCCTGTGACCTTGGCCCAGTGTCTGACCTCCTCCTATCTTATCGCACGGAGCTGTGAAGATTAAGTGAAACAGCGGGTAAATTCTCACCGCCTGCCTTGGAGGTGAGGCACCCAGGACCGGCTGATGAGAGGAATACCAAAGGCAGCCTCCGTGACTCAGTTTCGGGGTTCTCCCCCCCCTGCACCGAGATCACTTCCTAGAGACCACATCCTTGCCTCTCCCCTCCCCTATGCTCATGCCCAGTAAAGGTGCTCACTCTCTCAATCAATCAATCAAGCAATGAATCAATCATCATGTCCCCAATCCTTGTCTCAATCTGCCCTCCTAGGGCACCTGACTAAGACACGCGTATTCCCAAGAGCTGCATCATGGAGGCCCTGGCCGTTAGCTCTAAGAAAGCCCACTCCTCCGACAGCAGAAGGAACAGTCCACAAAGGTTCTCACTTCTCCCGAGTGCCTTTAGGCAGCTACCCCTTTTCGGTAGCAGACACCCCGTTCTCTTCCACCCGATCGGAGCCACCCCATCCGGAGGCTGGCACTCTCTGCGTCCCCCGTCCCACGCTGAGACGTACGTTGTTCTCCATGGCCAGGCGGCGCACTGCCGGGGTCGCCAGCGTCTTCTGGCCTTTGATCTCCTGGTGCGTGTGCTCCTCGTGGGACACGGCGGGCGTTTCCACCACATCCTCCTCGGAATCTGGCAACAAGGCAAAGAATATATCCAGAAACCCCACTTTGCAGTCAAAGGCAGACTGGCGGGGTTCCTCCAGGAAGGAGACACAAACAGGAGAGAGTGTATGGAGGGGGGAGGGAGGGGGGGACAGGGGGTACTGGTATCTGGTGGTGTTTTACGGCTCATTACCTGGTATCGACTTCACTTCTGTTGAAATCACGTAGCCAGCTTCCAGCTAAAAAGTGGGAGCTCCTTCCATAAACTTTAAAACATGTTGTCTCTTAAACACTTGCCTAATAGCTTTCTTTTAGAAGCAGCACGCAATAAGGATCAGTGGGAGGTAAGTCACAGGACGGATCATGTCCAGTCTGGGACCAGCCTCGATGCTGCCCTGAGATGACACAGCCTCTGCTTTGAACAGGGCGGGGATGCTGGCTCGTCGCTCTAACTCTAGAACAGCGCTCGCCACCCGGGGTCCGTGAGGCCCGAAAGGCTGGTGACCACCGCTCCAGAGCATGGACCGAAGAAACCACTGGGGCTGTGAGCCCGGGTTTGTGACCAAGGGAAAAGTTCTGGAAGCATCTAACTGTCCAAGCCTGACGCTGCGTGGCACAATCTCCATGGGAATCAGTGAAATGGAGACTGGAGATCAGCGGGCAACCGAGTTTGCTTTGACATTCAAATCTAAGCAAAGAAAGGCCCGTTATCCTTCCTAAATGTACTCTCCCTAAGCGGCCTGCGTCCCCCCTGCCCGTCCCTATTGAGATGATACTTAGCCCAAGACTGGTTTGGCTCAGAGGATAGAGCGTCCGCCTGCGGACTGAAGGGTCCCGGGTTCAATTCCAGTCAAGGGCATGTGCCTTGGTTGTGGGCACATCCCCAGTCGGGGGTGTGCAGGAGGCGGCTGATCGATGTCTCTCTCTCATCGATGTTTCTAATTCTTTATCCCTCTCCCTTCCTCTCTGTAAAAATCAATAAAATATATTAAAAAAGAAAAAAAAGATGATCCTTAGGCCTGAGTTCTAAGCCTCCTCTTAGAGTTACTTCCCTCTGCCTGCCTCCCCGGTACGCATGAGGTACACGGATTAATCAACTTGTTTTCCTCTTGCTGATCCATCTTTTACTGAGGAGCCAGAGCACAGATGGAAAATTACTAATTTTCTTTCTGGTCAAATAACTGGCACGCACGCCTATAGTTCAGGGTATAATTTTGGGAGAAATGTCTGGGAGTATTCACACGGATGTGTTAAGAGTGGTGATTTCTGAGTAGCGGGAGTATGTCTTCATTTTATTTTTGGCTTTCTGTATCTTACAACTTTCTCTAATGCGGCGTCCTGCTTTGATAACAGAAATTAAATAAACGATGAAAGGCTTCAATAAGCTACCTCCCAGCTTTTGGAGGGGGCGGGTCGCGGTGCGTCACGACTCAGGACATCTGAGATGTAACCCGGGCTCGGTCACTGCTGTTGGGCTGGGTTAGTTTCTCCCTCGGCCCACGGAATGGCTCGTGTGTTAGATCTCACACACTTTCCAACAAACTGATTTTCAGCAGCAGTCAGGGGGGGACGCGACAGGTGGCGAAGTGGTCACACTAGCTGCGACCCGCTGGCAGCGCCTGCAGGGCCTCCGTGACTCGGGCACCCGGGCTTTCTGCCTCTCACCGCGGGCCTGTCCGAACCCCAACACTTCCTCCAGGTGGGGGCGAGGGCTGCCTCCCCGCGCTGTTTCCTCCTGGACGACAGGGCCCGGGCTGCGGGGACGGCGGCGGGCTGTGCGCTCTCATCTGGACTCCGTGTCAGGGCTGCACTGCTGGGAGACCCTTCCCGGTCCCCCCGGCTCTCCCAGCCACCACCCCGAGTGCCGATTGGTTCCGTGTCCGCGGCTCACCGAGCCATCCGTGTGCACACTACACCTGGGAGCAGCGACCAGAATCCTGACTCTGCTTGCTGCTTCTGTGATCACTATGGTTTCCAGAAGCCTGGCCACCAGGTCACTGGTACTGTCCGTGCAGTTACCATGGCGACTGGTCAAAAGATAATCACACATCACCCAGGACCCTTTCTAGTTCCCTGACTTCCTGGAAGTTATTAAAAATAAACATTCCGCCCTGGCCGGCTTGGCTCAGTGGATAGAGCATCAGCCTGTGGACTGAAAGGTCTCAGGTTCAATTCCGGCCAAGGGCACATGCTTAGGTTGTGGGCTTGATCCCCAGGAGGGAGTCTGCAGGAGGCAGCCAATCAATGATTTTCTCTCATCACTGATATTTCTATCTCTCCCTCCTGCTCCCTTCCTCTCTGAAATCAATAAAGAAATATATTTAATAAATAAATAAACCAACATGCCTTCTGATTGGTACCCAAGGACGCAAGGACAGCAGCGATCAACATGGCAAACAGGGACAGGCATTTCGGTACCTTTTAAAGCTTCCGTTTCTATGTCGACGAGTGGCTTCCCCACGTAGGCCGTGTCCTCGAGGTTATAGTACAGCTTCCTAATGACGCCATCGTACCGACTGGTGATAGTCACAGACGCCTTGTCGCTCTGAACCTCACAGATGCTGTCGAACTGAGACACGGTGTCTCCTTCCTTCACGTACCTGCAGGAAACAGGCGTCAGACCTGCCGCGTGACCAAGGACGGATCACCTGCAGCACCACCGCCACACTGAGTTGGGTCCTGTCGGCCCAGGCCAGCAGTTAGTCCCAGAGGTGCACCAAAGAACGTTCCAGAAAAGACTAGCATGGTTCCACAACCTCTTTGGTGTCATCTCCAATACCAACTTGTAAAAACCATTCACAGATCTGTACTGAAAACTTAAACTTTCAGGTTTTCTGCTCCATCCACTCCTTCGAAAAAGTTCTAAAAAGGATTTTTAATGTATTTTTTTCTCTCTCTTTGTTTTATATTAGCCTGTTTCAAACTTTAAGGGGTGCCTATTATTTCTAGAATTAGACCCAATAATTGCTGTCCCCAGCACACATCCTTTGTAAGTTCATGAGTTCTGGCTGGAGTTCTATTATTTTTGCCCGTCCTTGTATATTGGCCCCTTTACCCCAGAACCATTTTGTTTTACCAAACAGAATTGCAAACACTACATGCGATTCTGAATCTAATACCATTCTCTATTTTTAAATTTTAATGTATTATTATTATTTTTTCTTTATTGATTGATTAAGGGTATTACATATGTGTCCTTATCCCCCCATTGACCCCTACACACACCCCTGCTCATGCCCTGACCCCCGGTGTCTGTGTCCATCGGTTATGCTGATATCTAATGCCACTCTTGACGTTTTCCATGAATTCTTCATTAACAGCACTATTGCTCAGTCATTCTCCTGCCGTGTCTTCCTGTCCTAACCAGTTCTGCCCAGAGTAAGATGCAGGGTGTGTGACTGGCCCACCAGCCAGTTCCGCCCACTGCTTTGAAAAAGGCCCGGATGTGAGAACAAGTTTCTCCATTTACAGAGAGGCCTGCTCATTTTCACTCCGATGATCTGAAGACCCGACGTCCGCTTTTTGCACGGTAACTTACCACTCTTTGACGATTACTTCTCGGATGCCTTCCCCAATGTCTGACAGCTTGAACTGAACAATCTGTCCCTGTTGACCTTCGAAGACAAATGAGAAATAATCTCCTTAAATATGTCACGTGTGCTTAAGAGATGCTTTTACACCTAAAATCTGAAAATGCTCTCCAGCAGAGGCTGAAATTATTTCATCTTACGGATAAAAACGTCACAGTTTTTAACAGCATAATCATCATTCATAGCCATCAACGATTTAAATAAGTTCATTGAGGGCACCGACCCCAGGCCACTGCCACAGACGCCCATTTTCCAGCTTCCAAAACAATGTTCTGTTACAAGGGGCTGGGGGACCTCTGAAATGGCATGTTGGCACAACTATAATAAGCAGACTGTAAAACACGAGGTGTAGCCGAGACCGGTTTGGCTCAGTGGATAGAGCGTTGGCCTGTGGACTGAAAGGTCCCAGGTTCGATTCCGGTCGGGGGCATGTACCTTGCTTGCGGGCACATCTCCACTGTGGGGTGTGCAGGAGGCGGCTGATGGATATCTCTCTCATCGATGTTTCTGACTTTCTATCTCTCTCCCTTCCTCTCTGTAAAAAATCAATAAAATATATTAAAAAAAAACAAAACAAAAACGAGGTGTACAAGGGAGACCCCACTGCACCCCTTGTTTCACGTTATGGAACTGTAACAACCTGCCTGCTTCTGCATCTCTTTGACCTGGTATTTTGGCTTCAGACTCTCAATCTTAGCGGCTAACGATCAGGCAGACCCCTACATAGAAAACTCGGTGGGAAATTCTTATTTGCCCAAACTAGGTTCTGCAAATTATTAAGTGTGAGTCTTTTCCTTCCACTTTCCACCCCTTTTCCAAGATCTACCTCTTTTTTATAACACTTGGATGCCAATGAAACTTTATGGTAATTATTCCCAAGAAAGTCAGGATTTTGGGTGAGCAAATGGCTCAGAAGTGATTTAAGACTATGCCTCTATTTTCAGCCTGCTAAGAGCTCCAGCTGCTTATAAAATACACAAACAAGCCGATGAAGGGGCACACTTCTCTTTAATAAACATGCGGGGGTAAGTTAGCGGTAAGGAAGTGTGTCTTTGATAGGGGGGGCTCAGGAACCTCGGTCCCATTCCAGGGAGCAGGCCCTCTCACAGCCTGCTGCTCTTCACCCTGGAACTTTTCAGGAAAAGTGTGGCACTGAGGATCAAAAGCCTTAAAAGAAGGGCCACAGGTTTGAGCCAGAAACTGGTATGAAGCCTTTTTTTGCCCGAGGACATAGAGGCATACCCAGGTCAGTGCTCCAGAACAGTTGCCATGGAGTTACCATGGAGACCAGGACCCAACCTGAGTGACAGTAAACGCACGATGACACCTCTATGCAATGCTATGTTATGCAAGGAACATAATGAGCCAACAGCGTGTGCAAGAGCATGGACCTGTGACAACATGGCTAGGGAATGGGCGGCGGTTCCCTGTGGCCGAGAAACCAGCCCAGCTTTACAGGCTCTGCATGCCAGGTGGAGGCGAGGTGTTTGAAACATAACCTTCAGGTAGTCAGGGGCCAGTCAGGGTGAGTCTACTTCACCATTCCTACCGTCTCTGCTGGCCTGCGACTTGCTTTCACCGATAGAATACAGCACAAGTGAAAGTGTGTAAGTTATTTTTAAAATATATATATTTTTATTGATTCCAGAGAGGAAGGGAGAGGAGAGAGAGAAACATCAATGATGAGAGAGATTCATGGACTGACTGCCTCCTGCATGCCCCCTACTGGGGATGGAGCCCAAAACCGGGGCCTGTGCCCTCTGACCAGGAACCCAACGGTGACCTTCCTGTTCAATGCTCAATCACTGAGCCACACCGGCCAGGCGAGTGTGTAAATTCTGGAGCCCAGTCCTCAGGGGACCTCCACCTCACAGCTTCTCCCTGTCCCTCTTGGAATGCTGCCTTGAGGACTCCCCTTGCCCCCGAAAGGCAGCTGACCTAACCTGGCGGAGTGGTAGACAGTGCGATGTCCCAGCCAAACACCAATACCACTTGTTAGGGGTGTGAGGGAGAGCGACCTGGACCCTCCAGCCCAGAGGATGCTCTAGCCCAGCGGTCGGCAAACTCACTGGTCCACAGAGCCCAATATCAACAGGACAACGACTGAAATTCCTTTTGAGAGCCACATTTTTTAAACGTAAACTTCTTCTAATGCCACTTCTTCACAAAAGACTCGCCCAGGCCGTGGCATTTTGTGGAAGAGCCGCACTCAAGGGGCCAAAGAGCCGCATGTGGCTCGTGAGCCGCAGTTTGCCGACCCCGGCTCTAGCCAAACACAGTCCACATCAGTGAGCAGGGCCGACAGATAATAAAGCAGAGCCGCTTCAAGCCGCTCTGAGGCCATTTCAGATGTGTAGCTTTAGGTCTACCAGGTTAGGAGACATTTCTCCCTGGCAGGAGGGTGGCAGAGAGAGGTGGGGACGGGGCGGCAGAGAAGGCAGTGGGGAGGCTGCTGCAGGTTAAGAAGCTCACTGGATGTATACGTGTTCGAAGCTGCCGGAGGAGAAGAAGGTTCAGAAACACATCAGCTGTAAAATGAAGAGATCATGGCCGTCAGCTTGAGGTGAGAGAGGAATCAGACTCTATGCTTCCAGCTTAGCTATTAAAGAAGAGGGTGCAGCCCCAGCACCGAGAGTGGTGCCTGGGCACACAGTAGGTGCTCAGTACGTGTCTGTGTTGAAGGAACTGATTCTCACACCAATACAAAGGACCAGATACTACGATCGCTCCCATCTTCCAGGTGAAATTTAGGCCTCTATCTTCTCTAACCAAAGACCGGCTTTTGAAAATTAAAAACTTAAACACACACACACACACACACACAAACAGTGAAAGTAGGTTTACATATCTTAGGGTGCTGTGGAAGAAGGGGTGTCAGGGGCACGGAAGGACTGACTGGCCTCAGGTGGGTCTGCCTGGAGCCCCCTACTTTTCACTGCTAGCCCAGACCAGGCGCCCCTATCTGGCCAAAGGGAACGATACAACAGAAGACCAGAGCTCTACCCCGTTTCTAAAGAGAACGTGTCAGAAGAATGAGTTTCAGTGTCCTTGCAAATCTAACACCTAAAGCCTCGAGGTCTTCAGAGAGGGTAGAAAACGTGGGGGACAGAGGGGGAGTAATTAAATGGTAAAAGCAGGGAACCTTGTATTTAGGGGCACCTCACCCTGGTTTCATCCTACCACCCACTGGGACAGATGAAGTCCTCCTCCAACAACCAACACAGCAGGGAGCACACGGGCACAGACTGTTCGATCAAACGATCAGGTCACATTTACCTGGATGAGAGCCTGTCCACGCTGGCCACGGCGCGCAGATGCGGCAGGTGATAAAGAGGAGATGGCCCAAGACAGCCCCTCCCCAGCTCCATGGACACACGGATCCAGGGAGAGTGTGTGGGAGGGGAGTGGGGTAGAGGGAGGGTGCCAAGATGATTTAAAAAAAAGGATAAATATGAGGAGAGCAAGGAGGGCCAGGTTAGGAATAAAAGGTCCATTTAAAAAATTAATTAATTAATGAGTTAAAAAGCCTTAACCGGTTTGGCTCAGTGGCTAGAGCGACGGCCTGCGGACTGAAAGGTCCCAGGTTCGATTCCGGCCAAGGGGACGTACCTAGGTGGTGGGCACATCCCCAGTAGGGGGCGTGCAGGAGGCGGCTGATCCATGTTTCTCTCTCATCGATGTTTCTAACTCTCCCTTCTTCTCTGTTAAAAATCAATAAAATAAATTTTCAAAAAGCCTTTGATAAGTCTACAATCCCTTAAAGTGCTGACCGAGTAAGACACAAAACGTTATCTCGAGTGGCGATGTGGGTGGCACTCACTCACCGGCGGTGGTCCTCAGCGGCCGGTGCGGAGGGCTGGACTTGACGGAGGGGTAGCCGAAGAAGCACACATACTGGGGTTTCAAGGCATGGACCACACTCCGCGTCTGAACGTAGCGCACACAAACCTGGCGGCGGGAAGGCCGGAAGGGAAGGCTCTGAGACGTGACCCTGGCGGTTCACCTCTCTGAGCACAAACACCATTTCCCGTCTCAGAGTGGGACGGACCGGTGTCACGGCGCACACGCCGTGAACAGATCTGGGCCCAGATCAGAAGGCCGGACGTCCGGAGGGAGGAGGAGGAGGAAGATCGGGGAGCGGGTGCTCAGGAAGCCGAAGACGGGGAGGGAGGCCGGGACCTGGCTCAGGTGCCGCTGGGGACGGCTGGCCTCTCCTCCTCGTCACCTCCTCCTTCTCTTTCCCAAACCTCGGGTTAGGCAAGGGAACCCACGCCGGGACCTTCCCTGCAGCTGGAGGACGTGTCCCGGCCTCGCGCGCCTTCTGCGGGGCTGTACCTGCATGTCTGAGGCCTAGCTCTGCCTGTCTGTCTGTCTGTCCTCCGCCACAGGCTGTCATTAACCTCTGTGCGGGGCGGGGATGGTGTCGGTCTTATTCATATTTGCATCCTGGGTGCCGAGCACCGGACCTCCCGGAAGGCTTTGTAAGATCAGGGGTCGGCTGCTGCAGAAGGCTCTGGGGCAGAGGGGACCCTGAGGGTGGGGGCTTGGGGGATGGGGAGGAACGCTACACCAATCAGATGCAACACTTTGAAGAAGGGACGCTCAAGGCCAGGTGCTCCAAGTCGTGGGAAAGTGGGGAACGGCAGGGGGTGAGGGTGGTGGATTGCAGCTGCGTGGAAACAAAGGTTGGGGAGACGCTGGTGCAGGCCTGGGAGGCAAGGACACGCCCCGGGGTGGAAGGGGTGCGGGGGAGGCTGGAGCAGGTGTCTCCGCTGCTCGGGGCCGTGCAGTTCTACGCTTTGTTCCAAGAGGCCTCTTCCTAGACCAGCGGTTCTCAACCTTCCTAAAGCCGCGGCCCTTTAAGACAGCTCCTCATGGGGTGGTGACCCCCAACCCTAACATGATTTCCGTGGCTACTTCATCACTGTCATCTTGCTCCTGTGATGAACTGTCATGTACATATCTGATAGGCAGGATGTATTTTCCTTGTCACCAATGGAACATCATTAAAGCCTAGGGATTCATCCCCAAAACAATATGTCATTGTATATTGTGAAATATTCATTTCTCATGACAAATAAATGAAATGTTGTCTTGAATCGTGGTGCAGCATGGGCAACAGTCTTCCTAGGACCACAGTCAACGACATGGCCACACTTTGCGACACCGAGGAGCGGTGTGCTGGTCCCTAAGACCATGGAAAATAGGCGTGTTTTCCGCTGGTCTTAGGCGACCCCTGTGAAAGGGTCATTCGACCCCCAAGGGGTCGCGACCCACAGGTTGAGAACCGCTGCTCTGGACGGCAAGTCCCTTGAAAACTGGGGTCGCGACCCCCAGGTTGAGAAAGCGCTGTCCTGGACGGTAAGTCCCTTGAAAGCTGGGGTTGCGACCCCCGGGTTGAGAACCACTTCCCTGGATAAATCCCTTGAAAGCTGGGGTTGCGAACCGCTGTCCTGGACGGCAAGTCCCTGGAAAGCTGGGGTCGCGACCCCCCAGGTTGAGAACCGCTGTCCTGAACGGTAAGTCCCTTGAAAGCTGGGGTCGCGACCCCCCAGGTTGAGAACCGCTGCCCTGGACGGCAAGTCCCTGGAAAGCTGGGGTCGCGACCCCCCAGGTTGAGAACCGCTGTCTGGACGGCAAGTCCCTCGAAAGCTGGGGTCGCCGCGTCGGGTCGGGCACCCAGTGGGTGCTCCCTACCTGCTCCCCGCCTGCAGCCCCCCCCCCAGTGCCGCCGGGTGCGCGGAGAGAGCGGGTCTCCCACCTCCCGTGCCCTTCGCTCGGCAGCTCGGCGGCGGGTGTCCCCCGCGCCGCTCCGCACCCCTCCATCCCGCGTGGCCCCCGGAGGGACACACACGAACACACCTGCCCCCCCACCCGGCGCCCCTTCCCCGCCTCAGCCCGGCCCCGACCCGCGCTCACCAGCCGCCCGGCTCGCTGGCTCCAGGTCCGCAGCACGCGCACCGCGGCCATCTTACTCCGGAAACGGCAGCGGCGCCGCGGCGGCGGGGGGGGCGTGGCCTCCGCCCGCCCACCTATGAGGGCGCGTGAAACGCACCTCCCTCCTGAGCGACCAATGAGAGCGAAGGAGCGGCCCACCGGACAGCCAATCGGGGGGAGGGGCGGGGCCGGAGCGCCACCCACGGCGGGGGCGGGGCCGGGGGCGGGGGCGGGGGCGGGGCGGGGGCGGGGCCGGGCGCGGCGCTGCTCGAGGGGGATACCAGCAGGCCAAACGCTGGAAGCTGGGGGGCCCGGGGGGGGGGGGGGGAGGACAACCCGGGTTTCACTTTGGGGGACCGTGTGGGATGCAGGCGCCAATGATCATCGCTGCAGTCCATGCACGAAGGGGAGGGGGGACACCAAGCAAAGGCACTTCCCCGGGGGAAGGACTCAGACCTGAGGATGTGCATGCAGGTTCGAGACCTCCCTTCTGCAGCCGGGAGGCACCCTCCTGGGTTACTGGGTGCCAGGCTCCGACCCGCTGATGGATCCCGGCCCATCCTGAACTCCCTGGCAGTTCTGACCCCCTGGGAGTGTTCTTCACCATTGGAACTGGCTGTTGGATATATATATTTTTTTTCATAGAAGATGGAGCAAGGCTACCCCGATGTCTAAAAATAAGCACGTCTTTTGAGGAACACGTTCTTCCCTCCTCCGGCACAGGGAAATGTATGTCAGGGACATGTGAACCTGCTTTGTATGTTGCCTCTTGGAGAAATGCCAACTTTAGAGCCAGGAGAGAGAGAGATAAGATCAGAGCTTGCACAGTCAAGTGCCCGGGACTGACATTGGCCTGTTTTTTTTTTTTTTTGACTCTTACCGGAGATGAAAATCTGCACAGATGTCTAAACAAATAGAGAGAGAGAGAGAAGGAGGGAGAACTGGAATAAAGAGAACATTGTAAGTCCTCAATTTTGAAGATTAGTGGTTGTGAAACAAAATCTCAGGTATTGCACAAATTAAATGTCTAATATGATTTAAACCCACCCTTCCTTTTTGGCCTTATTTACTTTTCGGTGTATTTCCCTCTCTCTCTCTCTCTCTTTCTCTCTCTCTCACACACACACACACACACACACACAGACTACTGTGAGCAATAAAATCCAAGTCGTTCCCCATAAAAGAAAATCTAACAAAACACTTTATAAGCAGTTAATATATTTGATAATACTACAGGCAAGTGTTTACATAAAAACACGTTGATTGACTTATTTCCCCCCCCCCAGGGCCCGAGGGCCCCGGTTCCTCTTAATGTCCCTTTGTCTTTTACCTTCTCCCAAGAAAACATCTAGTTTATTTCCCTTTTACCCTCTTTGACTCCCATGGATTACTGCTTCCAGTATTAGGTGTTCTTACCTTTCTTTCCAAAAGCAAGAGACATGCCACCTACTTACTCACTAGTCAACCCTTCCCCTCAAAAGAGGCAAAGGATTAATTCTTCTCTTTTTTTAAAAAAACTTAATACAGCCGAAACCGGTGTGGCTCAGTGGATAGAGCGTCAGCCTGCGGACTGAAGGGTCCCAGGTTCGATTCCGGTCAAGGGCATGTTATCCTGGTTGCGGGCATATTCCCAGTAAGGGGCGTGCAGAGGCGGCTGATCGATGTCTCTCTCTCATCGATGTTTCTAACTCTCTATCCCTCTCCCTTCCTCTCTGTAAAAAATCAATAAAATATATTATTAAAAAAAAAACACTAATACATATGACTCTGCCCCAGCAATTCCACCCCTAGGTGTCTGCCTGACCCAAGAGAAAGGAAAAACGTATGTCTCCCCAAAGGCTCGTAACAACCGTGATTGCAACAACATGGTTCAGAATTAGCCCACAACTGGAAACACCCCACATTTCCTCCAACAAGGGAACGCATAAGCAAGACGTGGTGCACCCATAGCATGGGACAGTATTCATTTTTAGCAAAAACTGAAGTACTACTGACTCATGCTTTACCTTGCATGAACATCACATTTTTTCCAAAAAAAAAAATAGTTTTAAAAAAAATATATTTTATTGATTTTTTTACAGAGATGGAGAGAGAAAGTCAGAAACATCGAAGAGAGAGAGAGACATCGATCAGCCGCCTCCTGCACGCCCCACAGTGGAGATGTGCCCGCCAGCAAGGTCCATGCCCCCCCGACCGGAATCGAACCCGGGACCCTTCAGTCTGCAGGCCGACGCTCTATCCACTGAGCCACACCGGTCTCGGCCAAAAAAAAAAAATAGTTTTAATATCCTCAACCATAAAGATACAATAAAAAAATAGTTTTAATATCCTCAACCATATACAATAAAAAAGTTTTAATATCCTCAACCATAAAGATACAATAAAAAAATAGTTTTAATATCCTCAACCATAAAGATACAATAAAAAAAAAGTTTTTATTTTAGGGAGAGAGAAAGAGAAATATGGATAGATATTGAGAAACATCCATTGGCTGCCCGCCGGGCGCCCTCTCCTGGGCCACCCAGCCGCTCTGCACCCGCGGCCTGCGCCCCTGACCGCGAGCTGAACCCGCACCCGCCAGCACCTGCTGCTGCTGGGGGGGACCTTGGGGTGCCTGGGGGGCGTCCACACTCCTGCTCCTGCTCCGGGGGCCTGGGCCAGAGCCCCCCGAGGCTAGGGCAGACGTGTCAGCCTGCACGGAACATTCCCAGCAGCCGGGGGTCGCATGCACGTGCAGGTCTCCCCCCTGCAACCGACCGACCTGCGGGGCAGGTCCTGGGTGCCTGCGTTTCTCCCCCGCGCCCCGTGACACGCCGCTATTGGTTAGCCGGCGCCCCGTGACACG